>VXBB01001389.1:64832-208800 GCA_013399915.1 Illadopsis cleaveri
TTGATAAAATTTTTTTTTTTTTTTTTTTTTTTTTTTTTTTTTTTTTTTTTTTTTTTTTTTTTTAATGCCTCTGTGTCATCCTGAACTCTCTGGGGCCACAGACTTTACACACAGCCTGCTTTGGGCTTACTTAGGAAACTACAAGAGAAAATGAATTATGTTAACCCTTCTGCAAGAGGAAGGGCAAAACCCTCAAATCTTGCTGCCTGCCTAAGTGTATCTTTTGTTATTTGCTATGGGATGAATGTTACCCTTGTGCAGATGGTTCACATAACCCCCTGCACATTCTGAAATCACAGTTATGCAATTAAAGTGTGGCTTCATAGCTGTCTTCAAGGTCCCTTCCAGCCCAAACCTTTCAATGATTCCATGGTGTTGTGGCTCCATGTTTCTGTGGTAATAAATTATTGCATTGATTCCATATAAGTATTTTATCCTTTTTCATGGGTTAAAACCCCCCAAAATTAAAGGTAAGACATTTGTTGCAGTTCTCTATCAGCATATAATCAGGTTGTAATTCAATCTAATAACAATCTTCCAATCTTTTATTTTTATAATACACTCTTTATAAACATTAAAGGTGCAAAGACATCAGTTCAGGTGTTTTACAGTATTTTAGGACTGATCCCAGCAATACAAGTGTGTTTAGGAAATTTTAAACCCATGTAATTTTGTGCCAGACTGAGTGGGCCTAGTTATACAAAGAACATCATGAACTGAATTAAAGCTTTGATGAACTCAGCACCTTTATCTCCTCCTGAACTCTCTTGTTTTTTCATCCATACTGAGAACCAGCATAACAGTTTGTTTCAACGACCTCATTTTTAAAATAGCCTCTCAGTAAAGTTTACGGAAAAGGAGCAAAGCAGTCCATTAGAGAGCAAATTCAGGCAAGGTCACATGTAGAGGTTTTTCCCTTCTACTTTCATAGGAGTTACCAGTAACAGTGGACTTTTTTGTCTTTCAGGATCTAAGAAAAATTTTATGTGTTCTACTTTGTAATTGCTATCTTTATATTGACTGGGGGAGGCCATTTGGTTTTGCTGTGGATGATTTCTTCTGCAGTAATAAAAGGTGGTATTAAAATGTCACTGCAGTCATTTCAATGGTTGTTTTCTAGTAAATGGATGATTTGTGGGTTTCACAGTCCTTAGCTGTTAATAATCACTTAGCTCATTCTGTTGATGATCAAGTTTAAATGGCATTTTGACAATAATTCTCCATTATCAACCAACATTTGCCTTCTGTTCACTTTGTGTAATTGTCACGATCTCTCAGTCTAGTCTGGGGGCTCTGCAAAGATTACAGCAGAGGACCAAGCTCCTCAAAGTCTGGGGAAAAGTTTCTTTTCCTCCTCTGGAGGAACAGCTCTCACAGTTCAGCAGCTCTGGCAGTGCACGTTCCTTGGGAATGGATGCCTTGGAGTGGCTACCTAAAACAGGCTAGACAAAATTAAGATAATAAAAGTGGGTATTTATTAAAGGCCTTCAACAGGTACACCTTGGGCAGCCAAAAGCCTCTGAGGTGCTACACCCAAGATGGACAATGGTCACAAGTTTTTCATACAGTTATAAGTTTGGTCCATTTACATATCAGGACTTAATCCTCCAACTACAGTTTCAGGTAAAGAAGTAATTTACTCCAAGTTTCTCCCCACCCCCAATTCACTGTTATTTGCACCTCTCAGGGCTTGAGACAGTAAGGTGTCCTTGAGTTCCAGGCCTAGAGAGGAATTGTTTTGTCTGAATAAAATGGGAGGACAGCAGCTGAAGGTTATGGAGTCTTAGAGTTATACACTAAACCAGTGCAGGGTCTGAAAAATATAAAAGCTAAATCCTGAGGTGTCAGAATGGTTTAACACACATCTCAGGTGCCTTATCCCCAACACCAGGGGACACATCCTGTGCCAGCAGGTGCAGAGGTCTGGAAATGGAAGAGGCTGCATGAACCTCAGTCTGAGTCTTGTGCAGTCTGTGAGCCCTGATGGTCCATGAACCTGGGGATGCACCTGCTATTTTGACAAGTGGAGAATGTGTGTGTGCATGTGTAACACCAATTGTATCATGTTAATCACAGATATCTCACCCACAGTCAAGGAAAGTAGGATGTGCTCCACTTCTGTGAATGACAACAAAAGGAAGTGGAGCTGAACAAGGGAGTTTGACCCACAAATCTGACACTTATGAATATGCTCAAAGAGTAACCAAAGAGCTGTGGAAAGACTGGAGAGCCCAGAAAACATGATGGGCTGTGAGAAAAGTCCTCACTCCTCATGGGCATGTTTCTGTGCCCAGAAGGAGCAGTGAGAAGCCCTTGCTGATGCTTATCCTGAGCCACTGAAGATCTGGAGAGATTATTGTCCAACTGCTGCATGGTGGGATGGCATTTCTGTCTGGGGAGCCTGGGCTTTGGTGACTACCAGCACCTCCAAGGGTGTTCTGATAGCTCTGCTCATGACTAGATGATGATCATCATCATGTTCTTATTGCCAGCACATGCCCTGAGGCTATGGACCAAGTGCTGGGGTTTGTGTGCCAAAATGAGGAAAGTTAATTCAACACCCTTGATAACAACAATAGTACTTTGTGCTTTTGATCTTCAAAGCACTTTACAAACATTAGCTAATTAATTAATCCTTACAATACTCCTCTGCTATTATCCCCATTTAGCAGATGGGGAAATTGAGTCAGAGGAGTTAAATGACTTGCCCAGGGCTATGTAGGAGTTGGCATCCAGGCTGTGATGGGGAATTCCTGGCTCCTCCTTTCAAATCTCCAAAACAGCTGTGGCTGCTGTTACAGACCTGAGACTGGCTTAACTACAGAGGCTGGAGCGAGCAGCTTGGCAGGAGCACTGATTCTGAGGTGTCCACCAGACATGGACAGGTCTGAGTGCCACCTTCAGACTTGCACTGTGGTGCCAGTTGGGATTTGTGAATAATTTATTGTGCTCCCCTGTCTACAGAGCTTCTGGAAAGGAGCTGACTCATGTCTGGCCAGCCTGGCCCTGAGAATGCATCTGTCTGTGCAAATACCCATAGTCACCCCTCACGTGGAGGTCTCCCAAAGATACTGGCTTCAGTAGGGATAGATAGGGAAATTCTAAGCCTGCTTCATATTCAGAGGATAGGGAGATGGAGACAGAGGTAGGGACACCCAAATATAAACTTCTAATTTTACAGAGTCCCCATATAAGGAATGAACTGAGAGGTTCATGGATGCAGACAGTGTGCTGAGGGAAATAATGAACACTCTTAAGTTTTACTTACCCAGGTATTTCTGTATCTGATAGAGTACCAAGATAATAATTTCTTCTACTGCTTAAGGATAGGGTTGCTCAAGATCTATTACAAAATCAGGATAATTACTTAATATCAAAGGAACCATCATCTTATTTTTGGCTCCAGGTAATCTAGAAAACTAGTCAATACTACTAGATAACAGTTATGCATTAGTAAAATAAGCCTAGGAAAAGTAACTGTGGTTTAAAAATTATACTGTAACTTGCAGTGCACATTTTGCAACGGATACAGCACTGGTTTCCATCACACAGTGGCACAAAAAGATGCTCTAGAATGAAATAAGGTGAAAAAAAATAATAAGGATAATCTTTCACTTCTACATGATTGTGAGAAATTTGGGAAATTGGGAAAGGATGACCTCCCTTGATAGGCTGGTAATGCTCTTCCTAGAGCAGCCCAGAATGCTGTTGGTCTTTGCAGCCAGAGCCCATTGCTGTTCATCTTCAACTTGTTCACCAGAAACCTCAGGTCCTTTTCTGCAATGCTGTTTTTCAGCTGATCACCCCCAGCCTGTGCTGGGGCTGTGCCTCCCCCAGGGCTGCATTTAACATTTACCTTTGTTGGTCTCCATGAGGTTTCTGTTGGTCCATTTCTCCAGCCCATCCCAGTCCCTCTGAAAGGCAGCACAGCCGCCTGGTGCACTGGCCACTGCTCCCAGTTTAGCACCATCTGCACTTGCTGAGTGTGTACTCTGGCCATTTGTCCAGGTCATTAGTGGAGATGTGAAACCCTCTTGGCCCCAGAACCGTCTCCTGGGGTGCATATTCAGCAGCTGGTTTCCAGAAGAACTTCACACCACTGATGTACCCCTTTGAGTCCAGCAGGTCAGTCAGTCTGTATTCAACCCACTGCACGAGTCTTTCCAGAGTGGAGGGATATCAGGTTGTTTCAGTGTGCTTTCCCCTCTACACATTCATGCTCTCTACTCCCTACTTTATGGTTTCCATGATTAGGGTTTCCAGAAGCACCTCTTTTATTGAGTTGGACATTCTGTTGCCTTCCTGCCATGGGCTTAAAATGTGCCAACTGTGGAAAAAAGAAAGCGTGTTGCTTAAATGAAAGTAAGTGGATGCATTTCTTGGGCCCAAACTCCTTGCTACTTTATTTAAATTTAAAACTGTATAGTCTGCACAACCTTTGATCAATAGCTTGAGCTGACCTCTAAGAATGTCTCCCATGGAGGAGGAGGGGGAGAGATTTCCCAAAACATGGAGAGTCAGTGTCCAAAGCACCTGTGCTTGCACAGCATACAGGAAGCTTCCAGCAGGCTGTATCTTAAATCTTTGCTTCCTCATGGGAGCCATCATCACTTGGCACAGGATGGAAATGCCTGCAGGCTAACATCAATTTTGTGGAAGACACTGCAAAACCAGACCAGAGCCAAGGTGACACAACCACCTCCTCACTTGCAGGGTTGATCAGTGATTATCAACCACGCATGAGAACATCCAGAGATGTGAATAACTCCAGACACTTCCATGTGGCCAGAAGGACACATTTCCCAGAATCCAAAAAAGGATAGAGTGAGATTCCTCTTGGGGGTGCACAACAACGGGGCAGAAGGCAATGAACACAGACTGCAATAGGGGAAATTCTTACTAGATACCAGGTGAAAAATATCCAGAGTGAAGGCAGTGAGTATTCTATTCAAACTCTAGAAAAGGCTTGGGGTCTGCACCTTTGGATGTATTCACAGCTTGACTGGACATAGCCCTGAGCAACCTGATCTAACTGAACTTAAAGGAGGAGGTTGGATTAGATAACTTATAAAGATCCTTTCAAACCTCAACAGTTCTGTGGGTCTGTGAAATCTAAGTTTGCATTGAAACTCTACCCAACACTGGGGTAGGAATGTAGCACAAACAGAAATGTAGGACACAGTGCTCATCTGTTAATATCTCTCATCCCAAAGGGAAGGGAAAATACCCTATTGTTGTATTAAAGATGGAGAGACCAAATCCAGAATAAATGCATCGAAGTTGGGTCTACTTCTTATATTCTACTTCTTATATACCAGGTCATCTGGTTCAGTAATAAAACTACTTACAGCAGACAGTTACTTCTGGCATCACAGAAAAGGAAGACTTGATATTAAATAATTACAACAAATCTAAATATAGTGGGAGGCAAATAAAGTACCAGAGAAGTTAAGAGCTCTGCAAGAGATATGAAGTGTGCCCATTATGAAGAGCTTTCTGAATTGAATTTGTAATGGTATATTCATGTTAAAAGGAGTTCAGTATGTTTTTAGTGGGAAAAAATAGCTCTTGGTACAGATAAAAATAGATTGTCCTGGGATTTTCCTTTGTTAGAAATTAAAGTATCTCACAAAATTATTAATAGCTGTGTGTCTTCATGATGCTAGTGAATTTTTCTGTGGAGAGGTAATGTGGTAGAAGGTTCTGATATTTCTTCTTCAGCATTCTGACAAGAAAACAATATCTTTACTATTTATTGTTTTAGAAAGAAAGAATATTGCTCAGCTGCTTCACCTCAGAGGTGTCTGATGGCACTTTCCACAATCAGCACTGACAGTTCAAGGATGAAAGGTATGGTGTACATTCTTGTTACTCAAGGGTTAAAGAAGGTCCCATAAATAAATTATGGATGCATTTTTAGAGCACTTTGCTAAGAACAAGAATGGCAGAAAATATCACAAGGCTGTCAAATCAGATTAAAGCCCATGTGCTCTGAGTAATCTGTGGGGAAAACTAGCAAACTGTATGTTTGTCATGTATTAAAGATATTTTCTTAAAAAGCTGATTGGCTGAATGAACATAGAAATCCATCCTTGCTTTTTCCCATCTCTCATGGTTTGTCTCTTATGGTTAAAGTATAACTTACAAAATAAGTGCAGCCAGCAATATATCCCAGGTGAGCAGAGGCTCCATGAAGAATAAAGCTGTGGAGCTGGGCATACATGCTAATAATGCCTGTGTAGGGATAAAAATCCATAGTAGGTCTATAAGTTTTCTCATCAAGGTTTTCTAAACCCAGTCACTTGGATGTCTTGAAAGCTTAAACTTACAACTTCTGCTGCTTCATAGGACATAAGCAGAAGGTTTGTTTTTCAACTGCTCATATCAGATTTGGAGGAATTTACATAAATCTCTCAGAAGGACAGAACTACTGCTGCAGCAGTCTGTCAGCTGTTAATCCATTATCCTAAAGATCTAGAAAATGAATCATGTAACAGAACAGAATCTTACCAAGTAATTGTGCCAAGAGAAGTGTAAGGGTCCTGGTAGAAAGGGTAAGCACTAGCTTTGAATTTCCAGAACTGTCCCTGCTGGCTTTTATCCTGGATGCATGTTCTGGGTGCCACTGAACTGCCTGTTGGACTAATATCCTGGCACATCCGCCTGCATCCTCTATGTCTATTTTCCATAGGAAACAAGCCTGTGGACCAAAAGGATCAATAGTGTGGTGTGGCCAGGCTTTGTTTGGGAAATGGGGTGCTGAGGTGTATGTCAGACTACCTAAGCCCAGCTGTGTCCAAGTGAACTACAGGCAGAGCAACTTGTGTATCACTTCAACCACTCAAGGATCAATTAATTTTCCTCTGTCAGTTTTAGGGATAGGAGACCTTCATTTGGCCTAAAACAAAAATCTTTCAATGTCATGTTCTATTGGACTCGGTTGGGCTCCGAGGCAAGTCAAAGTTAACAAAAGTCTTCAATTTGATAGATAGAAAATATCAGCAGAAAAAGGACAAAAGAAATAACTGAAACCCTCTCACTGTGTGACACTATGAGATGGTCCCTTGTAGATAAGTAACATGTTAAATACCTGAGGCAGAATCTAAGGAGGTAATTAAATGCCTTGTAATTAGAGCAAGATGACTATGATGCTGTTAAACTAAGAGTAAGAAAAGGCTGTTCAAGTCAACCTGGAATTATCTCTCTTTCGGACTGCACTGGAGATGTATGTGAGATTTGGACCAGATCCCAAAGATCTTCTATGGCCTTCCCTTCCTAGCAGTGTCTGGATTGGCATTTTCCTCCAGCTGGCTGATTGAAGTTCAGGATACTGGTTATGAGGGAAAGTCCAAGCACAAGTGTACCAGTAAGTAGCAAAAACTCAGGAAACTTTATGACCAAGCTAGTATGGTTCTGAGTTTTTTATGTGGAAGAGATTTGAATCCCAGTGCTGTCTCACGGGATGAGGTTTTTCATTTGTTTGTTTTTTAATATTTTATTTATTATAGGTATTTTTAATATAATCAGAGCATTCAGTATTGTCTTCCATTGTTCACTGTGGGGTAGCCCAGCATCTCCTCATGTAGTTTGTGTACCAGAGGATAAACAGTTTATAAAATTTAAGGCATTCTCTGCAGTTGTGCATTTTTTGCATAAATAGCTGTGACTTAGTACAATGAAACTATTCTATAAAACACTATTAAGGTAGAGACTTCTGAAAAAGCAAAGCTAATCTACCAAATACACATACAGATTAGCCTTGGGTGTTCTGAAGCCCCCCAAAGTATAAATGAACATTTCTCTCTGAATTCCCATTCACTTCAAGGGGATAAGGATTTCTCCCAGTCCCAGTAATGTTTATGCTTTATAAACAAATGTTTATAAACATTTGTAGGATTGAGCTGCATTCATGACTCAAAGAACATATTGGACCTGGAGTCACCCACTGTGGAAAATACCACTCAGTGCCCACTGGAGTCCTGTTTCACTGCAGTTGATTTCAAAGCTCAGTAAAGCCTGTGGAACAAAAATTATGTTATAAAATCTCAACTGCAAATGTTACCACACATATAACCAGATGTCTAAAATGTCAAAAATAAGAGAACTAATGCAGACAGGGGAAAGAATTGATAAATTTTTAAATAAATAAAAGAGTCATCACCAAATGACAACCTTAAAATAGCCAGGACTATGAAAGACAAACAGTAATTTATTATTTTTAACAGAATAGAAAAAACACTGTAAGTGACAGGTCTGATCATTTTGATTGACAGTTCCTAAGATACTTAAGATAAACTCAAATCCCAGAAATGAATTCTTGAAGCAATTTCAAGGACAGTCCATTTAGAAATAAATAACCATTCTTGATCTCATAACAATTGCTTGACTTCAGGAAAAAGGAAAAATACATTGACACTGCAGCCAATTTTATTTAGAGTAGATGGGATTAATTCATTATGCCCAATGTGTTGAATGCTTTGTGGAAAGGAATACTGTGAATATTATAAGGGCAAAAGGTGCAAGTGCTAAAGGGCTGTCACTGTACCTGAAAATGTTTTCAGAAAAGGAAATTGCCTAGCAGAGAGGTACAGGTGCTCTTACTGATGGAAAGGACATGAATCCCAAGGATATTCAGTTTGAAGCCAGCATGTTGAGATCTGCCTCACCATTCATGCTTAAGCTGGAAAGCTCCTAAAACCAGGCAACACCATTTCAACTCCCATCCTGCATGAGGATGCACTGACAGCATATTTTGCTTTATGTGCTTCTAGGAGGACAGGTTATTCCTGAGGAGGAGCATCTGCCTATTCTGGGAGGAAAGGCACTGCGGGAGTTCTCTGCATTCCCCGTTTGGTTGCATAACTCTGCTGGTATCACTGTGCCACCCTAACTAGGCCACTAAAACTCCCAGGGTTTGTTTGTGCACTGTATTATGCAATTTCATGCAGTGACACCCAAATCTAACCTAAATGATTCTTTCTATTCAAAGCAGTCAAGCTGTGCCAGTGCATCTTGCTGCCTTATGTGTTTTTAATCTTTTACAGGGTCATTGAAAGCCAGCTGGGCATTCCTACATGGTACAACACTGAGCAATACTGTAATTAACCTGGCACTATCCAGGCATGTTTTTTTACCTAGATCTTTTTCTAGAAATTATCATGATAAACACTACAGAAAAAGATGCCAATACACTTGCTTCTCATAGTGGCAATTGCTAATAGCATCACTGCTGGGAAAAATGTATCAGTCTGCTGCATGAAATGAATTGTTGAATTTCTTTTCCCAAAGTTCAGAAGTGTTCAGATTTTGGATTTTGATGCAGAAGATCAAGGAGTTGCAGGTTTCTACTGAAATGTCACTCTTCATTCCTATTCTCACTTGTGTCTAAATTTTTTATCAATTACAGCTATTCAGACTTTTCCAGTTGAAAATATTCCTCATGAGAAACTCCACCTCCTCCACAAGAAACATTCTCAAGGAAAAATGTAGTCGCAGAAACATTGCCACTACTAAAAAGGAAAGATTTTCCCTGGAAAAACAACAAAAGACAAATCACAAAACATTTTCAATAGGCAAAGTTACTCTTCGCTATTAAAAATATCATATGGAGGGTTAAATATAAGCACAGAATTTCTAAGAAAAGATGTAGCAGCTGCCCTTAAGAGTTTATAATTTAATGTCTGCTGGTAACGACAGAGAGTTAGGGTGCCTGGGGAACAGAAAAAGAGGAATACACAGACCAACCTGTGTGCTGAATCCAGGCCACAATGTGGTTTACCTGTGGGCTTTGCATGCACAGATACAATCACTTGTTAACCACCTAAAGCCAGTTAAAAGATTAGCCATGCCACAAAGATTGATGCTGTTAAGATGGATGAGACAAAACGAGGCTCAGGGCTTAAATCAGCCTGGTGATTTGAATGACCACAGCCTGCACTGGGGAGGACACCACCCAAAACCCTGATAGTCCTTGCCAGCTCTGCCTAGAGAATAGAGAAATCCTCTCCCCACCCCAAATCTGGTGATTGGTTTAACAGGAGCACAGGCACAGAGAGAACTGATGTGGTCCTGAGGAGAAATTAGTCTGCTTTCTGTTCTCCTGTGAGGAAGGCAATGTATTGGATAGTCTAAACCCACATGAGGGAGTTTTATTTTTAATTCAGGGATCATCCCAGTGGCTCACAGAGATTCCTCCTTTAAGCAGTGTGGAACATGTCAGGTGCCTGGTGATGTAGTACTGCAGAGCCAGCACTGATATTAAGCAATTTATTTTCATAGACAGCAAATACAGGATATCAACAGAGTTAACAGAAGTTGCTTTCATACTAATCAGTTAAGGAGGCCTGACACAAACCCTTAACTTGGAGTTCCTCTGGCATGAAGGAGCCCGTGTTCACAGTTAATTTCCTTTAGCCTGCAGAGCCGGGTGACCACATGCAAACCCCTTACTGGAACCAGTTTCTGGTCCATAAGTCATGCCCAGAACCTGGAAAATGTGCATTAACTTAAGACAAAACCACACCTGTAAGCTGAGCAGAGGCTGGGCAAGGTGACTACAGGGGTTCCTCCCAACATTAAGTTTTCTGTGATTTAATGGCTATTGTGGGTATGGATCAGCAAGTTTCAGTGCTTGAAGTGTTCCTGGGTTCAGCCATGTGCTTGTGTCCACATAGTCCTTCCTGGGGACAGGCAGAGGCTCTGACTGCCCTGGTGAGCACTCAGACACCCCAGCCTGGAGTCACAGACCATGCAGGAGAGCACAGACAGTGGCTCTTGTTATTTTCTGTCTCAATGGTCTGGAAAATGAAAGCCCAGTAAGGTGGGAGAATTCCTAACAATGCAAAACCCAAGACCAAGAAAACACAAAATGACCTGGAGTGACTGAAACAGCAAAACCAGGAAGAAGCAGTTGTGGAAGTTGAGAAACAAACGTGGGGAGATCAGGTTATCATGATGAAGGCAAAGATGATGTGTGGAGAAGGAAAATTCCATTAAGGTCTTTTGACACTGTAAATGTAAAGTGGTGAGCAAATACAAATTGGTTGCAAATACAAATCCAAGCACTTCTCATGCTCCTTGGGAATTCAGAAAATGGCTTTGCCCTAAACAATTTTTGAATTGTTTTTCAGTACAGAAGATTAACTTTTCTCAAATTTTCAATGCAAAATTAAAAAGGAACCCATGCAAAAATAAATATGCACAATAACTGAACATTTAGACAATACTTATTTTCCTAAATTCTAGACAAAAATAATATATATTCTTCACGTCACAACTTTCCAAACAGCTATTTTTGGGAGCTTGGACTTTCAAGAGCAGAAATGTCTACAGCCTGGTCCACACCTCTCTTATCTCAGGTCCTCTCTCTGTGTAAGCTGATGCATTAATGAAGCAGGGAGCTAATTGCAAGTTGCTACAGCCACTCAGTTTCCATCTGCTAAACACTGGAGCATTTTTAAAGATGGTGGCAGTGAAGCAAACATGCTTTATACTGAATTGATGCCCAATGGCTCAAAAGTAGAATTTCAACAAAATGTTCTAACCGGAAGATTTGAATATTTGAAGTTATTTTTTCCCTCTTCTATCTGCCCTACTGTCAGGTGTTTGGTACTCAGAGTTATTTTAGAAGGCCTAAAGCTGGTGAAACTGTAGCCAGGTGACTGTTTTGAACATTTCCCAGCTATATTCTTCTCTTTGGTCTTCAAAACATGGAAGAATTGCACATGACACTTCAGTGTCCTTTTCTTCAGGAATCTGGTTGGCTTTCAGCACCTGCTGACTTTTGGAGGCATTTAATTTATTTTTAAGATGCTGTCACATTCAACTTTTTCCACTGAAATAATTTCAATAAAAGATATCACTTAAAAAATGGTCAGTCACCTCCCTTTTTCCTACTGAGTCACTGACAGATCTCTAAGCACTCTGAATAACTACCAAAATGTGAGGTGATGTAAACATCACACGAAAAAAACATTTCTTTCAATTTTTTAATACAATTTTTCCCAAGGAAGAAAACCTAAACAAATGTAAATAAAGCCAAAGAACCTTTGGCTGCACTTTCAAGAAATAAAAATAAATGCTGAACTATGTCTTGATCTGAACAATATGTCTCTAAGCTGAGACAAAGTAGATAAATTTGACATCATTACCCACTCAGTCCTCTCTCCTTATACAGCGTCCAGAGACATATTCTTTCATGAAGGAGCCATTGCTTCTCCTTTAGAGACATCAAAGGTCAAAGATTTTCACAGATTCTTCAACACTCAAATCGCTCCTTTTCACTTGTCCCCTCTGAAATCCACACCATGGAGTACAGATGCTTTATTTTTTTAATCTAAGTGATGAGAATGGCAGAGTGGTGCCTCAGATTTGAAGTAAACAACAGGAAGAAGTAATAAATTGTACATTAAAACAAGTCACCCTTGAATGGAAAGGCTGCAGCTGACCCAGGGCCTTAAGCTTGGTCCTCCAAACCCACAGCCCACAGAATACTGCTCAAGCTGTCCCTTGTCAACTATACACAGAATATCTAGATCAAATACAAGTGTAGTTCTCAGCAGCTCAGTGATGTCCACACATCTTCCCCACAGCCAGGTACCTGGGACTTTTTCCTCGGGATATTCCCCTCAGGAGGATCACAAAAATGGACCCCACTCACCTCCCATAACAGGCACATTTGGCACTATGGCATTCATTCAGGGATAATCCAATCAGGAAAAGTACTAAACCTTCAGAATGCTTTTACTAGTTGTAGTGGGGAAATTAAAAAAGATCATGAGGGACAATTAACAATGGTAAGAAAAAAAAATCTTCTGCAGAGGTCTTAAAACCTTTGGTTCTATCTAGGGCATTTCTTGTAATTTTTAAACTCTCCTTCCCTTCCATATAATTGGAGTTTGTGGAAATGATGGAGTTTATTCTCCATTATGTTATAGCACCTCTTGTATGCACTGGAGCATATTCTGAGACCAAAGTTGTGGTCTTCAAAAACTGTATGTTTTGTATGTTTTTCTGGGATAAACAGACTTTCCCATTCCACATCCTCTCTTTCTAAAACAGGTGATTTTTTTTTTCCTGAGAATGGATCAAAAGCAGTTGGTCAGCCACATAGCAGCTGCTGAAATTAATGGGGGAGTTTTCTTTAACCTCAACACACACAGATATCTCTGTGTTGGACCATCTCATACTGCCAAATAGTGTGGAGTTGATTCCACATTTCATGAATTCATTTGTGCACTGTATTTGTTCCCAGTGAGCTCTACACAATGCTGATCATAAAGGCAGCACATAATAGGTTAACAATAATAATAATAATAGAATGACATATTGCAAGTCTAAAGGTTTATACTTTCAAGTTTTATTTTATCTTTCAGGAACTGTGAAAACCACATTTATTTTTGTCTTAAAGACTTAATCCACAATTATGGAGAACTGAAGTACCAATGCCAGAGTAACAAGATTAATACCTTTCTGACAGAATTTAATAATATGGTTTTATATTTAATTTTGTTCATAAAATATCTCGCAGTAGGAAACTTTTTTTTACTTACCTAAACATTATTGCTTTAAAACAATTTAAGTCATATTTCCTGGTGCAAAGAATTTATTATGAAGGCTTGTTGGGAACAGGTTTTTATGGGTTTGTGCAGGGATTAGCTTCAACTTAATTTGGATATTCAACCAATTTTGACAAGTACAGTCCACCCTGGGCTGATAATGCAGTCCTTAATTCATTTATCCTATCTTAAATGCTCTGAGGCCTTTAAAATCATGTTATATACATCATCTGGGTAACAAAACTCAAGTTGGTTTTTGTTTTGATGTATGGAGAAAATATCCAACCACTAGGACAGCTGATAATGTTTTTGCCTAAGTGAGATGAGGGCTGTTACATAATGTATTAGCAGAGAACGTTGCTCTCCCCAGCAAAAATTCAATCTGCAGTACCAAGCTCTCTGCAGAGCACATGGGGTAGCAGAAAGCCCTGCCTCTCTGCTATCTACCAACAGTAGAAGCCTCTTGTTGCAAAACACATTTCCAAGCTGCAAATCCCCCTGTTTGTGCTGGAATGTTCCTCAAAATAACCCCAGAGATGCAAGTATTTGCCATCACCATGCAAAGAGAAGCCTGCACGAAACTGCAGCCAGGATCGTACCCAGGTCCCGAGGTCTGGAGACATCAGCACAGCCCCTGGTGCTTGTGGGAGGTGAGTGGGGCCCATTTTTGTGATCCTCCAGAGGGGAATATCCTGAGGAAAAAGTCCCAAGTGCCTGGCTATGGGGAAGATGCGTGGACACCATAGAGCTGCTGAGATCTACATTTGTATTTGATCTAGATATTCTGTGTATAGTTGACAAGGGACAGCTTGAGCAGTATTCTGTGGGTTTGGAGGACCAAGGACACTCTAGCCCCACTGTTAATTATCTGTATACATCAGTGACAGATGCAATCAAGTGCAAACCAAATCCTGAAATGTAACTGAAGAGCTTCTCCAAACATCTCAGGTAATCACAGGGGTGTTCTTTCTTTTACAGAATCACAGAATCACAGAATTTCTAGGTTGGAAGAGACCTTCAAGATCATCGAGTCCAACCCATGTTCCAACACCTCAACTAGATTACGGCACCAAGTGCCTCATCCAGTCTCTTTTTAAACACATCCAGGGATGGTGACTCCACCACCTCCCTGGGCAAACCATTCCAGTACTTAACCACTCTTTCTGTGAAAAACTTTTTCCTAATATCCAGCCTATATTTCCCCTGACGCAGCTTGAGACTGTGTCCTCTTGTTCTGTCCGTTGCTGCCTGGAGGAAGAGACCAACCCCCAGCTGTCTACAACCACCCTTCAGGAAGTTATAGAGAGTGATAAGGTCACCTCTGAGTCTCCTTTTCTCCAGGCTAAACAACCCCAGCTCACTCAGTCGTTCTTCATACGGCTTGTGCTCCAAGCCTCTCACCAGCCTCGTTGCCCTCCTCTGGACGCGCTCAAGCATCTCAACATCCTTCCTAAACTGAGGGGCCCAGAACTGGACACAGTACTCAAGGTGTGGCCTGACCAGGGCCGAGTACAGGGGAAGAATGACCTCCCTGCTCCTGCTGGTCACACTATTCCTAATACAGGCCAGGATGCCATTGGCCTTCTTGGCTACCTGAGCACACTGCTGGCTCATGTTCAGCCGACTGTCAACCAGAACCCCCAGGTCCCTTTCTGCCTGGGCACTGTCCAGCCACACCGTCCCCAGTCTGTAACATTGCAGGGGGTTATTGTGGCCAAAGTGCAGGACTCAGCACTTGGACTTATTAAACTTCATCCTATTGCACTCTGCCCATCTGTCCAACTGTTCCAGGTCCCTCTGCAAAGCTCTCCGTCCTTCCAACAGCTCGACACATGCTCCCAGCTTGGTGTCATCTGCAAATTTACTAATGAAAGACTCCATACCCTCATCCATGTCATCAACAAAAATATTGAACAGAACTGGCCCCAGCACAGACCCCTGAGGGACACCACTGGTGATTGGCCGCCAAATATTAAAATATTCCTCGGTACAGGAAGAAATAGTGTAGATATGTAATTTCCACTAGAAGAGAAAGAAAAACATTAAACTTGCAAACCTCAGTGCTGCTTATCTGGAGAAATGCCAGTTTTTTTCAGAGCTATAAGTTTATCCTCCTTGCAGCTGAGTGTCCCTAATCCTCTCTGCATCATGATATGGCATTCCCACATGGCAAGCTTCCACCTTGTTTGTGTGGAATTAAAAATGCCCACCAGGAGTTTGTTTGGAGAAAAGGATGGCTCCAGACATGAGAAAACAGCAAAAGCCAACACCTGAGGAGGCTTCACAGATCAGGAAAACCTTTGGCTGAATGTCCAACAGATGCCCCTACAAGTGATTGTGTCATTCTGCAAGAATAAAAGCATGGAACCAGTCAATTCAAAACCCATACACCTGCAGAATCCAAGACCATCTCCACTGTGAGATTCAATTGCAAAACTAGAGACCCAAGGATATAAAACTAACACATCACTGTCAAGGCTGTGATGAAAGAGGGAAAAAATCTATTTTCCAGTTTACAGGTGTGTGGGGCTGTGTGAATATATGTATAGAGCCATAAAAATAAAGGTGGAGTATGTTTAAAAGCGAGTCAGGACTTTTTCCTTCAGTATTACAAGTGATGTGGAAAATATCCCTTGCAGCTACTGTGGGATAAATGGCAACATGATCTCAGATATGGATCTTATAAACACAGAAAGCTGATGAGAGTTTAAATAAACTTGGTCCACCTTTTCCTCTGACTTTACCTCCATTGGTTTCTTCCTTCTTCTAAATCATAATGGTGTAATCAAAGGGAAAAAAATTCTTGTCAGAAATTGTATAAACACATTTGTCCAGAAAACTCATGCAGTAAGTTTGAGTAGGAGCTTTTTTGCCTACGCTAAGAAGAAAATAGAAAAGTTTCATAGGATCATCTAGTTAGGATAAGACCTTTAAGAACATCAAACTCAATAATGAAATCCATACAATTCTGAAAATTTACATGGGAAAAGTAAGTAAGAATTATTATTTGTCTTCACTGATAAAACAGAACTTGATGGACACAGAGAACATTCAAAGCAAATAAAATGAAGGTTTTATTCACTTACCAGTTTACACTGTAGAACTTGCTGCTGTGGGATTTTTTGGATGCAAAATGTATAAAGCAGCTGAAACAAAGGCCATAAACCAAGTTCATCAAACACTGATAAACAGCTGAATCCTCTGTCCCAGGAACTCTCTAACCTGCAGACTGGCAGAGCCAGGAGTGTAGAGCTCAGGAGTAGGAACTGTTCTTCTCATTTGCTTTCTGCTGGCACCTTCAACCAGCTGATGATACCAGCACAGTGCTGGGCACAACAGACATTTTCTTTAACCCAGCGGAATGGTTTTTATGTTCTTCTTCCATTTGATTTTCACACTTCTTACTATTTTTCTTCTAGCAGAAAGGATACAGGCTGTCATTTGGCATTACTGGAGTCTTTTAGCTGTCAGGGAGGGATTCTCTGCCCACAAGAAGCCTTGCCATACCTGAATTTATCCTCCATGTGTTTTTAGTAGGTCATGAGTGTTCTTAGTGACATTGAGAGTTTTTGATGAGCACCTGCAGCTCCATACTAATAGACCATAAAAAATGGGGTTGTGGAATCAAGTTATTTACAAAAACAAAATGGAAAACACAATGCAGCTGGAAACATAATGCAGGAAAAGAAGAACATGTCATTTTAGCTGTCTAGAGAACTAGACCATGTGTATATGTCTATGTGATTTTCTGAGGGATTTAAATCTTAATATCAGCAACACAGTAATTTTTTATTAAAACCACATGCAGGCATTTCCCAAATCCAGTATATATTTTTAATTACAGTCACTTCTATTTAAGCCCTCCATTGTATTTTAACATCGTTGCTTCTTGGCTTAGTACTGAGTAGCATGAAGGTCAGTGCTTAGTGCAGGCTTGCAGTAAATTGCACTTCTCCAACGGCACTTTCAATATACCTTTATCAAAAATCTTCCAGGAAAACTGCCATTTCTGCTAATGACAAATTTCATATGCTAGCTGGTTTCTGTCTCACTACGTCCCATTCACTGTTAGAATTCAGAAAATGGCTCAATTAGTATAGAATTTGAGAGATGTTACTGCAGGAGATTTGTGAGGAGAGATGCCAGCAGATAAATGTGAGTCATTTTTCAGCTCAGGAGGCTTCAGCTGTGATTGCACAGACTGATTCTACTTAATTCATTTCTTTCTTTCCATGTATGTGAGGAAGACAGCAGGTGAGGAGTAAAATACAAAAACTGTAGCAAAAATGGGTTATTAAAGTGAATCCAAGTAACAACTGGCTGGGCAAGTACACAGGTACATTATCTATGATTCATGAGCCTGTAAAATTTTTGAAATGCCATTAGCCAAGTGATGACTACATGGAGATGATAGTAAATGCCCAAAGTTTCCTCAGTTTCATAACTTTCACTCTAAGTCCCTGAATTCACACAGCTCTCTGGAGGTCTGAATGCTGTACTTCCTCTCCTCTGAGCAGTGGCTGGGACAAAACCCTCTCGAGCTTCCCAGCCTGGGTGACTCTAGGATTAGTGTCTCCTGTTTTAAAAATATGCGTTTTCTCCCTTGGGAATGAAAAAATATGCAACAGAAAAGAACTTTGGGGATGTTTTCCACCATAAACACTGAATGTGGACACTAGAACTGAAGAGTTCCCAGATAGATCAGAATCTTGAATATATTGATCAAGAGTGCAATTTAATTGAGGTGATAAAAGGAATTCACTGTCTTCTGGTGTGTGGGGAAGTAACTTGGTGAAGAATGATGTTCAGATCTAGTTTTCATCAAGTCAACATCTGCCTGCCCATCTGCTGATGAGTGTTTTGCATGAGATGTTACCTGCTGCTGAAAACTACACCAGGTGAGCAGTGTAAATCCCTTTTTAGAGATGGACTGTGAGAACCCATTGTTCATTTTCTAACAGCTCAAGGTGTGAACTGCCTTAGTTGTCCTGGTGGAGCAATTTCCTCCCAGCAGAGAGTGTCCTGCAAGAATTCCCCAGCTGAGGGATGGATTTGCAGTCAAATGCTTTAACATAGCTGGGAAGAAATTTAAAAAAAAAAAAAAAAATCAGATGTAGATGACATGGCTTACAAAACAAAACTAACAATGTGCAGCCTTAACTGAACTCACACTCCTTAATTGTGAGGTTTGATCTCTAGGTGAACACTAGAAAATGGATACCTTGAATTGTAGAATGAGTTTTATAGGGAGAAGAATGAGAAAATATTCTAAATTTTCAGAAACTGATAGGAATTCCTGATGAAAATCAAACTGTATTCTTCCATTGACTTCAACAGGAAAAAGATATTTCACCATGAGGCTGTAAAGAATTGGTTTAGGGGAAAAAATGTCAGTAGGATATTAAGGAGTGATTGAAGCTAAAACTTCTTTGATAAAAGGAGTGGAATCCATGAATTTCTTGCTTTCACAAAAAACCTGATGTTTTGTTTCTTTCCAGCTGTCTAAAAAATTCAGTTTAACACCACTATATAAGAATTGGATGTCTCCTGGGTAGAAATTATGTTTTAAAAATGTAAAGATAGGCACATAATATGGTTAAAATTATGTAAGCAGGAGCCTGAATTTGCAGTAATTTAGCTCATCTGTGGTAACTGCCTGTGGGGAGACTTGTGCATGGTTATATTTGTGTGGTAATTTGAGGTTGCCTATCCCTCTTCTGAATTCCCCCTCTTGGAAGTAAATGATCTTACATTTACTGATGGGTAAGAAGGTGCACAGTTATTACTAAGTAGCCAAACACTTGCGGCGGCTTGTTTGCATGTCTTTCAGATCAGCTAATTGCACTAGGGAGGAAAAAAAAAAGAAGTTATTAGAGCCATAACAAAGCACTTGAAAATATCAAAAGAAAAATTGCTTTATTTATTGAAATTTAATATTTTATAGATTTCTAGCCATGGGAATATTCAATATTTTTTACCATTCTTCCTGATTCGCTAGACATTATTCACAGGTATTATTCAAAATTTCAATACTTGTAATCTCGAAAACCTAGTGCCACTCCAGAATAAATAATCCTTTTTACTTCTGCACTTTCTCATAGCTGACTGAAGTGAGACTTTTTTTTTTGTTTAGACCATAAAAACTTTTACATGACTGTGAACTTAAAGACTAACTTTATCTTCTATTTATCTTTCTGATTTGTGCCCATTTACCTTTCTACAGAAGAGATGGAGGTCTACTATACCATGATAAAGAGTAGCAGACTCCATTTGCAAGACATGGAAGTCATCATTGGTGAAGAATTATGTTTATTTGTCTGTTGACCAGCCCTCATAAAAGAAGTGTTCAAGATTTCAGACAGGAAAATGCACCAAATGTTGTAAAGTACAACATCCCTACTGGAACCTCCTAGGATCTGTGTTCAAAACAAGCAGGTAACAAGTTGAGATCTCCTTACTATGGATACTGTGGGACCAAAATTTTACATGGATTCAAGAGGAGACCTGGGAATGACAGTTTTGCCTTGCAAACTTGGATCTCCAATATCTCCAGCCCCCTTCCTCTCCCTTTGAGCAGATCTAACCCTAAAAAAAAGGAGAGAAATGATAAAACAGAAAAAGAAAGTTTGAGAATTCATCTGAATTGAAAAATTCTGAATTTAGTTTTTGCAATAAAACTCCAAACATTATACCATTTATTTTCACAACAGTTGTTCTGTACTCTCCCTCCAGTAACAAAAACTGTTGACTAACTTTACCGGAAATCTCTAATTAAAAGTGGCCCCAGAGTTAGCCATAACAAACATGAAATTAGGAGAGTCCACAGGGTTGCATACAAATCAGAATCCACGGTTGCCAGCCAAACCACACGCTGTAGATGTGGCTTTGTAGGAAGAACCCAAGAATTTTCATTCCAAAACCACAGGTACCTACTCCTATCTTGTTTGGCTCTAGTGGTAATAAAGCTGAAAACTTGCATGGGAACCAGCAAGTCTATGGCCACAATTTGGAAGATATCTAATACCCCATTCCTTGGCTGGTCTTAGTGAACAGCCAGCCTTGCCACACACAGGACAAGGAGTCCCTTGAGGAATTTAAAATTGCCAATAATTTCTGTAATTCATGGGGGCTGTTCTATCTTCTTCTCTAGAAACAGCTCACACACATGTTTCTCAGTTTTCTGTTCCACTTATGCAGAATTACAGAGAAGGGGAGAGAAAGTTCGGGATGAGTGATGTCCTCCTGACTTCATAGGCTTCTTCTTTCTATTCCTTTTTAAAAAAAAATAGAAGAGGAATGTGTGAGGCTGGAAAATGGGCAAAACTACATCTGGCATCATTTCATCTGAGCAAACTTTCCACAGGAGTGAGTGAAGTACCTCCAAAGCTGGGGAAAAAGTGCTCCACCTCCTGCACACCCACCAGGCTTATCGGATCAGTCATGCTGCAGGAACCTGCCTTGAAGTTCTTGGCCTCATAAGGATCCTGAACACACACCAGTATCAGGTTCTTTCCTAGTGTTTCCAAAACACCAGGAGAAAACTGATTCCTTATTCCTTTTCAAGTTGCTCCTGAAGTGGTGCAAAGCTTGGTTTGGATGCCTCGCTCCCATAACCAAAGCAGGTTGTCTCACATTTTCCCTGCTCTACACACAGAGTTTCAAGGATGAGCAGTGATGTCTCCTGAACATCAGAGATCACAGACAGAAACAAAACAGCATGTCTTGTGGGGAAATAAACATTTTGTAATTGCTAATGTTTCCTTTTGGATAAGTGAAAAGCCTGAACACATTAAAAAAAAAAAAAAAAGCAAAAAAGGAGAAAAGAAGATATAATTTCTAGTTTAAATACAGCTGCAGTAATCCTTATACACCACACAGCTGTTCAGAGGCCTGGCAGCTGTCCATATCTTATGTGTCCTATCATGCATTTTCAAGTATTGTCCTCTTGACACATAAAGACTTTCTTTAACTGTTGGGAAAAGATAATAGTCCTTGAGTTAAACACATTTATGTCTCATCAGTGCTGGTTTTGCACCCACTGAACCTCTTCACCTCTGACCATGGTCTTGTCAGAGAGGAGAATCATGTGGATTTTCATTCCCTTCTTTGACATAATCCTCCACACTGATGGCTGACCCCAAACTGTACACTTGTTTGTTAGACACAAATCAAAATCATAGCTAACACACATTCATATTGTGTAAATAACTGGGAGGACAAATGTTTCGACCCAAACACCAACAGATGTGCCAGTCCCACTGCCAGTGCAGAGTGGGAAGGGTGGCTGACAAGTTTTCCTGCCAGCATGTGGTGTCATTCTGAATTCATTACTTAGAGAACAGAATTTCTGTTTTTATAGATAAAATGAGAATAAAGAACATCTTACCCGGTATCATGAGTATTTTTGTAAATAAGCTTCTCATTTTTTCTTGCTTGCTTTTGTTCCAAGCAAAAATAGATGTGGTTGAAATGCTATTGCTCAGACTGCACAGAGAAAATGCATTATAATGTTAAGCTAAAGATGTTGTGCATCTCTGGAAAAGGTTTCCTCCGCTCTGGCTTCTGACACCTTCCAAAGTACAAGATACAAAAGCCTCACGAAGTGCTTGTGCAACAAGGGCACCATTTTCCTCTTACAGCTGGGGAAACTGAGGCTGGAGACAAAAAGTTCTCCATGCTCATGCCTGGTGGTATTCCTCCAACAGCTTTACAGGGACACTTCAGAGAAAGACAGAAGAACAGGTAAGGGGCACATGACTGTGGATAACCTGTGCCTCCTTGGCCAGGATTTGAGAGTCCTGGTTCAGCTGATGTTTTGTTACTTTTACATGGCTCTGAGTTGGTGCCAGCTCATGTCCAGCCAGCTCAGCACATAACCAGAGAAATGTGGTGTTTTCACTTGTCTTTGTAGGTGCTGCTTATCTCCTCTGTTATTATAAAATATAAGAAGTACCTTAAAACAGTATCAAGGTTTAGCGACAAACAAGCCAAATTTTTCCTCCTTCACACATGGCACTGAATCCATTTTTCCATTGTTCTGTTGTCTTTTTTCTTTTTTTAAAACCATAGATTAGCTTCTGTATCACTTGCTAGCCCCACCTTGCCTCCTCCCATATTTGTATATTCTGGCATATCAAAGCAAGATGTTTTTACATGATAAGCTGTCTTCTCTCTATGCAGCTTGGGTAAATAGTTTTCCCAGAAGTGTTTCATGTTACATACGTCACCTGCAGTTTGTAGTTGAAGTACAGTTTTTACTAGGTAACTACTGTACAAAAGGCATTCCCTGGTTCTATTTGCCCTTAATCTGGGAAACAGTAAGATCAACCACAAGTTACTATTCCCGTGTACCTAAAGACACAGAAAAAATATTAGTTTAGAGACAATATGTTATCGTCTTTTATAATACATGTGCCCTTTTTAGCTATTCACTCCTGGGCACAGGGAAGTTCATTTTTAACCTTAATTTTGAGCCCAGTACCTTTTGGCACATGAAAGTATGTAGCACGGAAGTCTGTTTACAGAGTTATGTTATTCATTTCCTGGATTTTTTTATTTTTTTTTAATTAGAAGAAAACAGGAGGCCCTCTGGAGCCCAGCAGGTGAGCAGCTCATTGCACGTACCAGCTCTTCATCCTTTCTCAGATGAATATTACGTATTGAATGGCAAAAATACATTTTGGACAGACTCTGTACTTGGATTCTCAAGTGCTAACAAGATGGTAAATGGGAAGAATTTATTTCTAGAAGAAGGCTGCACACTTCTCTCAGCAAAAAGCTAACTTTAGACACTCCAAGTTTGAGACTTGTCAGCCATGTTTTTCCTCAGGTGTCCCCAAGACTTTTTATAGAAAGGGAATTATGACTGCTTCTGCAAGAGCAACAGAGTTGGGATTAACCTGATGGAATCTTTCAACTGCAGCTTTTTCACACTGGTATATTTGCAATATCTTTGGTATCATAGGGAAGATGTTTGGTTTTGTTTTTCCTTTCATCAAAATTGGAAAGACTTTTTGGTCAAATTTTAAAAAACATCCAGATGACAGACTGTCACTGTCCCAAAATATGTTGCAGCAATGGTTTTTCAGTCTCACTTAGAGGTCATTCCTCCAATTTCCCCCTTCAATTCCTCCTGACAGACACCAGCATATCCCTTGCTCCAGATTTTACCTCATGTTACTTCATAGGCTTCTGCAACACCCTTGTCTTTTCCCTGGCGCTTACACCCTCCACTTACTCATAGGCACTCAGCATGTCTCCCTTTAGCTATACATGTTCAGTTCTTTTAATCTTTTATCATAAATCAATCATTCCAGTGCTTAATCATATGTTCTCTTTCCCCTGGAACGCTCTCCTGCTCCTCTCCCTTTCTCCGAAGAGTGTTGTGTGCCCGGAACCAAACTCATTTTCCTAACTGCATGGCCAAAGAGACCAAGCAAAGCAGGACAGTCATCTTTTGAGAATATATAATGAAAGTCAAGTCACCTAATAGGATTGGTGCATCACCACTGCTGTTGGTACCTGATTATTCTGTGCAAGTTCTTTAAAAATAGGGATTCAAAGGATGGCAAATACTGGTGTTTCATTTCAGGCATGGACTGACGCATGGGACCTAAAACCTCAGAGGCAATATGAGAATTCAGATCCAAGTGTGGGCTCCATGGCTCACAAGATTCACTTTTATTTGAGGGATTCAGCCTTGTAGTTCTCCTAAAGTAGTCAGACTCTTCCCAACTCCACAGTCCAAGCAACTTCCCCACTCCACTAAAACTACCTGACTGATCAGGACAGAAATCATCCACAAGCATGCAGGTCACAAAGCTTCCCCTTTGAAACATGAATTCATAACCAGAAAATGAGACATAGAAAAAGAAAAAGAATGAGAGAGAATAAAGAAGAGTCTAGGGGTAAATAAGGCACTGGAAAAGCTGAATTTTTAAATCATTTTGACTTGAAGGGGATAGGGAAAGAAATAAAGCCCCAGTTTTATTACTAGATTTTCTCCTGTCCCTGAAGAAGAAAGCTTTCCTTTCCCATTCTTATCCCTGGAGACTAAAAGAGCAACTCACGAGTGCCATGGAGCTGTACAAACTTGGCCCCTGAAGGAGAACATAAATTGCTGTGAGCTCCTCAGTCCATCCTGGAGAGGCCAGGTAGGCTCTGGGGACAGGACAGAGCTCCTGAGCATGCTGCTGTTGCTTGGGGAGATGCTTTCACAGGTACAGGCACAATGCAAAGACAGCCATTACAAACACAGATGGATGTGAAAAGGAGACCAGGTAGACATAAGTGAATATGAGAACAAAGTCTGACAGGGGAGCTACTCCTAGTGGCTCATGTAAGCAAAACAGTTTCACCCCCATCAAAGACAAGTGGGAGCCAGGATACTCTGCTCATAATTTGGGGGATTTTTGAAAACTTAAGACTTCCATTATAAAATGCCTAAAGCCTTCAGTCACAGCAATCAAGCCCTGCAGTATCCGGTGTCATGTGAAGAAGTACCTTCTGTATTGTAACAAGCACCATCAAAGGGCTTCTGTCTAAACCATGTCAGTCAGAAGAATGCACTGGTGATATTTCTGATGAGTAGATTTCCTTATCAAAAACTCCATGTTTCTTGCTTCTGAAATGATCTTCAATGGTCAATCTGAAAAATGCACCCCTAAATACAAAAGTACTCAAGTGTGTGCTTACATTTTCAGCCTGCTGGTGTCCTTGGACTTGGGTGGTTTTACCCACATGCTGTGGTGGTGCTGCCTTGAGGTGTGGCCTTGAGGTGCTGGTGACAGCTGTGACCACCCTTAAGGGCACTTCATTCCCCTCATGGGTGGGTTGTCACAACAGTCTACAAATGTTTGGCACAATCAATTTTTTTGGCAGATTCTTTTTGCAACTATACATGAAATATTTCTATAATTACATTGCTGCCCAACATTTTTTTATGACCAAGCTCTGTGGGCACAAGGACCCCACAACACATAAGGCCTTAGTCTTACTATATAAGTTGGATGTTAATCAAGCTGCAGTTAATTGTACCTTCATTTGCTTGCACACACAGTGGTGAGACCCAGCCTGTTAATGCCTGATAGAGGGTGGAGGCAAGAGACAAAAGTCTTATCTCGTTTTGGCCGTATGAATCTATACAAATATAATCCACTGCAGGTACACAACAGAGCCTGAGCACTTGAGGCAGCCCTGCTAAATTGGAATCTCAAGCAGAAGAAATTTTGCAATAAACTGAAAGTTCTGCACTGTCACCAGGGTATTTTTCATGGTAAACATGGAACTATAACAAAACAGAAAGAAGGCACTTTATGCTTCTGCAGATGGTGATATTTTGGTGCAATACTAAGAGCCCAGTCTGCAAGGATGGCAAATCCTGGATTCTTGTCTTGCTCCTTTCAATCACTGAAAGACCTTCAAACTGCACATTTTGTCTACAGTCAGATCTGAGAAGGTTTGCCATGGTGCTGTGCTATTGGGGTCTACTAAACTGGCAGTTCATCATACATTGTGTTTCAGGGGTGCTGTGCTCCACCAGATCCATCATCAGCCTGACAAGGTGTGGCCACCAAGAGTGACTCAGATTGAAGGGACACGATGAGAAAGCTCTAAGAGTAAAAAAACCAAAAAGCATAAATCTGCGGCAGCCTGTTTCTCTCCCGTAAATACCAAGGAAAAAAAAGTGAAACTAGATTCTTGGGAGAATTAAAAAAGCTGAATAAAGAAATGGTCTCTGCCAATGTCTGTCACTTGACAGATGGCATCCTAAGGAATTTAACAGCTACCTGTGACTTACACAGAGGTATCTCAGGTCTGTGAGAGAGCCTTGGATGAATATTTTCTGCCTGTTCCTCTGAGATTTAGAAAATATATCTGGGTTTACAAGACACTAGTATGCTCTGACAATAACCTCTGCAAAGATTACATATTTTGGGAAAGATCTGGCAGACTTTCAGGTAGTTTTTAAGATCTCTTGTATAAGCAAAGGGAGCTTTGATTTCATGATTCGGATAGATTTATAGCAGCAGTAGTACCTATTTAAATATTGTGATAATGAGTGAAAATCCCCCAATTTTAGATTGTATTTAAATGAAAAGACATCTCTAAGTGCTGTTAAGTTCAAAGCTGATTTCTCTCTTAGAATTTGTGGGTATTCAGGTTTTTATTTTTAGACATAACATACATTTAAAGAATGAGAAGGAAATATATCTCACTTTTTAATGAGCCCTCTAAATATCATTTTTAGGGTTAATTCATTTATAGAAAGGACTTACCCTGCTTCTCTTCCAAAACCTGTTTGAACTTTTTGTCTACAAGTCTGCCCATTGTGTTCTTCTGCAGGTGAGGACTGAAGCCTTTACTAAAGACAAGATTTTGGCATTGCAATGTTCAGCAATCCAATATATAGCCATGCTACTGTCATCACACTGGCAAAAGAAATCAGATCAAGCCCTAAGTAGACATTATCAAATGAAACTAGTTTTAAAATAGAATATTCAGTCATCCTGAGATTAGATTTTAAAATAAGTGCTCGGTTCTTAGGTGTTATGATAGGTTTCTACTCACAGTAATTACTGATTTTGTATGTCAAACTGTAAAGTTTAAGAGACAATACTGACCCATCTTCACTGAGAGCAATAAAAATCACTTAGTAGTGAATACTTGTAGGAGAGCTGTAAAAAGATGAAAGGAAATTTGTTCTGGCATTCTCTGAAAGTTTGATTTTTTTAAAGTATGCCTTAAAGTACATTGCTTTGGGTATGCTGTGAGTATGGTCATTAATTGTTGTTTTCTGAAAGCAATTCTGTTTGAGTAAATAAAACACCCATTCGTGGAAAGTTCAAGCAAGATGTGATACAGATCTTTCTAAATGTGTCTCCTCTCAGCCACTCAGATGTCATTTTCTAAGCCCTCCGTTTTACTGTCAGACTATATGTAAGAATTAGGAAAAATGCATGTATTTTTTTAAAGATGATGTGCAATTAATGTGTTAATCAAGAATTTGTGGTGGAGTTAATTCCCAGCAAGGCTGATGGAAACCAGGTTCAGTCTGATGCCCAGATGGATAAAAACTTCTCAGCTGATTGCAAAGGTAAATGTTTTATACAGAGAAGACTCAGTATCATGTCTGCGTGTTCAAAGATGCATTCTCCTGCTGCATGGAGAAACTATTTTTAGGCTTATTAAAAATTTGTATCAAAGCTGCTTTTGAATCAGAAGTAGATTTTCAAGTAAATTTTTCATGCTGAGTTATTTTTTTTCAGAAAGCAGCAAGAGTTAAAATCTTCTATGCAAACATAGACGTTTTCACTGTAGGCACATGTCTCTGGGCTAATCAGCTGCCCTGTTAGAAACATGTTCTTGCACAATGTGGTCCATCTCAGCTTTGTAAATAGAGCAGGTAACTCTGAAATTCCATTGAATTCCAGGACCAGACAGACCACCATGAGGGCTCTATGGTGTATGCCTGTGTGGTGTCCATCTCCACCAGTGAGACAATCTGCATTTGACTTATTTAATGAAAACTAACTTTCTACCAAAGTGGAAAGTTTCAGAAGTTATTGACTTTTCTTATGGAAAATGAACTCCTCAAAGCCTGAGTTTTATGGGCAAAAGCACAAAGAAACTGAAAGGAGAATAGACTAATGACTTTTAAATTTTCACCACAAATAAAAATGTTTTTATCTTTAGGGAATATCCAGTTAAAATAAAACATAAATAAATATTCATAATGTTTCCCTATGTAGATGTAATGATGTATCACATTTTTCATTACTCCAATTTTAGATGTAAAACAAAAAACCCCTTTTGCTTTTTTTTTGAAACATACTCAGCCTGCTAACACTGCCAGGAAAGCAAAGTTAATAAGCCAATTTGTATCCTTTTCAAGCAGACATCCTAGTGTTTTATCTCAAGTTGCTTTTCAAGCTACAGAGAAAGCACCTGTAAACACGTGTTGCAGAACTACCTCATTATCCTCATTCAAACCCTGTGCAAGCACCATTTGTCAGGCACTGTTTCCAAGCAGATGCATTTCTGAACTCAATACATGTTTTCCCAGTGCATGATTCACTCATGGACATGATTCACTAAATGGACTCCTTTTTGTAGCTCCTGTCCAGCTTAGTGGTCCTTCACATGCAAGCTAAACAACGGATTTGAAGTCCTAATAAGTGGAGGGCAGACAGATGTACAGACTGATAGCAATATATTTCTTTCCAAAATACCTGATTTCTTCATTTTTCATGAATGAAACTCCTGAGTTCCATTTCTTAAGGTTTTAGAGGGATTGATGTCCAGACACAGAAACTATCAGGTGGGTTTGATTCTTTTGATTTTCTTTAATTTCAGTGGGAGAAGTGGTCTTCAGTTCTTTCAAACCTTGTTTTGCTCCATGAATCTATATGGTATTTTACCTTTATTTCCCCAGATGATTAAAAAATTCCTGCAGATTTAGACTGAGTCATTCAGATAGATACATTCATTTCAAGGCCCTATGTGAAACCCAAGGGCTTCCAGGATGCCCCAGTGAGAACCCAAAGGTATCCTGACTTCAGGGTCTGCAGTGGAGCTTAATGTTTAATACTCCAACACTTAAAAACATTCTTTTCTACTGCATGCTGAGTAAGACTTACAGTAAATCTATACCTTTACTTAGGCTTTTACGATTCTGTTTGTCATCATATTTGGTCAGCTCCGTTTTCCTTTAGCAATGACAAGAGAAAATGACAAGCCAAGCATGTCTCAAAATAAAGCGGAAATTAAAAATAATGGCTCACCACATCTCTCCTTGGCCATATTGTGATTCCAGACAAGGTGACTTTAGGCAGAAAGTTATTTTACATCAGTCAAAGTTCTGTAGCTTTATATTGAAAGAGAGTCTAGGAAAGGGAACAACAAGGAAGTTTTGATGGGGAATAGAATGTGAAGAACAGAGTATATCAAATAGTATATTCTTATCAAGTGTACTAAAATCCTAGTAGTTTCAGTGGGTGAGCAGACACGGGAGACATGGCTTAAGTTCGTGGCTATTCAGCAGAATCAGACACATAGGCCCTTGAGTTCCTTGAGCTCTTACTGTGGATGATCAGTGATAGGAAATTACTTCCCTGATTAAAAGCTGATAAAGCTGTGACAAGAAGAGAAGAGTGAACCCTCTGCAGGTTACATGGAGCAAGGATGTTGTAGGGACAGCTGGACAACAAGTTCCTTGTCCTATTGGCAAGTGACTCTCTCCCCACCTCTATTAGGTAGAGGGATTCTGCATTAGTGAGATCCAGTTCTGTAGTCTTTAAATCAGCTGAAAAGCTTCACTTTTACAAGAGGACAGTTTAACAGGCAGCTCCCCTTCTTGCTTTCCCTTTTTATGGGAACAAGACAGGCTATAAACATGGGACGTGGTACAGCTCAGAGCCAAGGTATGGGTCTGTCCTGGCTCTCTGGATATAAATACAGGTGAGTCACTGGATGTGCCTGTACACACCTTGAAAGAAAAACACCTGAAGTGATCACTGACTGCCAGGAAACTCTGCCAAATTGTTGGCAATGTCCTTTGCTCCTCCTTGGCTCATCTTCATTCATGAGTGCTGAGCCAAGTCAGAGTCTGCCCTTTGGCTCCTTTCATTGGCTGGCTCACTGCTCCAGTGTACACATTTTCTAATGAACAACTGTGTACACCCATGTACATACACACACAAACACGGATTTTCCACAGATTTTGGCATCACTTGTCACGACTTTAGTGGCTCTTCTTTCAAAAGGTGTGTGGTGAATATTATTTATGCCCGTGACAGCATGCACAGAAGTTTCTGTTCTCCTGAGGATTTTACTTCAGGCTTTTCTTACTTGCTGCATGGGAGCCTTCTCAGTATTATCCTAGTTAGCTTAGATAAAAGAGGAGTCAAGCAAAGCATTTCTGTAGGCAATTTAAATAAATACTTCCTTTTAGAGTGAAATTTGTACCTGTGCATAAATGTGATCTAATGGTTCAATTCTGATCTATTTAAGGATGAGAAAGCATTTAATAACTCCTGTTAGTTCTGTGGTCTTTTTATAGATCCTCACGGGCATATCTGAGAACTGAATTTAGTTTGCAAACCAAAAGAATCCTAAAATGCCTCTTTTTCTCTTTGCTGATGGTGTGCAGGGTGCACAGTACTTTTTCCACTGTAGTGGGATGAAAGATATTTTCAAAGATACTCTTGCAATAATAAAGTGAGGGTGTTGCACAGCCAGGGTTTAACTGGAAAACGCTCTACTTTTCAAAAAAAAATTTTCCTGCTGGGTGCAAGATCTTTGCCAAAGGGTGTACATGTTAACTGTTGCAGCCAAAGTTACTGTTATAGCCAAGGGATGTACACGTTTCTGTGTAAAGGCTTTGCCAAAGGGTGTGCGAGCTGCAGTTCAAAGTTACAGTTGAAGGGACATTCCTGGCTTTAACGTTTGTGATCTGCTTATCCAGTCAATTAAACGCGGTTTATTTTCAGATGGCTGAGGGGATTGCTCATGTGATGCAGAGGCTATTGCTATGGGAGCCCTCAAAAACAAGTTCTCTTTTAACTTTTTGCTGTTATGCAAGGTATTACTGGTACTCATGGTATTCCCCATTCCTTCTACAATATGTGCTTCTTCAAAGAATAGCTTACCTCCAATTAAAGATGGTAAAAGCGCTCTATTTTTTTCTCTAAGGGTGCCAAATAAATCACCATTCTGCCCCAGGTTATGCATGGCTATTTAGGAGGCTACTGTGTGCAGCTGTAGTCTTATTTTGCATGGTTTGGAATTAATGGCAATAGCTAAAGAAACAGATCAGGTTGGCAGGCTGAATTCCTCAGTATAAAATGCCAGTAGACTGTGGGGTCTACTGTCAACAAAATGCAAGAAATTATAGAGAACAGTTGAAAAATGTAACACAAGAGAACAGAACTGGTTGAAAATGTAAAATGGATCCTCCACATTTTCTAGCCAGTGCCATTGGAAATCTGATGGCTCTGTTCTGCCAGGTATGGGCTCTCTCTCACACAATTTCTTAGCTTAATCCTTTACTGTTGTAGCAGAGATCCTCACCACTGTCAATGGGTTGTTTCTTCCACTGTTGTGGTTGATCCTAAGCAGATGTTTCCATGCTAGAACCTCAGCCATGGTTTGCTTTGCAATAGGAGGAGAAGTTGAACTAAAACTTCCAAGGACATTGGCCACTAGATCTCCTCTGACCATACACAGAGACTAGGGTGGTTTCCTCACGAGGAAGAAGTCTCTTGTTCACCTTTGCCTTCAGACATTTAAAGAACTCACATTGGCCTTTAGACATTTACAGCCGTGTTAGTTGTTCAATACATCAGAACTAAAGGAAGATGTCTCATCTTTCTGAAACAAATATGAAAAAGTTGCCCTCTTGAGATGCTTGTTTTTCTTCATAGACTAGAGAATTTGGCAGGATTAAATGAGACTAGATCAGGTCTAACTTCTACATATTTAAAGTCAGATGAAATAAATCTCTGTCTCAGCGCTGATTCACACCAGAAATAAGGCAGTTCAAAGAAAGACAAACAAGGTGAGTGGGAGCAAGGAACACTTTTGTTTGATACGTGTATGATGAGAAATTAATTTAGAAAGAGAGTAGGTAAAGAATAACATGATGAGGCTGTTGACCAGCAGACTGGAAGAGACAAAATTAATGCAGATATCTACTCCATTCCAGTCAGGAGGAAAGGGGAGGCTGAAATTGGATGGAACAAGCTTGAATATGGAAAAGAGAACTCCTTTCCTCCATACTGCAAAATTATCCCATAACCATGACAGAGCAAGACCCCAACAGTTTCAAAGGACTTTGAAAAAATGCTAGGTATATCAAAACAAGGAGGATATCAGCAGTTGCTTTAGTTAGTGAGAAAATGCAATTACTTTCTCACGCAGGGTTAAAGGGTTGCACTGTTCTTGCATGATATATACAGATTGGTGCAAATTGAACTACTGACCTTGTCATTAGTCATTATATGAGAAACCTGAAAAAGATTGTACATTAGCCCCAAGCCTATGTTTGATTTCTGGATCTGTAGCCATATTTACCTAATGCTTGTAAACAAGCCAAAACTTGCATGCATAAAATCAAGATTTTTCTTTACAAATTTGTTTAGAATTTGCTCCTTATGTTGCATGTAAAAGGTAACATTGCTTTTATTTGATGAAATGCAATCACTTCTAACTTTCTCTTTTATGTCTTCCACTTTTACAAGATGTTTCTTCTGGCAATATCAGTCAACTTTCTTTACCTTGCTCTTTGTTCCCTCAGTGCCAATATTTCTGTGCTGCTGACTTCTGCACATATCCTCAGGAGTTTTTTTGATGATACTGTGAACAGGAGACCCTGGATGTTTACCAACTCCTTACTTATTTATTATACCTGGCTCACTTCCTAGGACACAGTGAAAACAATGTCTGTTCTTGTTGATTGCTAAACAAACCTTGTAAGGAAACAGTCCTCCAGTATGTCTAGGAACATTGCTTCTTCCCCTGGGACCCCATTGCTGTCATCAAGAGCAACACCTGGAAAATAGTGGCTGTCTGAGCTTTCTTACAAACCTTTCTACCTGCATATTTATCCACATTTTTCAGCAATATGCAAAGGGGTGTCTGTTTTGTTTTCTTCTTGTTGTCTTTAGTACTTACTGAGTTACACCTTGAAATCTGTGACCTGCATTGCCAAATATAATTTACTGAAACATTCTCTTCTGCATTTAATCCAAAGCTTAAGCACATAGCTTTGATTAACTCATCAGGGTATGGAAAACTCCAAGGCCAGAAATAAGGTCTGTGTTCCTCAAAGAATCTGTGATTCTGTTGCTTTTCTGTCTGTATGATGTGGCATTATATGGGGCTGAAATTTTCAGCACTGCCCTAGAGATTTGGATACTAATATTCCCTTAAAACATCATCCTAAACATTTCCAAAAGAATTCCAGGAATGCTCATAGAGATATGAGTCTCTTGTCTCATCTCTGACTGACCTGCCATATAAATCCTTATGAAACATTAAAACTTGCATTATTCCTAATGCATCTCCATGATGGAGCTACTTTTAATATTGGTCATAGTGAATCTCTAGCAACAAGAGTTTGCATCTTCTTGTATCTGTGCCAGGAAATTTGTGTTTTTTCATAATTTTTCTTCTGGTTTGCTACAATTTTAGTGCAGTGATGTTTCTCCAAGAGCTCCTACCACTGTTTTAGAACTGAACAATGTCTGGCAAAGAATGGTCAATACGTAAGTTCTGAAGGGCTTTTTAAGCAGCTGGAAACCCCGTCTGTCAACCTGCTACACAGCAGGTTATATGTCTCCTTTGCACCACAGTCTCTGGGGTTTGTCATAGAAAAGTGAAACTGTCCAATCACTGAAAGTCTTTTGGTGGAAACAGTGCTGGCAAAGCAGAGGAAAGCAAGGAAGAAAGACAGCAGAGATGAAAGATATAAAAGAAATGAATCAGCCTCTGAACTGCTGATGATATTTCTGAATAGTTTTATTTTTAAATATGGTAAGTGACATTTTTCCCTGAAGGGGCTTGACTCTCACTGCTTGAGTGCACGGTGTGATCAAAAAGATGACCAGAGTCTCAGTTCCAGGCTCTGACTTCTTGGTCTGTATCCCAAAGCCTACCTTCTCCTGCCATAGCTCCTATTTCTGGAACCCCCAGTAAAATGTGGCAAGCTCTCCTGAGTGCATTCCTGAGCAAGAGGGGACTTTCACCATGCCTTTGTACTCACCTCACCCCACAGCCAAGAGATGTTGCATTTCTCCTTGTCTTGCAGGAGTCCAGGGCACAGCCAGACAGGAACCTGCCAAGCCTCCTCCACTGATACCACACAAACCCATTCAATCCCCACTCCACGTGCCTCTAGAAGCCCAAAGTCTGTTTCTCAATTTTATCACCTGACAAATTTGCAAGACTTTTCACTTCACTCAGTCTGACAGGAAAAGGACATCACTTAACTCAGATTCCCAGGACCATGTCACATGTCCCACAGACTATGACACACACCCCACTGGTTTGATTCCCAACATGACTGGGGAATTGTGTAGCAGTGCAGCAAGTTTGTTCTTGCACTGACCTGCAGCTGCCGAGTCCATGACACAAGAGGTTATACACAGCTTTAATAACTATAACTCTTTTGTTTTATCTGCCACACTGAGGAGTTATAAAGGCAAATATGGACAGTAGATAAGCATCCATGTGTGACACGGAAGGTAAAGTCAGCCCAAGTGTGAATCAGATAATCCTGCTTACCTCATCTGTATCAGCCTAGCAGAGAATCCATGTCTGTCTTCACTGTCAGAGGGGAGGAAGGCATCTCCTTGTCAGACACTTCCGACCTTCTTTGAGAGTTGAGGTGTCATAGCCCAGCTCACAGTGCCCTAAGATAGTGTGGTTGGTGCGTAGGGACTGGCATTTACCGGATGGGACAGGGCAGGGACACAGCTAATCCAGATGAGCCAACCACTGTGTATGCTGGGAGTCAGACCCATCAGCATCCTCAATGGAGATTGAGTCCATTGACCAGTTAGCACTGACTCCTGGATGCATTGTATCCTTGCCTTGCATTTAGAGCATCTGCTGCTGGCCACAAGAACTTCATCCTCATCATCCTCCTTTAATTTGAACAAACATTGTCCTGTTGATTTTTATGTTCTGAATACTCACCCTACTTGTATCACAAAGCTGATCCTGCCAGGAAGCTCAAAAGTAATTTCAAACAGTTGAAAACCCTCATGTTTTGCAGGTATCCTGGGCCAAATCAGCCAACCTGACCAAACTTGTGTATATCAGTGGCCCAAAACTCAACATCCCTGGGCCTTTCCAGGCTTGTACTGGGATTTTCACAGCTCCAGATCTACCAGTGTTCAAGCAATGATGGTAGAAAAGAAAGCTTTTGGCTTCCCTCTTTATCTTTTGAGGAACTCAACCACAATAGAAGTTAGTGATTTATACAATACTTCGAATTGGTCTGGAGGAAAACAGAAATTAATCACACAGCTGTTTTGGGCTGTTTTTCTCTCTCTTGCTCTGATGCACAAATTAAGCCACTGAACAATCAAACAATTAATTGACAAGAACCCTGATTTACATTGAGTTAAGTAACAGCATGCAAATATTTGCATAGTGTTCTATGTAGATTTAAACACAGACTCCATAAGTAATTTTTTTTAAACCATGAACATTCTTTGAGGATAATCCAAGTGCAAAACTCTAGCTCTTCCTTCTTCCTGATGATTTGAATGGATGGATTGTGGCAAGAGTCACACTATTTGTGTTAAAACCTTAATCTGATAAATAACTCTCAGGATGATTTTTAAAAGCACACAGGCCTAATGCGTCTTGCTTCCACTAACAATTCAACAGAATTAGGCACCGTGCTCCAGTTTACATTTTTAAAGATTTACCTTCTTTGTCTTGAAAGCTGTGTTGACAGCAAGCTCCATTCAGGACATTCCTCTGAGAGAAGCCAACAGGCAGTCTCAGACCTTCCTGTGGATGTGTGAAGGACAACTGAGTAACCAAAGAGCAGGGAAAGAGACTGATGTGCTGCAAACAAGGAAAAAGCAAACTTCTCAAGGTAAAATTGTCAACAGCTCATCCATGACTCAGAATCTGAAACCTCTTTCAAAAAGTAACTGCAAAGTCACACACACGCACACATACATACACACTGACACAGACACAGACATCTACATATCTACAGACACACACACACATCTACATAGCTACATATCTACATATCTACATATCTACTTATCTACATATCTATCTATCTATCTATCTATCTATCTTGTTAAGGTACCAAAAATATCTTCTAAGGTTATGTCCTTTGTCAAGATAGGACCCTAAGACTGCTGTTGCTTAAGACAGCCCTTTGGAGAGGTAAATCCTGTTCTCTGTGCTTTATCATGTTGTCTTATTCTGGCACAGTGCTCTGTGCACCCTACAAGGTGATGTTTGTGAGGGGATTTTTATGCAATTTAACTAATTTTGTTGAAATCTATTATTTTAAGACTGTGTAACCCATGGATTTAAAAGGTAGGTTAAATAAATATTTGAGGCTTTGCTAGAGTTTTCCAGCTGTTTTGAGGAGTTGAATCTAAATCTTGGTTTGCTAAAGCAGTGCTGGGCCCTAGCAGCAATTCAACCATCTCTGCCTCAGTTTCCTTATTTATTGGATGGGAAGGAGAGCACTTTTAAGTGTCTTTACAGAGGTAAGCCATACTGTTTGCAAGGTGCCATAGTCTGTCTGGCTTTTACTAACACATGGGAGCACAGTGCATCTCCTTCTGTACCTCCTGCTAAATCCTGCAGCCCTCCAGGGCTCTGTGGGCTCATCCCTGTGCTGGGTAATTCTCCATAGATGGGCTCTCAGGGCTGATGCTCCCGTGCAAACAGAGATGTCGTGACACAAGAGCAATGCCTGAGAGGTTGCCCGCAGACAAAGCCATGCTTACAGAGTTTATCTGCATGAATTGGTGGAGCTTGCCCGTTCCTGCCCAGTTCTTTTGGCTCAGACACCTTAATTCTGAATATATCCCTTGCTATATGCTGAGTAATCTGTTGTGAAAAATGCCTCCGAAGAGGCCCCATTATGCACGCTCTCCTACCAGGCAGCATTAAAATCCTGCCTAAATGGCCTGATGGCTGATTAAAGTCCCAGAAGTTTTTAAATGATTATTTATGCTTCTCAACCATTATCAAGTGATTGTTGAAGCACCTTGCCGGAAGCCTTCTTTGTGGTGAGTAATGAAATAATGCAAATTGATGGGAGCTGGTGCCGGTTTTTAAAGGAAAACAAGCTTCACTGGGTGAGAGGATCAATGTAGTCTGTGTGAGCTGCTGAAAAGATTTGTCAACGGGTATGTCAGACACCCCTTCATGGCAACCCACACAGGAGGGTGTCAGAGACCAAAAACCTTCCTGACCTATCTGGCTGGGAGACCTGGGCAGTGTTTCTGTAAGTATGGAAACAGAGAGGGAAAAGAAGACCCCTGGAGAGTGAAGACATGGAGGAATCCCAGAAATATGTAAAGCTTTGGCTTACATGGCTGCCTGTCCACTGAGTTATGTATCATCATAACACACAGATTATGTTTTTTTGCCAACATCCCAATATCAGAGCAAGGGATCAGTGCAGCTTTCTCAGACCTCTGACATATTCTGTGGCTAGGACCACTGAAGGGCAGAATGAAGTTCAGGTTCAGTTTTAAGTTTTTTTAGATTATTTAGGATTTAGCAGCTTGTCAACAGAATATACAAGAACCCATCAATCCTTGATTCACCATTTTAAACATGATTTTGGCCAACTATGGTTTGAGTCATTGTTGCCTGCAGGTTGTTGCAGTTTCTGGTATTTAAAATTAACCAAGAGACAAACTCAAGCTTGAAGACCACCAGATTCAATTGTTTGATTGAAAAGAGAACAAATATCAAGGAAAACGATTGACTAAGACCCCAACCTTCTAATTTTGTTTTAATTATGATTGATATTAGACATAGGGTATTCAATTGCAGTGAAAAATCATTTTCAGGCATATTTCTGTTACCTCCATGACTTTGAAGTAACCCCTAAACATTAATGAAAATACAATAGAGTAAAAAGTAGAGCTTTCACTGTCTCCGTTTCTCTTGGAATTGAAGGCATGTAATAAAAGATTAAGGTTTTATTGTTTTCCTTCTTTGTTTGCTTTTCACTGGGCATTGTTCCTGTGTGAAAGCTCTGATTTAAAGTTGCTGCATTGCAGTATGATGTGCTCAGTTGTGAGACTCAAATCCCAAATGACAGGCCAGCTGAGATTCCTCCCAGCTAGGTCTCATCTAAAGTAACCCTGGAGAAGGGCACCTTTTATTTTGGAGACAGATCTGGAAAGGAAATTTTAGAAAAATATTTTGATTTGGATATTTAAGTATTCTTGGTGTTTAAAGCTGTTGTTCAGCCCCACTCCACTGGAGTTTTTCAGTGTTATTGTGTCCAAAACATTCCATGTGAGTTCCTGAGAGCTCATTATGGTACATAAAATTGACCTGAGTCTGAGTCTAGCTGCCTCAGTCCATTCAGACCGGCTTCAGACCCTTCCAAAGACAGGAACCTGCCTTTACTTGGTATCCACATGCAAAGTGCAGAACATCTGTGTTCCCACAGTGAGGTACTCAGCTTTGTAGGGAAGTCACTTGGTTTAGAAATTTAAACATTTCTAGTTCCCAGCTTCTAAGCTCTGGAGACCCAGCACAGCATTTAAAGAATGTCTAATATGTGCAAATGCAATTTTGCCCAGCCCAAAGAAATGAAATTGTTGCCACTGCCAACTTTTGCATTGCTACTAATTAATCATGTTTAACTTTGCTTGTTTGCAACAGAGGAATCAGCAGCTCCACAGACTTGTATTAAAGAATGCAGGAGTGTCATAGATGTCCATAGAGTCACAGAACAGATTGCTGAATGTCCTCATATTAGGAGGCACATCATGATGACACTCTAACCATCAATACACATCATAATTGTATAAAATAAATGAAAAGTGAAGAATCACCAACAGCTGTGGCCCTTATATTTTTTTAAAAAAATACAAATACAATCACTCCTCTTGAATTTCCATAATAAAATTAATCTCCCTGCCCAGAAGCTTGGAAGATGGTCTGTGGATACATATTAGACTGAGGAGTTAGAGGTCACAACTACCACCTGCCCAAATAGAGCCCTAGCTACACCAAACAGAACATTTTGGGCCCACCATGTGGCCAGATATACAAGAATGATGGGGCCACATGACCAGTGAAAGGCAACCTAACTAATGTTGAGGAAGATGTCAATCATGGACTTTATGCACAAGCTCATTTTTGTGGTTGCACTCCCTGACAGGGAGAGGCAGCTCTGATAGAAGGAACCCTCTGAGAACTCCACTCTGTCTGTCCTGTCCATTGAGAACACACATGCTCAGAGCCAGGAAAGGACTTCATTATTCCCTGAGGCCATGATTCCACTTCTGGTCTGTGAATGACAAAGACAACGATGGGGAATGAAGACAAAGCTGATATTGCTGATGTCCATGTGGCTCCACCAGGTTCCTCAGGGAGTCAGGGTGGTTTCTGTAGAATGTGAGGTACATCACACAGTTCTGACCTCCCTCAAATATAAAACAACACTGGAGCCCTTCCCTGTTTGCAGGGGACTTTGATTTGCTCTCTGGCCACACGAGTCTTCCTTAGCTGTATCCATAGTGCTTTATCGTGTGAAAAAGGTGCTCCATCCAAACAATGTGAATTAAAGCAGGTCTAGAGAATTCCTTCTTTGTAATAAGTTATCCATTAAATACCACTTGAGCTTTTCTTGTTTTAAAGCATATGTCAACATAATCTCAAATACTTTTTATAAAGTACTACTAGTAAGTCATTAAAAATGACAAAAATGTCTTTAATCTATAAAAAATATTTTAATCAACTGAGATATCTTTTTCAACATAACAAAATAAACACAACCCAGACTAGGCTATCTAATCTTCAGCTCACAGAAGGATGACTTTACAACAGAATGTCAGAATCACCAGCTAAATTCATTGGGTGCTTACTGCTCTCAGGAGCTTTCAGGTATGTTCTCCTCACTACCGTGGAATATCCTAGTTCTTTTTAAATATTTACAGATGTAGAATATTTATATGTTTGCATTTCCTCAGGGGTAAATCCTTGCACTTTCTGAAAGGTGCCATGATTGAGAAACAGGAAATAACTTTTTGGTAGCCACTGCTCAAAGGTAAAATAATGATTCAATAATGTATGTGAGTAGCCATTCAGAATTTTCATCCCCTTCATTTGATTAAAATAACCAGAAATCTTGGAAAAGGCAGAGGAGTTTGGAGAATGGGGAAGAACCTGGTAATGATATGAAATGGAATATAGTTTGGGATAACCATATATAGCATAAACATACAGCGGTAATAATTTAAATGTAATATTTATCCATGTAGCATACAGCATAGGTGAGAAGCTATGTTTAAAGGTGACCTTCTGTTTTTAAATTACTCTAATTGAAGCTGATCTGTATTTTATATGGTGAGGCCATAATAAAGACCAAGATGCAGCATAAAAGTTTATGATAATTATGCACATGGTTCACAATGCCTGCTTGATCTCCACTCATATTTCATATTTTATTGTATGACAATTATCAAATACTTCTTTTCTGTGATCCTTAATCCCTTTCATGCTGCTTCTAATTGAACAGAAGAGATCTCCACAGAGGGATTGCAACAATTTAGTCATATAAATAGAGATGGAAATCTCTCCCTGGTATTTCCCCAAGTAAATATTTGCTGAGATTTAATAATCACATTGTCTAATGATGGACAAATTTAACTTCCCCTCAGACCAGTTTTGTAAAGTAAATTTCACAGATTTATCTCTTCTCCACAAATCTAAGCTGTTTTGGTAATTCTATTTGCTGACAGTTACTGGTAGTCGATCTGATTTCTCCACTAAAACATTAAGTATACTGTGTTTTATGTGCATGTTTTACACATTTACACAAACATAGACGGATTTCTTTCTCAGTACAGGCAGTACAGAAGCCTTTTTACACCATTACAGCAATAAAGGGAGCTGTACTAAAGGTGAAGGAAAGGTGAGTCATAGCTAGAAAGAATACACTTACTGCTTCTTATTTTCTCATAAACAAAGCATATAAAGGTAGACATAAGTCACTCAGTATTTGCTTTGTTTCTGAATCATTTCTTCATAATTTGTTTGCCTCTGTTTTCTTTAGAAAAGTGTTACCAACAGTTAAAAATTGTTGAGATTTTTTGCTAAAATTTCTTATTTGTGTATGAGTTTTTAGCCATGTCTCCTTTTGGAAAGTAGCCAGCCTCCTCTGCAAAGCAGTATTCCAATAATGCTTGTGTTTCTCACCTCTGGGCTGCAGAGACTATGAAAAGTATCTCCCTTTTTAACAAATCTTTCAAAACTACTCAGCCCCTTAATTTCATTATAAATTGGACTTGTACAAATCCTTACAAGTATGGTTGCCCTTTGACAGTTCTTCCTGCTTTAGTCTTAGAACAGCAATGGGAACAGAACTCTTGATCACAGCAGGAATGCGTTTATGATCATGCATTGCTCAAGTCTGTTTTTATTTCTCGTTTTATGTAAAATGCTGCAGTAATCCCTTTAGAATTCCCCTCAGCTTAAATCTCAGAGACTGTTCAAGACTGCCTCTTAATGTCTCAAGAGCACTTCAGCTCACATAAGCCTCAAATTCAACAGGTAAAGCCCACTTTGTTCTATAGAGATGGCTGAAGTAATGTAAAATTAAAGATTTAATCTTCTGTGGTAACTCAGACTGTCCTCAGTGCCGCACAAAGACACTAAAAGTCTGTTAACTTTTAAGTAAGTAGAAAATTCTTTGATTGACAGTGGTCTGCTGTATTGATCCCAAAAACTATGCCACAACAAATTTTATTACAATTGGTTGAGAAGACTTATTGCACACTTTGGGAATGCAAGGGGATTAATTTTACTATTAACAAGTTTTCTCCATTATAAATTTTAATTGACAGGATTTAAAGGCAGCTGAAGTAGAGACCAAACATTTTGGACAAATTAAGGAAGGAATTTATTTGGGTTTTTGTTATATTGGGGGTCTTTAAATTTAGACAGAAGCAGTCAAAGGAATGACTGGACACTTGAGAGTTCAAATAACTGGTAATTATATGAAATGGAATATAGTCTGCACACTTTTTATTCTCATTAGAAACTTCACACAGGGGCTTAACTGATCTGTACCTTTAATGTGTTTTCTCCCAGCTAGTGGACAGATGCTTGCACAATGGACTCCACCAATTAATGCAGCCCAGGCCAACACTCCAAGTGGGTTAATATGGACACAGCCAAACTTAGCACATATTTCTTCAGCCACAGATCAATCAGGTGCTTCCAAACCCCCCTAGTCTTACCCTCAGCAAACCAAGAGAAGCTGTGTTAAAGTTATCTGGGCTGGTATCCCTCAAGTCTCACGACAAGTTTGCCAAGGAGAACAAATGCAACCCACAGATGACTCGAGAAGTAAAGCAGCCAGGAATTTTGGTTGATGCTTTGGAAATAATTGTGATATTTCAGTGGTACTTTTCTACCTTGAACTGAGACCAAAAGTTGAAACGTTAATTTCTTTGTGTATCTAAGTGTTCTGAAAAATTGCAGATGGCCAGACACCTCAATGAAACATTTGCATTGAGAATAATTAGTACTAATCTGTTTCCAATGCCATGGCTCCAAATCCTCATCAGAGAGGTGGAGGACCAGGTTAAGTCCCAAACACAAGGTGACTGAACAGTTCTTTAGCCTGTGCTGACTGGACTTTACATCAGAACTTTACTGATGACAGGAGGAGCTTATACAGATTCCTCATGGGAACACACAGAAACCCATATTTAGGCATCATATTATGTGACCTGAATCCTACCCAACATGAGTAAACTGCTGTAGCTGTCTAATTTGCTCATGAAGACCACAGCCTGTGCAGTCTATGTGATTCCTTTTAAAATATAGCACTAGAACATTCCTGACATGATATTCCTGAAGTGTTTCAAACTTTATTTTGGGGCAAAGTTCTGAGATTTATAAAATAGATAGAAAACATTACAAAGAACTGAGGCCAATAGATCATTCATTTTTTTCTTTTTTTTTCCCTCTCTTGTTTGTTTTGGAATAGGTTCCAAATCTGTACCCAGTGGACACCTTGAGCATGAAAACCAGCGAAAAGGTTGCTTCAGCTTCTCCTTCTTCCCCAAAATTCCTGTGTAGTCTGGCAGTAAGGCAAAAAGATTTTGGGAATGCCATCATTAAAAACTGCTCTGAGCACAGAAGAATCCGACAATGGACCTTGCACAACAAGGCTGTGTTTTTCATTGTAAATAAAAGAAAAGTAAGACTACATTTACTTTCTTTTTTCTTTCTGAATCCAAAGGTTTCTTTTCAATTTTCAAATACTCTCAAGTAAACAAGAAATATGTATTTGGGCAAACATATATTTGCCAAAATCCCTTATGACCCCAAAGCAAAAACCTCAAAATCTCACCTAGGTTTGCCCAGCACCATCCAGAACCAGGCAGTCAGCTGTCTTGGAGCTGCAGTTTTAAATGGCTTGCTGAAAGTCTGCAACCTCCACAGGCAATTTCATTTTGTAAATGTAAGCTCTGTGAGGAGTGCCAGGATAAAGACAGGGCTATAATTACTTAAAGAAGAGGCAGAGGTTGCTCCTCCAGCATTCATCTCCCTTTCTTGGAGCTTTACCCCTTTGCCCATCATCATGGCAGCTGAGTGCTTGCTCTGTGAAAGATCATAACTGTCTGGGAAGGCTGTAAAGGGAAGGCAACACATCTGCAAAATGTCCCTAAGCCCAGCTATCATCCCACTGCTCTGCCATGGGGCTCTTTAGTCTCTAGTAAATAGTTCAGAAACATCTTTTTGAACAAACTGCAATAATGCTGGCAATGATACTCTACTTAAGTCCAGCCAGTGAGAAATGCTGGGTTAAATAATGGGTCTGAGGCTCCCTTGAGCTCATTTTGCTTTAACATAGGGTCTGAGACAAGTCTTTGCAACTTTTCAGGCTCTCAGTTTCTTACCCTCAGAGTGAGAGCAATGCTTTAGTTCATCTAGTATCTAATACAAAAACCAGGAAAAGCTCTGGGACCAGGAACCAAACCTGAGGTCTCTCTCTGCAGTTTCCAATCACTGCATTAGACTTGCTATGTCCAGCTTATTTCTCACCTCTAGCCCTCCAATATACACAGACTTGAATTTTGAATTCTTTTCTCTAGCAATAGGGCAAAAAAGGAGAGGCAGAGAGCATTCCAGTATGACCAGCTGGTGTGTACAAAACCAGTGCTCTCTTTGGGAATGCATGAATTTGATCCCCTTTGACTGAGGGAGACTGGACCTGGCTGAGCTCAGCCTCACAAAAAGACAGCCAGGACTGCATCCTGAAGAGTCCTTGCTTCATTTTTCTATAAATACCCAGTTTCTAGTGAACCTTTAGGCACTGATGATGCCACAAATACCTGCAGCCCAAATTCAGTTTAGACACCTGGGGTTTTTTCACTGTGGCCCATGAGTGCTGAAGTGCTTGTTTGGCTGTTACTGTTTTTGACATTTTCACCTCATGCAAATCAGTGTGTGTTCTGCCACTGACTTCAATACAGCTGGAATTTTTCCTTAATGTCTTGGAGCTAATAGCCTGTTACTTGCTACCAGCTATGACTGGGCAAATTTTGATTTATCAGAGGAGATGAAACATCCTTGATGTACCAGCTAAAATTTTTAATCAATCCAATGCAAAAATCCTCTTCTTCCTAATAGAATATTCTGTTTCTCCCTGCTCCCTGGAAATTCCATTATCTCCTGTCATGTGTCAAAATATATCCACTGAGTATTGATATCAAGCAATTATGTGAGACAAAATCATTCGTGTATGGTAAGAAAGCAGAGGCAAATGACTGCATTCTGAACTGCCTCTCTTGGTAGCAGTGTGGCAAAGGCTTCAAACCTCATATGGAAATGAGAAATGCATGTAAATTACTTTGTCTAAATGGATTTTCATTAGAAGTGAAATCCAAGCAGTTCAAAAATCACTAACGTTCACTGGCAAGAGCCAAATGGCTGAGTCAACATCACTTTTAGTCTTTAGTTCTTTTCTATAATGCTGAACCACTGAAATAGTCTGATCAAACTTGGCATTGCATTGTGCCAGATTAGTTAAGTCATGGACTGACTCATCCTTGGGGTATGACAAGTGCTAAATGAGCTACTGATCCTTTGCATTGCTGGGTACAGCTCACTGTGGGACTAGGACAGAAACAATGGGATATATTAATAGTGCATTGCTCTGTCCTCCTGTTTAATTATTCTTATTTATTCTGAATAGGTTCTCTTCTTCACCCTAAATGCTGGTTATTTTAGCTATGAAGTCCAACACCCTTAGTTTAAAAAAACTGAAGGGTCATCAAAATTCCATGTGTCAGTTTGAGCAGGACTCAAATTGCAGGCCTGAAATCCTACATCTGTACATGGTACAGCCTCCAGGACATGAAGAAGGAGGTGTACCATGAGGTCTAAGCAGGATTATGCACTGCAGAGATGTGATGTGCTCTGCTGTGCATCCAAGAGCATCTCTGTGCTCAGAGTTGCCTGACAGAGCTGTGCCCCTCAGGTAGCCAGGCTGGGAGAGCTGCTCCTGTGAAAGCAGATTCTTCAGGGACATATCCCGAGATCCAAAATATGGATGCTGACTGAAAGCCAAAATTTTCAGGGTTCAGCAAGGGCTTCTTAGGTGTAGGTATCTGAAGCCTGCTTGTGTGGAAGATATCCTGATGTGCATCCATTCAGGTGCAGAACAAGGAGGCAAGAAACAGGGTGACAAGACTCCCAGCAGCCTTTCTCACGACTTCTTTCAGTTTTCTCTGTAATTCTTTGGTTACAACTCCATGAAAGGACTTGGAACTTTATGGCCTTGTGTTCTGCACTTGCTTTCCTCTGAGGAACTGCTTTGGATTCAATCAAAAGATATGCTAAATGGAAAGCTGTCCCAGGTATATTTCAAGGCGGTTTAGTTTGCATTATTGTCCACTGGGGATATTATCATGCTGTTTTGTGTGCAGAACTGTCTAGCTAACACAAACAGCCTGCCCTATCCGTGTTTCCCTTGAGCTCCATGGCATCCAACACTTTTGAATCTGTACAGAACACAGGAATGCACAGTTCACCTTTACAGTATTAATTGAATGACAGTGTGCTTAGCTTAAAAAAAAAAAAAAGAATTTGAAAGGGGGCTTGGTTTACCATTTTGTTCATTATCAGAGAATGAAGCTACTCTGCCTGAATCTACCTCAGTGATGCTCCAGTGCTCTCCTACATGATTTTTTTTTTTTTTTAGGGGGGAGAGATTTTTGCCATTACAAAACCAAAACCAAAACCAAACCAACCAGCCAACCAACCAACCAACCAAAAAAATAAAACAACCAGAAAAAACATCTAACAAAAAGGATCTGGAATAGCTGCTCAGTTATGAATTGGAGGTCCCTGTCTACAGACCAAAGACAAAGCAAAGCAGGAGGTTGCACTGAGCTAAAGTTGTCCACACAGCTCTGGCAATATATGCAGATTGAAGAAAACAACTTCAGCTGGAATGAAGTATCTGCAACAACTTCTCAGGTGATTAAATTCATTTTAGACAGATAATATCATCTATTGTTAGTGGCTCTCAAAACTTACACTGAAAGCTCATGTACAAGTCCTCCTCCTGCTTTCTGAACTGTTGTGTGAGACAGTTTCAGGGGCCCCTAAACTTGTTTTTCCAACAGACCCAAACATTTGAAATGCCTGAGAATGGTGACACACTGGCCCAGGTTGCCCAGAGAAGCTGTGGATGTCCCTGTTCAAGGCCAGGTTGGATGAGGCTCTGAGCAGTGTGGTTCAGTGGAAGTGTCCCTGCCCATGGCAGGATGGCTGGAACTGGATGGCCTTTAAGGTCCCTTCCAACCCAAATCATTCTATGGTTCTGTGATTTGAGAAACCTGGATCTTCTTACTGGGATGTCTGTGCTCCCTGGATCTTGGGCTGAGTCCTGGTTTGCTCTTTCTGCCTAAGTTGCACCAGACCTGGTTCACATTGCTGAGGGGAGCAGCCCCTCCGAGCTGCTCTCACTTGTAGTTTGACTGAACACCTGCAGGTGTGATTGGGGCTATAGTCTCTGGGGGTATCACTAAGGTTAGTAAAAATAACCATTGAAACTTAGTAAATTAACTGTTACTTATGCAAAGTTCACTTAGTACAGCAAAAGTACAGCAAAACCTTATGCTATCTTTTTTTATATATCCTGGAGATTGTAGCAAATTGGGTTTGGGCCATGACAAGTTCTCCCAGAGTAATAGCACAAGGTTTGAAGTGTACTTTCAGGCTCTTGATAGACGTTTGAAGAGCACCTCCTGGTCAGCAAAAGCAATCCTTCCCTACCTCAACCTCTGCCAAATTAATTCCATAAATGCTTTAGTACTAAAATATTTGTAAGCTGGAAAAATTAGATCTGGAGAATGAGGTATTGTCTTAGTCCAGGAAGGCATGCAAGCCTTTAATGAAGGCAGGTGTGATATCATACAAATAATCACTATTTAGAAATTGCTAAATGCCCTGAAAAACTGCCCTGGTATCTGGAGAGCTTAAGACAGAGCCACAGAGTAAGAAACAGCTATTGCTACTGGTGGCTTGTGAAGCCATGAAATATGTCTGACGTTCACTTTCCAGGTCTGTGAGTCACACAGATACCACATCTTGCTTTAACCAGAAACAAGACCCACTTTACCCAATAAATTGACCAGGCAAGGCTGTTCATTTGACCTTAATTACCCAAGTGTTCACCCAATATTATGCAGACAGACAACATCAGTTGACACATTGGTCCTGCTAATAGTGATACTTAGCACTCCCTACCATTTTTCATCTTCAAAGCACTTTCCAAATTTTACTTAATTAATATCTTTTGAAGATGCCAAACTGTTTGATGATATTTCACTGATAGTTTCTGCTCTTTCCAGAGCAGAGGAAAAGATGCTATTTCCTAATTAGGTTTTAGTAAAGACACTACTGACTTCCCCTTCTTCTCATCTGGTTTTCAGTATCCTTCTATTTCCAGCAATCTGACCTCTCACCAGTCGGCACCTGGGGAATTATTGCCTTACTTGCCTTTTAAATGGCAGATAACAAATTGCTGTCAAAGTAAAACCTTTCCATTTTTCTTTCAGACAAATTTAAATTTTACATGCTCCAGTCTCAGAACTTCAATCCTTTTAGTCAGTAACAAAGTAGGAGTCAATTAGCTCCACAAAAATTCCAAATAATTTTCTATCTTTTAAATATGCTTCTTAGGTATAGTTCCTGACTTTCTGCTTGTAACAGTCTTACAGACATTTATCAGATGCTTGAATTATAGGCCACTGTTTCAGCAGAAGCTTTGTCAAGTTGTTGAAATTCAGATGTGATTCTGGACCTTTCATGTTTTCATGGAGCATCTAAAGCCACATACAGTTTATTACATGTCACTAGCACTGCTGCATCTGTCACTCTCAGAGGGGAATTGGCTACAGGCAGAGCACACTCCAAAGTCACAAACAAGCATTTCCACCACGGCCATGAAGCTCGTAGCTTTTACACACAACAGTGTATTTAGGGAAAAAAAATGTATCTGCAAAGGATGAGTCTATCCTATAAAATTAACTGTGAAAAGCAGGTTTTCAGTAGGTGTGAGGACAGTGCATTGCTCAGGCAGTTTTACAAAGTAGACAGAGAGTAGGTTGTTAGGATACTGCTTCAATGCCCTCTGGGCCACTCAAAAATTGTGCCTTACACTACATTACAAAACTCTCACTTGTTGAATTTTAAATGACCTAGACATTAAGGAAGATTAATTTCCTTCTAGTCCTTTTCTTTTCATTTTGTTCCAACCTCTCAACTATTTCTTCTAATTCTGCTCTAGCTATAATCATCCTTCAAATACATATCTGTCAGACACAGTACTGTCCATCATTTGCAGAGCTTAAATGCAGACACACATACACTGCACACTGCACACTGGTGTGTGTGTCTGGCTGCAGCTCTTTCATCTGCAGTTCAGAAAAGCATTGAGCCTGCTTGCATTCTGCTCAGACAAGCACTTAAACATAAAAGTAAGGATCAGGCTGAAGTGAAGCACATTGCAGTTAGAAATGCAATGTTTAATTAAAGGTTGAGATGAATGGTACTTTTTGATATCTTATACACTATAGGAAGAAACCTCCTTCCAATAACATTCTGGGATGAAAAAAACCTATTTCAGTGGGTACTTCTGCCAGCAGAAAATCCATCTGGCCTAACTCTAATAGGATGCCAAAAACAGCAACAGTGAGAAACACCCAGAGCAGAAATACTTGCTAAAGATGTGATCAGCAGCCAGAGTGCCCCTCAGGGACTCACTGTTTACTCCTCTGGAAGTTTAGGGTGGGTTTTTCCAAAAGAAGAAAATCTTGATAAAAATACACCCACTCTATAGAAAAAAAAAGAAAGGGAAAAAAAAAAAAAGAAAAAAAAGAAAAAAAGAGCGCCATTTGGAGTAGAAGAAAAGAAAGAAGAGAGATCTCAGGAAGAAACAATTTTAAACCAGTCTACTGCTTCCCCCACCACAATCCATTCATGGAACAAAAGGCCTCTGAGAAGCTGTGGGCTAAGAGAGCTCATAGAGGAGGTACAGGAGATAATTTGTTTAAAAGAAAGAGCTGCAAAGCAAAGGTCACTTCAAAGACTGCCCAGAGATGTGGAATGCCAGCCTGCTCCTCCCTTTCACACTGCAGTGTTGCCATGATAGCCTGCTCTATCCTACTTGTGAAATTGTTTCTAACCACAGATATCTTGGTACCATTTTCCCTGTTCTCATGGTTTTTGGGATCAAACTGTTCCCAAAGCTCCATGACTGAAAGGTGATACATTTAGTTGCAAAATGAACTATCTTGGTTTGTTTGTTTGTTGGTTTTTGACAGCTGTATTTATAATTCTTCGCAGATTGCTCAGCCTGGGTTCAAAGCTTTTCTTTAATTGTGCTTATTCTTCTGGAAGTGACCTGGTATATCCTTTAGTGGTTGAAACTGGATGACAAAATTAAAGTGAAAGAAGAGCTTTGCTGTCCTGTAGAAGCCAATTATGAAGCAAGCACAAAGACTGTGTAGAAAAAATGCTTTTTTAAAATACTAAGAACCCAAAGCCATATTGCCCATCATGATTCTGAGGTATTTTGGACACCTCATCAAAGCCTATTTTTTTGTTTCTGGGCCATTCATAGTACTTTAGTTCATACTTTTCATAGCAGAAAGCATCTAGATGTATCTCCATTTGCTCCTGCAACTGAGATTGATGAAAATGTTTTGCATGAAAACAAGGCAGTTTCCCAAGGATGTCTTTAATAGTTTCTTTTTCTAACCATTATTTTCCAAGAATTCAAATTATCAAATGTACTGCAGCCATTGGAAACTCTTAATTTTTAGTAAAAATTACACTGAAAGAGGATTGAATCCTGGTAGCATGTGCAAAGCCATTCTGTTTTTTTTTTTTAATCCTGTTTCTGCTAAAAGCAAGAAGTCTGAAGAAGATGCTTCAGACTTTTACTTCTCTAAGACTACAGCAACTCTAGAACTCATTGGCCATGGTCTTCAGCATCGGCCTTTGGTAACATTATAAAAATGTAAAAGAAAAGAAAAATAATTCTTTGCCAGTCTGTTGCTTACCAATACTGCAGACTTATTTTTCTCGAGGTATATGTATTTTGACATTTTCAAAATGAAATCAGCACCTAATCCATCCATGAGTAATCTAACTTGTAGGAAACAGAGAACAAAAAGAGTGTTTTTAGATAAATCCTATTTAATTGTACATGCAAATGTCTTGGATGGATGTGGTCATGCAATTCAATTACATGACTAATTACGTTGGAATTATAATGCCATATTTAAATAGATAAACACATACAAAAGTGCCTACCCAGGAGTTTGCATGCTGGAGACTGGGAACAGAATCATTTATTGGCTCTTTAGTGCCACCTGTTGAAAACTGAAAACTCATGCAAATGAATCTGTGCGCCAATTAGTCGCCCATTTAGAAGGGGAATGTCCACTTGCTTGGCTGGTATGAAAGTCAAAACCTTCAGAAATTTAACAGCTGGGGTGGAAGTATTTGAAACACGGCTGTCACCCTACAAAGGAAAGTGCAACATACCATTGGGGATGCTGGGGAGCAGGAGCCACGCTCTTGGGACATGTAGCACGTTCAAAATGTCACATCCGTTCAAAAACTGGGCTGGTTTTCCTTCTCACCAGTAAGCCATGGCAGCACATACCTCAAAATAAGCATCCTGACTGCAGAAGCCTCTTCTTCCATCAGTAATTCTGTAGTAGTGCTTCTCTGCTGATTAGGAGCAGGATTACTGCTGCCTTGGCCATGCAGAGTTGTGCTGGCACCAGACTGAGCACCCGGAGTGGAGCGTGCCGTGCCACATGAGGACAGCAGCATACCTGCTGTGTCTGTGGGGAGCCAGCAGCACTGAAGTCAATGTAAGGGCCCCTGCCAGAGCACTGTGCTCAGCTGTGACAGCTCAGTGGCCAAGCTGCTGACATCACCTCTAAGGTCAAAAGAGCAGATCAGAGTAAAAAAAGTCTCCCAGAAGTTCAGTTCTTAGAAAAATTATTTCTTTCCTGCTTTACTCTTTTACTTTAAAAAAAGAGTAACCATTTTAGACTATATTTTACCTTTGAATTTAATTTATGATCAAGTTCTATCAAAAATGCAAATATGGTCAGATCTCAGGCCTGGGCTGTGCTCTTCATCTAATGTCACATGGTTTGCCAAAGGTGAAATAATGTAAAAATTATTAGCAAAGAAAAATCTATTTCTTGTGCAAAACCATGCATTTTGCCCTCTTACCTACAACTTGAAAGGATACTCTGCCAATTTATCAACAACAAGAGGTTTGATGACAGTAAGCAACGTGACGGCAAATCACATGGCTGCTTCACAAACATCTCATGTGGCACTATGGTTTAGCCAAATGGCACCTCAGGTGAGGAAGTTACACCATGGTGGAGCAGGAAAAACCATGATAGAGATTTTAGCAAGTACTGAAGTAACCAGGATTGTGCAAGGAAGCTAAGGCAGTTTGTTCTGTGCTCCTCAGTCTCTCTCCAGCTCTGCAGGAACTTCCATCTTGAAAAGATAGCGAGAGTTTAAGGCCAAAGTTTTCATTTCACTGTGGACTTCAAGTAGTTTTAAGATGATAAATCAAATTCACCACCTCAGTTTCTTTGCCTCCAACTCTGCTGTGCCTTAAAACATAATGTTTCATGCACACCATTATTTGGATGTTGAAGGACCACAACCTGCTACCAGAGCTGGGCACAGAAGAGTAATCCCCAATTTTCAGAGTGCATATTTTCCAAAATCTAGTGCAGTATGGAAAAAAGCCTCCACAGACATTAAAAGCCATCAAGGAGAATCTGTCAGGTGCTGGTCCCACAGCTGCACACTCACCTGCCTGTGGTAGAAAGTGCATTCTTTCCCTCAGGATACCCATGAGGTGAGTTGACATGACTGGGCATGGAAGGACAACACTTAAATTCTGCCAGTGACAGGTCAAAACGGGACCTTCTCCATGGACCGTCTTCATTTCTCCACCTTATCACATTCCCACTCATGTTTGCTGCATTTCTTTGAAACAGTCTGCCTCAGAGCTTTAAGCTCAACACATGATTAAATCAAAGTACTACAATTGTCTACAGCATTTTTGACCTTTCTGGCTGACTTTCACTACCACTGACAGATTCAGCTGCCCAGATGTTTGTCCAGGTGTCACTTTCACAAAATTGCCAAAATAAGGGGTGTGTCCATCCATTTGGCTGGGCTTTTTAACATTTCTATGTAGGTATTTGAAAGGATAATAAAATACAGAAATCATCCCGCCCAAATGAAAGCAAACCTTTGTCTGAAACATCAATTTTAAGATGATAAGCTACCTTAAGCACAATATTTTTGGCACAAAATACTTCCTGTTTCAATTTTAATCCTTTTCAAACATTACTCCATTCCAGTTAAACACCTGTTTTAGCCCTACAGAAGCTGATTCCATAGAATTATATTCAATACCTATTATTCTTCCAAGTGGGAAAGAATTTCATAGAGAAAAGTAGAATAGCTATTATGACAGTAGCACTTTATTATGGAGTAGCTTTGGAGAGAAAAAGGTAAGTCAGTGGCTTTGACAGATAATTATGGACTCCTATTACACAGCAGAATATCATTAAAAGTTACAATATGTAAAATGTCTTTCACATAATGTTATCTACATTTTTCTCAGTTAAATGACTAACCAATTTAATGAAGCAAAGTCCTTTTAAATGTGAAATATTCACTCTTTGATTTTCTGGCAACATTTATTTTAAAAATATTGTATATATTGTTTTCATGCATATTTGGTGCTTGAGGAGAAGGGCTTGGAAATGGTTCTACACAGTCCTATTGGCCTTTGTAATGCAAAATGAGAAAAAATTTCACAGAAAAATGGCCAACAATCCTAATATTCTACTTCTGTACTAATATGGCTTGAAAATACTCATGATTTCAGGACTAAGCACAAATATACAAAGCACATAAGAGGTGCTTTGTCATTACTTGTAGTGCATTTATATTCTGCCATCAGCCTTTACTCATCTAAGCACGCTGAATTGAGCAGCTTCAGCCACTTAGAAAAGGCCTGGTTTGCAGAAATTGACAGACCACCTCCTTCAATCTACTACTCCTTTTTATAGAACTCTACTTTTAAGGAGTTTCAAGTTGAATACCCAAAATCAATACTCACTTTTGAAATTCGAGGTCTTCAACTTAGTTTCAAAGAGTAAAAGAACAGGGATCGGCTGGCTGTTTTGTGCTGTCTCAATTTCTGGGCTCCCAGAGAAGAAAATCTCAAGTTGCTTCTGTAGCCTCATAAAATGCAGACATTTATCTGTGCTAAAATTAATCCCCTTGCGTGATATGTCCTATCTATTTACTCCCTGCAAATTTCTCTTGAAGAAACAAGAAAAACCCCATTTCAGATCTTCATTCCTATCTTCAGGGCACTATCAGCTTTTACTACATTCAGGAGGATTTTACCAATACACCCAGAATACAGAGGGTTGTGTCAAAAAGGAGGAGATGACATCTCCTCAGTATTGCCTTTGGCATTTGCATTCATGTTAGCTTGGGACTAGTCAGCTGGTGAAGAGTTGGGAACAGAAGAATGACAATAGCACGGGGGTGAAGCAAAGTCTCATGCCAAAAACTCAGGAGTTCTGCCAGACTCAGACATAACTTGTTCCACCAAAGAACTAAATCAGAAGAACTATCACGTTTCTCTCTTTTCTCCAGACACAGCAGTCATTAAAAGGGCTTACTCGGAGCTTGTCTCTGCTGCAGCAGCCCAGTAGGAGTGGGTGTCAACTCTAGCAAATGGCAGGAGTATCTCCTGCAAGGCTTTGAGGGACAGACAAAGAGCTGGAGAGCAGTAGGTGAAGAGCACTTTGTAGCACCAATTCCTCATAATCTACTGTTTTCCTACCTTTCTACTTTTCCATTCCTTAAGGACATATCCAGGGAGTAGCAACTTGAAAGGTCACTTTAGATGTCATCTAAAAAGGGTTTTTTATTGCATGCTGGGGATGCTGTGATCCCTGCCTGCAATTCAACCTGCTCCAGGACTGCAATCTATGCTTCACAACAGTGGGATTTCATTGCTTCCAGTCAAAGAAAAAGTCATTACTGAATTGCATCTTCATATACTATGCACTAAAGGTACATCACATGTTAATGGAGTGAAAAGCCTGGGAAAAAGATGGAGCTGCTGAATAACAGGAGCCCAGAGTAAGCAGGTGAATTTATTCATATTTTGTTTTGCAGGTAGTAGATTTACCCAATGCTAACTTGGACCACATCTACAAATGATGGTGATAAAAAAAACACTCCCATGTTTCAGTTGATACACATCAGAGAACTCCACTACCAAACCAAAAACCACACTCAAACATGTTCCTGGGAGAAAAGTAGGCTAAAGATATTGTCTCCAGACAGGGCCTGTTCATGTGGCTGGTGAAGATTGTTATCTTAGATTCGAAACTAGTAAGAATAACCTTTCCAGCTGCCTGAAAGAATATGAGTGTTCTTAAAAATATAGTAGCTATTGCTTATACACAGCTGTTATTTTCAAAGAAGTTATTGATCTGAGGAAGATAATTTTTTCAGTTGTTTTTTTTTTTCCTAGTGGAACAAGTAACGTTATTAGAACAACAAAGCATAATGGCCAAGGAATAGCTTTATGTCAGAGTCATAACTATAATTGCAGTTGGAATTGCAGGGAATGTTCACCTGCAACTGTGTTTTTGAAATTATCCTTTTTTGAATGTAGAGCATAATGGAACTATGCCAAATAAAGACTGTAAGTGTCTTATTTGCCACTGGGATCCACTTTCCCACCACAGAATTTTCTTCCCAATTAGCCCTTCTCTCAAATTCCCTTCTACCAAACCCTTTTTGTTGTATACAGTAGAAACTGGCTGAAGTCTTTGTGCTCTCTCTCCAATCCTGTGACAAGTTACTAGGACAGCCCAGTGATAGAGAAAAGCATATTCAAAGTACCTGGTGTATGACTCTACCTTCTGCTGAAGCAGGCAATCCACTGACCTGTGTGAACAACAGCAAATTACTAGGATTTCAACAACAACTTGCTTCAAGTATTTGCTCTAGATCACATTACTGACCCTACAGTCATTAAAATAAGCAGCTGTTTGTGTTAGTACATATGTTTTAGGATTCACATACAAAGGAGCTTCCTTTCTAAACAAGAGGGACTGGATTCCTGATGACAGCCCAGGTAAGGAGCACTGCAGGGATGATGACCCGAGATGGGCAGCACCAGTAGCACAAACCTGATCCTGTGTTCACAGGACTTTTACAGCACCAGGGCTCTTTTGGCTGTTAGCAGGGTTAGGTGCAACCATGATTCCCTGGTTATCTACCATGAACCAGTAATGATTTAGAATAGTATCTTTCTCCTCCCCTGCCTGTTCTCTGCCTACACCTTTTTCTTACTCCATTTATTTGCAAGGTGACTGGCTTAGACCTTCTCCTCAGTGTGAGGGTTCATTCCAGGCTCAGGGATGATACAGGTTTCCCTCTCAGAATGTTGCTTGGATAGGGCCTTTGCCAGACACTCTACAGCTACAGGGCTAGAAAAGATCTGTAAAGTACTTCACTGAGGCCACAAAAACAAAATCAGTGGCAGAGAAGAGAACATAGATGCTCAGAGAAGTGTCTTTATGGATTTTGATTTCACTGTACATGTTTACTTGGCTGCCTACAGACTTGCAGGATGAAGACCTTGGATTGCTTTGGCCAAAACTCAGTCTGGAAGTGCCTACCACGAAATTTTCCCTCCCAAAAGAATTAGATCCTCAAAGAGACTTGATTTTATTCAGAACCAACCACTGGACCATTACCACAGACCATACACATGAAGTCCCTTCTGGAAAAAGATACTTTCTCACTATTCCTTCTGGAGCCTATTTTAGGCTCATTAATAGGACATTAAAACTTCAGGGGAACAGGACAGCAGCTCCTCCCTGCAGTAACAGCCAATTTGCCCAAAGACCATGAACATATTGCCTCAAAAGAGTTAATGGCATGACTTGCTGCAGCTTTTTCATAGAAACTAATCTTGCAAACTTGACGTGTTGTTTTATCTGCAGAGTGGGTGGAGCAGAGAGCACAGCTGAAACGTGAACTCTGACAAAGGCAGACAAGAAAGCCTTCGCAGCCGCTCTCTGTTTGGTGCAAGGTTTTGGTTCATTAGCCTTGAAATGTTTCATTAACAGAATGCTTTTGGTATGCTATAAACAAACTGTGAGGGCCCTAGCACATGACAGCGCTCTGTCAAGAATGAATGTGGTTTATTCCCTTTTGTAAAATATTTAGAGAGAGAACGACAAAGTCAAGCAATGGTCGTATCTGTGTGATCTAAACAAAAACAGCAACAAGATGGTAACAAGCACCTAAAAATACACTTGTTCACTTATAGTTCTCACAATGCTACAGTAAGTGGAGTTCTCGCTCACTTTTTGTCCTTTCCCAAATGTTTTAAAAGAAGAAAAAATAGCTAAATACATACTGGTTCATTTACGTGGTTCTGAAAATTAAGGATAAAACTTCTTTCTTCATTTGACCTTAATTAGGTCTTGCCCATCCCTGGTACTGTATGTAAAGGTCAATATTGCAATTTTTGTTCTGGCAAAGCTTTCAGTGAAGGCAGGCATTATTTTTTGTGGTACACAAACACAACCTCCAGCAAACCAGCAAAAGGCAGGTGGAGTTTTGCCAGAAAAAAACCCCCAACTTTGTAGGGACAGATTTTTTTTGATCAAGTGAACAGAAAGAAAAATATATAAACAAACTAACAAACTAACAAACAAAAACCCCTCTTCTGAATCATAGCTCAGATTTTAAATTCAATCTTCTCTGAGATTAGAGAAAATTTTGCTTCTTATTTCAGGCTTTATGATACTTGCTCACATATTTTGACAACAAATTTTCATGGCTCAGAGCAATGAAGAAGCCAAAAGTGCTCTAATACAATGAAGCCCAGTGTTCTCCTTGAAGTACTTCAGCCCATGAAAATAGGTAATTTTTCTGTATTTCTTTAGTTGCATACAGCAATTAAGTTAATAAAAAGTTACCGTACAAACAAGATCTTCTGAAAGAAATTTAACAATATTTTAGAAATGTGTCCCTCTGTACTGGAAATGTTTTTTAATGATTTGAGTGAAATGACAGATCCAAAACAGACAATCCTGTGTATTAGCCTTAAGATATGTTGGAGCAGAGGGCACAAATCCAAGGAATCCCTAAACTACCTTGGGTGACTCAGCTGGGGCTAGATCTTTTGCAGGATTTAAGTTTTTAGCTCCTTTTTCTATGCAAAAGCATGAAAGACTACCAGTAGTTCTAGGGAAGCTAGGGAAGGTCTAACATAGGTTGAGTAGCTCCTGAAATCTCCTTGTCCAGGTTCAGCATTGTGGCTTCTTAGTGCCTCCAGAAATCCCCATTAGTGCCCCATTTCAGTGAGGCAAGCAGCAGCTATTGCCTTCCAGGATGTGTGAGCATTTCTCAGGGTAGGGATATCTGTGACTCAGATGTACCTTTTCCCACCTGCAAAAGCCTGCAGTGCTGGGAGTCACAACAAGTACCATGAGAAACAGGAATAATCCTGGGAATCTTCCATTGGGTTGAATTTCCAATTATGTCAGAAATAATTTTGGGTACAGAACTGAGTCTTTTCCTATGAACATTCTTTTTTTCAGGAATTAAACTGCATTTTACCCAATCATACCATTTTTTCTAGGGATAACTTCTGTTTCAGAAAACTTCAGAAGAAACAGGAATGGGATAGGGGAGGGGGAAAGACAGGAGGATTTTGGCCTTAAGTTTTTGCTAAGTAAGTCACCATGTAACACTTTATTTGCATATCTAGCATTTGAAGGGTTACACTTGTAATTATTTAATGTAACTCCAAATAAGCTGTTTGATTTTCTTTCATCATGAGCCAAACATTAGGCTTCGAAAGGAATTCCTTTAAACTTCAATAATATAAAGGCACGTGGCAATGTGAAAGTTACAACTCTAGCTTAAATGAGTCAGACATAAAAGTATTTATGACTGATATTCTCTGAATATACCAGCTTCAGACACTTTAAAGTCTAGTTCTGCTGTACAAGGATAGGTACAGGAATATCTGCCATCACACATCTGCAGAACTCTTACTTTCAAGCAGAGTCCAGTCCCTAAACCTTCTTTTTTTTTCTGCTTTAAGAAGAAAACTCCAACATAACAAGCCACACCAGGCCGTCAGCACCTGAAGCAAGTAAAAGCAATTCCTTTATGAACTTCCCACCAGTTATTTGTTTTGTGAGCCTCATGGAGAAAAAGAATAAAAAAAGCTCGTGAACAAACAGTGAAAGGGACTGCACATGAAAGAGAGAAAGAAATGAACTGAATGTTGTTTTTTCTTGATGAAATAACAGATTTGATCTTCGGCTTTTTACAAACTCCAGCACAGGTGATCATCATTTGTTCTGTCAAAAGCATTTTTCAATGACACAACCAGAACAATATGACTGTGATTACAAGGATCAGCATGGAGTGAAAGATACTCAGGGCATTTACCAAAGGGATATTTATAGCAGTGCTAAAGACATTCAGTTTTTAAACAAGCTCACAAATTCGAGGAACAGAAGGTTTGAAATCAGGATTGCTCCATTTGATTTTGCCTTTGCCATGCTAACCTGCACAGCCGTGTCCCCTGGCAAATGAAGGCTGAACACTCCAGTTGAAATGTTATTGTCATAAAGTCAAATCCAAATGCTGAAGAGGAAAATTGAGATAGTTTTCGTTGTGAACTTTGATGTGAAGCATCACAGCTTTTGGAGGACAGCCATACCTTTGATCTTGCAGGAATTGTGAGGAATCAACCACCTTGAATCCAAATCGTTCAGCAGGTGATTTATAATGTTATAATAGGACTGAAAGGACTTTTCGAAAAGTCATGTAACCAGCAAAGAAAAAAAGAGAAATGACAAAGATTTAACAGAAATTCAAGCAATTCTGGTAGCAGGCAATGTAAAGTTCACAGCATACTCTTTATTTTCTGGCAGAAACTCTGAGACATCCAAGCTTCAAAATTAGCCTGCCTGACTTCTAACAACACTGAAATAGATAAATGCAGCCGTTTGGGTGCCTCAGCCCTGCAGACAGCCACGGGGCTTGGATTCTGCAATGCAAGGAGGAGGCAGAGCCTAAGGGAAGGAGCATCTCCTGATGGCAGACTGGCTCCCCAAAGCCTGTCTTCATCAGGAGGGAGTGGAGTACAGCTGCAAGGCAAAGGCTGCCAACTTTAATTCTCTCCATTAGTGGATCATTATCAAACGAGAGGGTTAACGAGAGTGGAGATTGCGTTTACTGTAAAGAGCTGCCCTATGCACACCCAGGCTCCCTTCCCTGGAAGATCAGGAAGACCTTACTGGCAGGGCCCCTCAGGAGCTGCTGCAAAACCTGGTGGCATGGCCACTGCCAGTTGTGGGGAGTTCCCTCCAGGACAGACCCTTGGGTCTGAAACACCCCTGAGCAGCCTGTGGGAGGGCAGAGAGAAGGGTTTGACATCTGCCACTGGCAGTGCCTGGGGTGCTGTGTCCCCATAGCTGCAAGTGGCTCCACAGAGGGGCTGCTCCCACACACCCTCACCCAGCACATCTTTCAAATTCACTTCACTTACAGCTTGTCAGGGCCTTTCCAAATAACTGCATTTTGCTTTTGTTGAATAATTTGTTCCTGAAGCACATTAAACTATTTTCCCTGAGAAGGCCATAGTAGGGGTCATCACAATACAAGAAAACACCAAAGAGGGTAGATTTCATGTCTCTCTTTCTCTCCCTTAGGATTGTAAATCTTTGGCCTCTCAGTGATTCCTCCTATATGAAGTGAGACAAAACTTAGATTTGAGATATCTTGTTTTAATGATCAATGAAATTAATTACTCAACAGCATTTCTACATTGATGAAAGTACAGAACTTGGCAAAAAACAGTGTTTGAGCTGCGTGGTCAAACTAGACACATAAAACCATAGACCATTACATTAATCCAGAAGAGAGAAAGGATTCTTTTTTTATACTTTTCTTGAACAATTTTTAAAAATTCTTCCTTAAGAGCATAAGCAACACCCATAATGAATTTTTATTTAATGCAGAGCTGAACCAAGCTTTTGAATTTTATTTTTTGCAGTCAGAATTAATCACTTTGTTCAACTGAGATCCATCAATAGTTTCAGACAACTCCAAACAAGACAAAAATTACCTACCTCTATTTAGAACATCAGCTCCTTAAAAACATATGTATCATGGATTGTATTGTGTCTTCATAGTTTTAACTTGAACACCAGATCTTGAATTTCCTCATAACTATTTTTTTCTTGTACTTTGAGATTTGTTATGTTTCTTGAGAACTAGCTAGTTTAAGTTTCAAAGTTTTGTGATGGTCTGTTTGGATAAAATTACTTCCTGTAGCCTACAGCAAGCAGTTTTTTATGTCATGGCTTTTTTCCTTTTTGTTTTTGTAGATTTGTAGGATACAGGTAAAACATAGCAACACAAAATTTCCCAGTGCTTTGAGATTCTCCTGCCATAAATCTTCCTGCTGAAATACATCTTAGGCATGTCTTAAGAGAAATCATATACAAGAGCATGACTTGATCAGCATCTCAGTGAGATACAGGATATTTTTCAGCTAGGGAGTTAATGGATGATGATACTATATTTGGCCAGTAAAAATAATGACACACTTTCCCCTGGTCTACAAGAACTACTCCCACATTGATTTTAACTTAATATCTCCCTCATTAGGAACCTGCACAGAAGTTTGGCAGAAATACCCAAGACACTTATTGGATCATTCACTGGTAATAATAGATATTGCTTTTATTTTATTTATTTTTTTTTTCCTGAGAATGTACAGGCTAATCATAAAAAGGATAGCCCTGAAACAAAAGCTTTTTACAAAATACAGATTTTTATCAACTCCATCACTGTTGAGGTTTAATATTTTATGGAGCTAAATAAAACTCTGACTTCTCCACTTTCATGTTGTGGGATGCAATAAAAGCTTAAGAGGCTGATTGGCTCCGTTGTCGAACGACATCCATTACGCATCAAATGCCCTTCACTTCACAGTGGGCTCTGGCTCTGATATGATCAGACTCCCAAAGCCCAGGTAACCTGATATACAATTTCAAAATGGAAAAGCCCATGCCAATAGCTGAGGAGTTGTTCTTCTGCGGACCTGCAGTGGCTGAAGAACTGGATCCACAGCTCACTGGCAAAAAAGCCATAAAAAGCACTCCTTTTTTTCCCCTTAAATTGAGCCAAGTATTCAAATATAATTCTACTTAACAAAGCATCTGCTTTAATTCTACTGTAGTCTACAGGGTGAGCCTTGACAAGCACCAAAACTCAGGGGCTGTGAGCCCCTCTCAATGGACAATGAAAGAGTCACCAGGTTTGTTCCCCATCTGGGAGACTGAGAATGACACTCAGCCAATTGCTCCTGTATCTAAGGAAGCCACCAAACTATTTAATGGTGGCACAATTGAGAGTAATAACTTGACTAATAACTCATTGCCTGATTGTTATTTTTAAGTGCACTCGTGAAAATTAAAGTTCTGGGTCTGCGGCATGAAACCATTATCTATACAACAGCTCACAGAGAGGGTTATCTAATAACATGAGAAATCTATTAGACTCGGTGGAAGCAAGAACTAAAAGAAATAAATCATGCAATAATGGTAAATCAGATCTCTAATTATGGCCTCACACAGGAGGCCGGAGGAGAAATATGTCCCTAGAACCACAACGTGGTATTATTTCTCATCCTCTCTCTTGTTTTAGAAGCATTCAATCATATTCTCCTGCCTAACTTCCATCAGTCCCACAGTAATTTTTGAACAGAAGTGGTATGCTTGTGAAGATGACTTGCAATCACCAGTGTAAGTATTTTTCTAAACTGCTCACAGACAGGATCCTCAAAAAATTTTTTCTGCTATTGGTGCTGGAAATGCCAGCACCAAAAACCTGTAGGGTCAGGAGAGCTTCAAATCCTGTGCAATTCCTTTATAACCAGCTAATTCTGCCTGCGCTGGGGACAAACAGTGCTGATGTCTGTTCCTACATACAATCTGGTTGTGTCTGCAGGTCTCTCCACTGCTGCCTTCAGAATCTGAGCAGTGACCTGGCCTGAGACCCAAAAGATAGCAGTGAGTGTGAGCAGATACATGTGAAGCTACAGCACATTTCACTCCTCTCAGTTCAAAAGCAATGGAGGAAACAAGCCCGTGGCAGTGGGACCCCAGAGAAGAGTATTTCATTTCTCCACTGCTCTGACGTGAGACCTCTGGCAAAGCCACTCCTTCCTCTGCTCCACCTCCGAGGGCTTTGCCAGGTCAAGTGTGAAAGTGCCGGTTGGCCTGAGAAGAGGGGATTGTAGTCCTGGAGGACTAGCAGGAGGGATTAGCACTCCTCATGTGGGCATGGGGTGCAGCATTGCCCCTGAGCAGCCAAGTCCACCACTCCTCCTTCCCACCCCATGCCCACAGGCAGCTGGGGAGGTGTAGGACCTTCTTGTCCCAGATATCTGGAAGCTCCAAGGGCGTGCCGTGCTCTCTGGTGCCCTGTCTCTGCACACTGCCCAGGTCAGCTGGGTGTACCTGCCTGTCATATCAAGCACTGCTTAAGCAAACAGTCCTGCAGTATCTCTTAATTATTTCGTTGGAACTGAGGACAGCGTGTACTTGGGAATTGTCCTGGTTGGAAAAAACTTCACGCCAACCGGATGTGCTCAAAAGTGGACCTGACTCAGTAGAAATGATGCATAAAAATCATTGCAACCATCTAGATAAAACTAAGTACGCCTCAGAGTGGCATAAATAACAGTGCTGAAAACATCATCAGACTTTTAATTTTAGCCCAAAAAAACCCTATTGAGAACACAATTTATCAGTCATGATGCCCTTTGCTTTATCTTAACCACTTTTGCATACACAACTGCTTTGTTGGACACTCACTTAGGGCCAAACCCTGTTCTAATTTCTTTCCTTGGTAATCAGTACTTCTGGCTGACAGGAGGCTGCTCTGCTGCAAAATGGTTTTCCACTTGGAGGTCTGTTCTGAGGTCTGTGAGTTTGCAGAGCTGTTTTCAGGTGGCTTCTTCCACCTGGGTGAAAGGAGAGCAGCAACACAGTGGGGGCACTGCAGAGAGGAAGGGCCATTCTCCCTCTTTGTCCTCATGTGGAAGCAGAGCTAGCAAATGTTGTTTTAAGCTGTGTCTCTATGGCTAAAGAAGTGTTGAAATTCATGCTAAACCAGCCCTGAGGCCAAAGGACCTGGTCAAATCCCTGCCACACCATACTTGGTCCTGGGTTTCTTCTGGACCATATTGTGCTGCCAACATGGAAAATTAAGACATAACCATCATCCCTTGTGTCTTCTGTGCTTCCATGATTTTGAAATGCTGTGAGAGCTGTGCCACTGCCCACCAGAGTAGTGTTTTCATAGCATGAGGCCTTTGGTAAGAATTGTTTTCAATATAACATATAACATAACGGCACATGAGTATGCATTTAAGGGTCCACAGATCTTCCAGGGATGGTGCTGGAATACTGTGTAAGGTGTAGGCAGAAGAAAGTTTGTAGTCTCACTCTCCCTGCCTCTTGGGAACAGCCATGGGCACGTGCCATTCCCTGGTGGGCACTGGGACGTGTCCAGTGTGGTGCCAATGTGCAGTGAAACAGCATGGACAAAGGGTTCCACTTCCCTAAGGCTGAGCCCCTGCCGTGCTTCTTTTGCAAATACAAACATATCTGGGAAGGTAAAGCTGTCATTAGGTACAAGCTAAGGCCATTTTTCACCCACAGAAGAGATGAGCAGTCAGAGTGATATTCACTTCTCAGAAGGGGTTTGCACCCCTATTTCCAGGGAAACAGCTGTCCCTACAAGGAAACAACAGCAAAAAGGTAGCTTTGGAAAGATGACATTTATTTTATCTGATGTGCATTTCAATGAGAAAATTATATATATAACTTTACACTGTTTCCTTGAAGCAAGGCAATTTTAGCTACATTTTTGCAGAATATATCTGAAAATGGGAAAAAAATACTCTTTAATGGAAACCTTTTCCATTTACACAGAAATGAAACAGAATAAACTCCACATTTCCACACTCACATATTACTGTAGACATAAAAATATTCCTGTGGGATCACACAGTCAGAAATCACCTACTCAAGGGGATATGAATGATGACTTCAATAGAAGATGGACATAAATTTTAATTAGTTGGTTATTTGATCTTGTGTTGTTAGTGATGGAGGATCTCAGAAGGGAATTAAGTATGCTTAAGACTGAAATTGCTTAGAACCAAAACACACTGCAAGGTAAGTTAGATACCACTAAATTAAAAGAAACTTTGCACCTATTAGAGATACAATAAAATAAAAATGGCAATTACAACCAAGCGATCAAAAATGCAATTGAGATCAAACCAGCTATGGGGATAACTAAATTTATCCTTGACTTAATCAGACCTGCTAAGTATTTTCAGCAGATTTGAGAAAAAGTATTACCATTCTTGGGAACATTTTCTCTTGGAACATACAATTGAGGAATAGAGAAACTAGGTCCACGGTTTTTTTTGCTTTAATGTATTTTTCCATTGAATTTCTCCTCCTATTTATGTATCCCAAGTAAAGCATCTCTTGCATCATTTATACACTTTGTTTACTCTCTCCAGAATCCCAGTCTTTCACCTACTATCTGTCAGCTTATGTCAGGAATACCACTAAAGTTGTCACAGCTTAAATACATATATATATTCTTCTTATAGTTTTGCAATCAATGAAATTGTGCATGTGCAGCTTAATATGAGGCTGGGCACGTAGGACTGCAGCCTGCTTTGGAAACGGAAGCAGAGGAAGGAGAGACGCTCCAGCCCCGATTGCTGGGACGCTGCTGGCAAGCGTGTGGCACAGTTTTGACCTCTGCCAAGTGTCTCATTTTTCCTTGACAAGGTCTGGGCACGGCTCAGCGTTGCTGCAGATGGAGGACCACTGCCAATAAGCAGCAGGGGACGAGGTTTCTCTTCTGCGGGACGACGAAAATGAAGTTGTGTGGTTTTGAGCCAGGCCAGACCATGCCAGCTGCCCTCCGGGCCAAAGGGACTCCCACGTGTTTACTACTGCATGTCGGGCTTCTACACACAAGTGTTTAGGCTGCCTTAGCAGCAGGTAATGAAATCAATCAGTCCTGAATATTGCTGGCACCCACTTTCCTGATATTCCTGGTTTTCAGAAAATTGCCACATCTGACATTATAAAAAACATCAACTTTCCGAAATTTCTGTGCCATTAAACAGCTGAACCTTGAACCTCTTTTTATAGGTCAAGTCCATATTAGATAGATGGATGTTTAATGATGGAAAACTGTTTATTTTTCTCATCAATTTAAGGACAAAAATTTCTCGAAGCCTCAGGTGAAAATTTGTACATAATTGAACCATCAGATAAAGCTCATGAATGTTCTGCAATGTCAAAGAAACAAACCAAAGAGCCGGAATCAGAATGGACAAACACAATCACCTTAATTAAGGAGTAAAGATTTTTTGTAATCATTTTCATCCTTACATATATTTTGTTCAGAAAAAAAAGAATATAATTTTTCTAGTCAGCTTGCTATTGACCTTGCATTTTTCATCCTTTTTGCTCCATCTTACAGATCTCTGGCTATTCAACATGCAAGACCATCACAGTTTGTTGACATGCTTCTACTGTGATCCCCTATGACCTTCTCTGGTAGGGTGTCTGTCTGAAACTATTTGCACAATCTAATCCTCCTTAAAAAATTCTATTTATTTCTATCTTTCTATTATAGAAACAAAAAGGGCCAGTCCTCTTTTCTAATAAATAACCACAAATCCAGATGCAAAAACATGAACAACATGAAAAAGATTCCTGTTCAATCTGAGTACCTAACACCTTTTCCTTTCATCAAATCTTCAACGGTGTAGTATCAATTTACACCTTGATCCTACATGCCTAAAGCTTAAATACGTGACAGTTCATACCTAAATTAACATTTTACCCCTGTTCTCATTATTAGAATTTGCTAATAATCTGATTGTGCCATTGCCTGAGGAAGAGAGGAAGAACTGGCCTCTCTTCACTAGGGGAGAAAGGAAACATTATTACATTGTATGTTATACTGCTTATGTTGCTATTCTCTTCTTCAAAGTAAAGCAAGTTTCTAATGACTGCAAATTTGGAGTTTCTGGGCACTTGCTTCAAAATAAAGTAGTTAGAAAATGGATGGCCCTATATGAATTCCTGCACTTACAAGAATATATGTACAACAGTAATAATAATATGGAGGAAATGTGCAGGAAAGGAGTAGGAAAATCAAATGTCTTACCAAGCTTTATATTTAAAAATAACTATAACTTCACAATTATAATTTGGTAAACAAAATGTGAGTCCCTAACAAATAACAAAACAACTCTTAACACAGAAAAATACGACTACATAGATCAAATAATAAAAAAGCAATTAATAAATCAGTAAATAAGCCCATATTTATCTACAGCTCTTTAAAAGAGCAATCCACATGATAGGAACAGGAAAGAAAGATTTGTCAAACTATTCATTAATGGATGATTGGATTTTTAAATACCCTGAATTTCTTTACAAACTAAAAACTTGCAGAAGAACCTTCAATATGTACTTATACATGGATTGAAACCATATGGCCAAATAGTTACTTTACATGTAACAGTTGTGTAAGTGAAGGGAGTTCTGCCCAAAGAGCTGTTAACAGCTTCAATCAAAATCACTGTGACAGCCCTAAGCTTGATTTTTAGAACAAATACAGGCAAATGCATGCACACAGCTGTATTTAAGCCTAACTTTGAGGAATCCAGCTCGGAGGATTTGTGCAGAGTAGTTAGGACATAGGTCATTAAGGTCTTATCTAAAAGATAATCTCCCTAAAAAATTATAGAAACCTATTGCTCCAGTCACCCAGCACTGGACAAGGTATTGAAGAACATGCTTCAGGAGTAATCCTCTACTGGCAGGGGAAGAGATTAAATGGCCCAATAGCTTTTTCCATCTTTAGTTGTTATGATTGCACTGTAATCCGACTAGTGCCACTTGCCTGAAGAGGGGAAGAAGACCTCAACCTTGGGGGTAGGGAAAGACACAATATTTCATTGTGTACAATATTTCAGAAGCTATTCTTCCCAGAGAGCTCCTCTCAGATTAGTGTTGTTGGGAAAGGTTTATCATTTGCATTCCCATTTCTGCAGTCAATCCAAGTAATATGATTGTGGCATTAAACTTATCCTACAAAAGGTATTTGTTTAAGACATTTCTTTTCCATTATTACTCACACAATGAATGTATGCACTAGGTTTCTAGAAGTCTGCACCAAAAACAACTTTTAAGCCCAGAATCACATTTCCTTCTCCATCGGCCTTAATTCCTCTATTGAAACTTTTTGCTGACTAGTTGAAAGGGGCCGTTCACTCACTTTGCAAAACCCAATATGCGATTTATTCCCACATTTCAAAGGAAGAATGGGAAGCTTTTAAATCTCTACAAAGGAACCGAGTAATACTGATCAAGCCCATCTGACAAGGGGACAGATGTAGGGTGATGAGTGAATTCTGTAAGACGGTTTAAAATTTGGATCAGTGAAGACAAGTGTCTTCCAGGAGTAGCAATTTGATTATCCCCAGCACAGCTCACTTGGCTGAGTAGAAGTGCCATGATTCCTCTTTCAGTGTTCAAGAAACCCCAGCTCCATCTCAACAAGGTGGACACGTTCCAGAGCTAAAGCACACTGCAAAAGGAGATCACCTGCACTGCAACTTGTTGGAACCTCTAAGTCCAAAAATCCTGAAGAGCAAACTTATTTGAAATGCATTCTTATCCAGGAAAGGGTTCCTGTGCTATTCCCAGCTTTGAAGCTGTTTATCAGCTTCACCTATGTGCTACTCATTGTGCCCCAAACTTTCTCTCCACTATTGTGTCATGCACAGAATTTTTAACAATAATTTCTAAAAAACACCCTCTCAGCTCCTCACCACATCACGTGGTACTTCCAGTCACACAGCATCCGCACCTATCATGCTTTCAGCTTCCTGCAGAGCCATATATTTTTTCTTCTGTTACAGCTGACGGATCTGACTTGGCACTGTTTTAACAATGAATTTTACGCAAAATTTCCTATGAGATTCATCCCATTAAAAGTGGGCAGGTTGCCATGGCCTGCTGGGTCCCTGATCTACTATCAAAGCTGGTGCATCCCTGAGCATTTCTGGTCTTTTTTTGCCTTCATTAAGGCTCTGATCAGAGTAAAAATATGCCCACACAAGAGAGAATAAAGATTTTGGACCCCATAGGAAAAATGTGAGATCCAGCTTGGTTAACATTGTAAATCCAGGTCCTCATTACAGTTGCATCATAAATAGCCATTATTACAGGTGCAAAATGGGTGTAAAGAGGCAATCTGGGAGTCAGCTGTACTCTACCAATATAGGTCTGGTCACAGTTTTCTTTAAACAGTTGCAGCCACTGGGAAGTTGAAGTACACAAGCAGCAAGATACAAATGAGTTTGGAAGTTATTTGTAATCAATACAGAAGCTCCCTGCAAGAATATATAACAAAGTAGCTGAAGAATTTGTTTTTCACCTTCTGGATAAGGACAGTTACCACATTTTCACCAAACACAGAATTTACCATTGTTTTCCTTGAGGGAAAAAAATGTCCACCAAAAGCTGTGCAAATGACACAACTCACCAGCTACCCTTTGCACAAAAATAAACAACCTCACAATAAAAAAGTGCCCCTTGCTGTATTAAACAATAAAGGTTCTCCTTTGTTTCATGCCCTTATTATTATTATTTCAGTTATTGTACTGCAAAATTGTGGTGCAGACCTGTATTTTTGGAGGGTAATGTAAACTATTTTCTCCAGTGAACTCTGATATCTATGCCCAAGAAAGTGAGGAAGCATTCTGCCATGTCAGACTTGCCTTGCATGAAGCTGCCTCCTCCTCCAAGGAGTCCAGTGTGTTCTGATGCACAGCTGTCCTGAAGTCTCTTTCCATTTTGTCCTATTCAGCTGAAGCAAGTAGAAATAAAATAGGGAGGTTAACCCTAGAAACAGGAGAAATTTAGGGAGTTATTTCCGTAAATGGAAATGACTTCTGGAAAAGCAACTATAAATATGAAGGGAAGAGGTAGTTCTTTCAGTTTGTTTTGTTTGCTTACCTTCCTCCAAGTGTGCTGAGGGGGAAAAAAAAAAAAGATAGGCAGACAGAAAGATGCAGACGGAGATACAGAATGTACCCATTACGTATCTGCAAGGAATGCTTTATCAGCTTGCTCGTCGGCTGCCGAGTTGTGCATTTGAAGGCATTAGATTCCCAAGAGCGGGGATCTATAGAGGATTCCTACCTTTGGAAAAGAACAAAAACACAGAATAAAAGCCTTAATCTTATAACTCCCAATCTAGCCAACTAAATCCCCAATTAGCAATTCAAACAGATTAATACAGTCCTTCCCTCCATTAAGCATACCCGACATCATGTGGTTGTGTATTTTAAAATTACATTTTCCTTGTGTGCCGCGCTTTTTCTCACCAAAGTTGACAATTCTTTTCAGACCATCCTATTTCTCTATAGACTGGGAATGGACTCTTTATCTTTTTGCCTTTCTTTTTCCCCCTTTTATTTTTCCTTTTATGTGCAGTCAAGTCTTGTTGATGCACTCTGGCAGAATCTCTTAAATCAATGCTTTCCTTTATTGAACATGTCTCCAGATGTCTGTCCACCTTGCCATTTCCATACTGCAGTATGTTTGCAGTGTTCCCTCTGAGAGCAATGTAGAGTGGAAATGGCACACTTCTCCGGCTTGGTCCAGAATTCACTCTTATTCCCATCAAACGCATGAGTGCTGTAACTTTAATGACCGTTTCTGCTCTTGACTGAGAAGAAACCCCGCACAGGGCTGTCCCAGCTGGGAAGAAGAATTGCTAATGCCTCCCTGAGAAAGGCACTTTGGATCTTTCCCAGATTTCAGAGAGTAAGCCTGTGCCAAATGCCTTCGGACATATCAAGATCATGTTTCTAGAAAGTATGAATTACCTGTGACCACTAGAGGTGGCCAGCAGTCTGTTGACTGACCCTAGAAATTATTTCCCCCATTTTTGCAACCCCACTGAGCTAGGTTGTCCCATGGGCCATGTATGTCCCTGGCCCTCTCCCATCCCTCACTCCCCTCCATGTTAAACGATGGTGGAAACATTTTGATCCTTCTCTGCCCTGCAACTTCATCCCTCCCATGTCCTTTCCAGTTTTAAGCAAAGGTAAGGAAAAGAGGACCATTTTGTCTCGTATTTTGTTAAGCAGACCATTTTAAAACCTCCTTTTCCATCAGCTGCAGTGGATTACCAGAAAGGAGGTTTTGGGAGGAAAATGAGTCTTGCAGCAGAGCATTTCTGCGGCCTCCCACAACCAACCAGCTGTTAGACTATTGGGATTGGGAACATTGAGCTTCACTACCACACTACTGTCTTTCTTTGCACACAATAACCCTCAGAAAGGGCAAAGATGCAGAGCACGGCTTTTTTGTCTTCTTCATAGCAGAGAAAGTTTTAAAACTTATAAAAATTGGTGATTGGTGACAGTGTTTCTCCCACACGGAGTCCTGAAAAGCAAATGTAACATGACTTCAATGGTAAACATAGAGACAGCTCGTATTTTCTGTTATCTTTGACTCTTTGAAAATTAATTGCAAAACTTTTAAGACAGTTCAATAAAACAAATGCAGGTGTGAGCATATGGAGATTATTATAATAATCATTATTCTACATATATCCAACCCATTCTGCATATTCCCAATCGCCAGCAGTATTTCACAAATACTTTGTTGCCCTGCACTTTCCATATACAGGTGTGCTTACACCTTATATAGACAACAATAGGGCCCAGTCTGACATGTAAAGCATAAGAGGAATAACAAATACATGTCTGCTTTACTTGTCTACCAGGTGGAACAAAACTTCCCTAAACATTTTTGATCAAAGGCACTTTCCATCAAACAAATTTTTGTCTGTATTTTAAAAGTATGACTTTACTTTTTTTGTAGGTTAAGTTTGCTTTAGAGTTTTTTTCCTTTTTACTGAGAGTTTAAGAATCTAATAGTCAAAATAAGATTCTTTTGCTTTAGACAAATAATAAATATTTTAATATTTATGAGAAAAAAATTAGCAATTTTGTCAGTTCTTGTCTTAAACTTGAAAAGATTCATCAAATAAAGAACCTGTTCTTCTTGTTGAACTTACTAGGAAGCTTTGCTACCACATTTCAGAATCCCCCATATTCAGTTTTTGTTTTGTGTCTCATAGTCACTGGTGACTTTTTAAAAGCTTACTCTGCTGGAATCATTAGTTAGTCCCAAAATACCTATTTTCTCTTTCTGTAAAAGTCTTTATCCCTTAAGACTCAAGGATTAAAATGCGACACATGATCAGAATCTATTTCACGCACTTTGCAACAATTCAGCGAATAAAATTACCTGAATGGATTCTCATTACATTTAAATCTTACAATTTATTGATAGCTTCACAGATTCTCAGCATTTTATGCTGGTCATACTGAAGTATCAGGAACAATTTTTATTAAAAGTGTTTGTATGGCTGTAACAGATGGACATGCATGGAGATGAGTACTTAAGAGAGGGCCTCTGACCTTCTCACTGCCCAGAAAACCATCCAGTGAACAAAACAGGTGGAAGTGGACAAGAAAACAAGATGTAAGGATTCCATGTTTGATGGAATCCAAGTCACTGCAGCTCCTGGCCAGTCAGGCTCTCCCACACTTCCTTCCGAGGGATGGATCAGCCCTCCACAAACACAAACACAAACACACACACAGAGCAAACAGCAAACAGCAAGTCAAGCCACGAGTCTGCAGCCTCCTGTGCACGGGGAGTGTGGAACACGCTGAGAGCAACAGTGGAAGGGATCACCCAGGGCAGATGGGTGCACGCTGGCCCTGGGGGCATGGGCTGGGGGAGAGGGGAACTGAGTGGGGATTTCCAGCACTGAGCTGGAGAAAACAGGCAAGAAGCAGGAAATTCTGGCTGAGCCAAGCCTTGTGGCATGACTCCCAGAAAAGGAGTCAATATCACAGGGATCTGGAGGCATCAGAGGTGGTTTTCAACAACTGGCTTTAACAGCTGGATCTCCCTACCTTGCCGTCTGTGAGGCTGCACAGTAGCAGAGATGGGAGCAAATTATCTGCTGGATATCCCAAATCCATGTGGGTTGGCCAGGGGTTACTGCAGACAGCCAGAGTAACTGGGCAGACAGGCTGAATTTATTGGAAGTGCAACACTTGCACAGAAGTCAAGCTCCCAGGCTAAGCTGGCTGTGGGCAGAGAACCACATGCTGCACTGATACAGCCCATGAGTCATGGGCAATGCTTCCACTAACAGCAGAACAGGTCCTTTTTTAATGACTCCATTAATAGGCTCCTTGCAAGATCAGACACACACACTTCTTCTTGCTCAGCCTACTTGCTCTGTGCAGGAATATTCTTCTTATGCCCGGTGAGCTCTTAATTTGCAGTCAAGTCAAAACCTGATCTGGTTCCTTGCACTATCAAAAAATAGCAATGTCCTCTGAATTCCTTGTTGCACTGGAGGGCCAAGCCTCACCCAGATGCTGGCAGTTGCTCATTTTTGACAGCTAGTGGCTTGCAGCAAGCACACTTTGCTACCGTGAGGAGCTAGGTTAGGCCCAATCCTGCTAATACCTGATACTAGACAAAGTCCTCACTCACAGAAGTCAACAGGCATAACTCATTGCAGGAAATGCTACCTCTGTTAGTGCTTTGCAAAACTTTTTGCTCAGGTACTCAGATAAAGTTACAGGCATTCGTGTTTCGGTCTGCTTTAGCTGTCATGCCACATACAGATGAATTTATCAAGGCTTAAATTCTTTTTTCCTGAGATACATATATTCTTCTGATGCCATCTTTACCATATGACCCACTATAACCTTCTTCTTGAAAACATTTTGATAATAGTCTTAACACAGTCTTCATTTGCAGCAGCAAAAGTTAGAAACCTACAACTTACAATTTAATGAAAAAGTATTTTAATGAATTCTTGTATAAAGAGGAAAACAGTGTTCTTAATCTTATCATTATTCATCTTCCATACCAACAGATTTATGTTTCTAGAGGCTCAGAAGCACAAAAAAGGGAGAAAGTCATCAACACCAGAACAAAGAAGCTAATATAAGAGTAAAACAGCCATGAAATGATAGAGTTTTTTGATTCTAGGAGAAATAAGGAGCAAGAGTCAGAAGAATTGCCATGTTGGACTTCTAGAGGGTAGATTTTGTCCTGTTAAGAACCTGGTTGACAGTGTCCTTCAGGAGGATGTCCTGAAGGGCAAAGTGGTCCAGGAAGGCTGGACATTCTTCAAGAAGGAAATCTTAAAGGTACAGGAGCAGGCTGACCCCATGTGCTGAAAGATGACTCAGTGTGGAAGAAGACTGGCCTGGCTGAACAGAGACCTTTGGCTAGAATTTGGTGCATAAAAAAAGGAGTTTATGGGCTTTGTGAAAAGGGTCAGGCCACTTAGGAATACTAAAAGGATGCTATGAGGTTATGCAGGGAGAAAATTAAAAGCAGTAAAGCCCAAATAGAACTTCATTCAGCTATTGTTGTAAGGGACAATTAAAAAAAATAGTCCTATAAATGCACCATCAATAAAAGGAGGGTTTAGGAGAATCTCCATCCTTTAGTTGATGCAGGAAAAACAGTGACAAAGAATGAGGAAAAGGCTAAGGTTCTTAATGCTGAAGGTTGGCAAATGTGACACCCATCTAAAGGAAGGAGTGGAAGGAGGACCCAGGGAAGTACAGGCCTGTCAGCCTGACCTTGGTGTTGGGGAAGGTTAGAGTAGATGGAGTAGATCATCTCTTGGGTGCCCTCACACTGCATGTACAGGACAACCAGGGGACCAGGCCCAGTCAAGGTGGGATTGTGGAAGGCTGCTTGATCAACCTGATCTCATTCTATGACAGTGTGACCCACCTAGTGGGTGAGGGAAAGGCTGTGGATATGTCTACAGACTTTAGTAAAGCCTTTGGCACCATTTCCCAGAGCATTCTCCTGCAGAATCTAGCTGCTCATGGCTTGGACTGGTGCATTGTTCACTGGATAAAAACTGGCTGGATGTTTGGGCCTAGAGGGTGGTGGGGAATGGAGTTACATCCATGGCTGTAACTCTGGGAGGTCACAAGCATGTGCCTCAGGGCTCAGCTGGTGCCAGTCCTGTTTAACGTTTGTTTTTTTTGTATCTGGATGTGAGTATCAAGTGGGGATTCCTCAATCAGTTTGTGGATGGCTCTAAGTTGGGTGGGAGAAATAGAAGGGCACTGAAGGTGGTGCCAGGATCTGGAACACAAGTCTTATAAGGAATGGCTGAGGGAGCTGGGGGTGTTTAGCCTGGAGGAAAGGAGACTCAAGGGGGACCTTGTCATTCTCCACATCTACCTGAAAGGAGGTCTTAGCCAGGTGCACATTGGTCTCTTCTCCCAAGTAAAAAGACACAGGATAAGAGAAAATGGCCTCAGGCTGTGCCAGGGAACATTTAGATTGGATATTAGGAAAAATTTCTTCTCAGAAAATGTCGTGAAGAATCAGAACAGGCTGGCCAGGGAAGTAGTGAAGTTATCATTTCTGAAGCTATTTCAAAGATGTGTAGATGTAGCATTTAAGGACATGGTTTAGTGGTAGTGCTGGATTAATGGTCGTACTCCATGACCTTTGGGGTCTTTGTCAACCTAAATGATTCTATAATTCCATGAAAACAGTGAAAATCACAACATCTTCGTGCATTAAAAGCTGTATAAGTTACCAGAGATTGCAATACATTATGGCAATAGTTTTATCAGAACACAGGTAAGCATTTCCTACCAAATAAAATCATCAACAACTTTTCCTCTTCTCATTTTTCTCCAACCTGCCCTATTATGACGGATTTTATATTTTAGGTACTTCTTTCTAAAGCAGAGCGCATTGTGCAGGGACACACATGCACACATATAGATAGAGAAGCATAAAAGTCTATGTCTCATGTCAGAGAGCACTGTCTACCTACCCATTCAGCCTTGGGCATGAGGGAGGGTCATCTGCTGACAGGGGCAATGAGAAAAAGTATGGTGTGGAAAAGCTACCCTAACGTTGTGACATTGGGGAGATAGAGTTAGAGCTTTAGCCCAGGACTCCCAGCTCTGAATAAACTAGGGAAGCTCTTCCTAGGCTGATATTTGTATGCCTTGCATAGTCTAACAGTGACCACAAACCTCTTCTCCCTTTAACCATGAGTTTTTGCAGGGTGACCAGGCCCAAGTGCCTCCCACTCACTCAGGCAGAGGCTCATGGGCAGTGTGAGGGCTTTTTGAGATGCCTGTTCTTCAGAAGCACTTGGTCTTTCAGGATGAAGAAGTCCATCTCAGGGACTATTGAACTTCCCATGGAAGCTCTCATCCTTGCAAGCTTCCTTTTTTTCAACCTGAGCTTGTACCTGCACTACTTTGGTGGATATTCCTGGAGGGCTGGTGGTATCTGTCTCTTCCTAGGGCATCACCTCTGGTTTCTCCATTGAGCCTGGTGGCACCGACTGTGGATTTCCCCGATGTTACTGAGCAGGACTGTGTGTATCTGATGCCTCAAGTTTTAGCTTTCATGTTTTTCAGGTTCTGTGCTGCCTAAAGGTGCAGTTCTGAGCCTCATATTAAGTGCTGGTGAGCTCTCTTCACAGAGTAGGGAGACAAAACAAATCCTTTTCCTGCTGAAGACCAAGGACAACTTTCAGGCCCAAAGCATAAACAGTGGACTGGAGGGAGGAACAAGAAGGATGAGACCTCACAACCTGAAGCTGTAATTGGACAATTTAACCCCAATATGCAAATGGCCCAAAACTTATAAAAATGTAAGATCTCGTGACCGGTCAGCCATTTTGTGCCCATTCTAAGTCTACCATGTAGCCCTGCTCAGGCCCTGTCCTGCCCAAGGTTTATCCTAAAGGCCTTTCAATAAACACCTACTTTGTTCTCTAGGTCTGTCCAGTCTCTGTTTCAGGCCAGCCTTCCCAAGGCATCATGTCCCTCTGCCCATCAACATCCCAGGGCAAGGGCAGCTCTCCTGAGGCTCTTGGCCAGCTGGTCACTCTCCCTCAAAGGAGAGGACCTTGGCAAGGAACTCTCCACCACAGCAGGAGGGGAACGCCCAGGCACCCACCCTCACACACTTCCTAGGAGTAAAAGTCACAAGCCACTTTATATAGGCTTTTTTTCTTTTTTTCTTCCCTTTTTCTCACCCTGTGGTTACAGCAGGCTTGGATAAGATTGGGTAATTAAGCATCAAGGTTACCAACCCTCCCACCTCCACTGATAAACCTCCCACCCCTGCCTAGACACGCTCTCTGACATCTCAGAGCCCAGTATCCTCTTGATCCTTTGGCTAAACAACAGACCTTCACTATCACTCAGGAAGCTGAGCCTTTGAACTCAAACCATGTATGTTTAAGGTGGGGAAAATCATATCTCTGTGTATGGAAAGAAACTAAGTTTTTGGTGGAATTTTTTCCCCCCTTAGTAGCAGTTCAGCAGTTTTAAGGTCTGATTAAAACAAGAGGAAACAGAAAATCTTGGAAAATTTCAGGTTGGATTACTTCTCTGCAGTAAGAGGAAGAATCCTAAAATAGAAAGGACACCTGAGTGTCATCAAATGTTCTGTAGTTTTGGCTCAGAGCACTTGCAGTCACTGACATAATAACTAGCTTTTCTGCACTGCTACTTTTTAACTCCTGCACATGCAGCTACCGAAGACAAAAGCAGATATATGTACACATACAAATAACAGTGAACTAATATCACAATTTGAATGAAACCAAGTACTCCATGTAAAGATTTTTGACATAGTTTTATTGTGTTACTTGCCTTTGTTTTTCCACAGCAGTAGACAATTGGTAGTTTAAGAAGGATCTCTTTAAACATACTGGAGCACATATTAAAGGCTGACAAGTTGTATTTGTGGTTTTCAAAAGAAATAATTTTTTGAGTAGAGCTACTTTTTCTGGCATAAAGCAATTGGAAAGTACCATAGATATCTCAATAAAACACATCAAAAGTAACTTTCTACAGCTTGTTTTGACATGTCCACTTGTGGGTTGTATCAACTTTAACTAAACATCATTTTTTTTCCTCTGTCAGTACAAACCATTAAAAACATTCAACAGAAAAAGCAAATAGAAATAACCCAGTCCTGTGTTTGCCTATTTTCAAATAAAAGGAGATACAGAAAGGAGTGGTCACTGCAGTTGAAAGTGCATTTTTCTGATTCATATATTTGCTGTAACTATTTGCATAGGATTTAAATGTCTAAGAAAAATGCCCAACCATTTTATAGAGAATGCTGCATTTGAGAAACCTGCAAATGCTAATCTGATTTTATATTTACAAAGGTTTGTTTACTGTGTGTGTGATCAATTCACCAAATGACAGCAAACTTTGGTAAATACAGTTTTGATGCCGAGACTCTTTGACCTTTTTATGAAGGAAAAGAAAGCTTATCTGCTCTAGAACCAATCCTAAAGGAGCACATTGTGCTGATTTCATTTGAGATCTTATCCTTTCTCTCCCTTTCCCTCTCTCTCTTTTTCTCCCACCCTCCTTTCCTATGAACACTGAATGCTAAGTAATTTCCTTGTCAAGGTTGCTTATCAGGACTAGATTTACACTTGATATCATTTTCTAAGCATGTAGCAAATGGTCCATACATTAAGAGAAAAAGGGAGCAGACCGTGTTTGTGTCTGAGGAGGAAATGAATCTGAAAAAAAAAAGGCTGTTAATTAATATCCTAATTAAAAAAATAAATAAAAGATCATTCAATCACAGAACACGCCTAGGAAACAAGCAACAAAATGAAGTCTAAAAATAGGCCTGCATGCTCTTTATTAATCCTGAACACTCTGAGGCACTTTCTGTTCAGTGATGTAGTGCAGAATTAAATGCACTATGAAAGATATTTCCTTAACCTCCCCCCAAAAAATTAATTGCAAAAAAAGTTTGTTGCAAACATTTCAGTGCATCAGCATCCTGCCACTTCCACGTCAATGCTTAAAATAACAATGCTTGTCTTAGAGGAGAAAATCATGTTTAAGGCTTCCTTATGCCTAACCTAAGGTAATAATTTGCAAAGACAGTGGGCAATCAGGTTGGAGTCAGCCAGTGGGAGATAATCTATACTGACTGGGCTTAAATTTTCAGTTTAAGGATCCCTATATTTTCAGTGATTTTGCTGGAGAAAGAGAGATGCCAAAGCTTACTCCAGGCAAGTAGAAGTCTAAGCTTTGGCCAGCACCCACAATAAAGGCAGCAATAACATCTGCTTTAGTGCCTGAAAATGAGAACCAGAGATGTTTTATGCAGAACTGTATATTGGGTTAGGCTAAGTGATAAATGTCGGGCATATTAGGTCTTCTGCATTAAATACCCATTGCTTTGCTTTCCTTCTCAGGTTCCTGTACACGAATGCCAGGCAGCCAGTTCCTCCATAGGCATAAAATCATTTAATGTGCCCATCTTTGGGGACAGCACACAATGCTCTCCTGCCCCCTGTGTTTAACCCTGGTGAGTGGCTCATGGGCTCAGATTGTCTGAAGCCATTCAGGGCACCAGGTTCCCCCTGTCTTCCTTCATCAGCTTAGATTAAACAAGCAAAAGTGAAGTGATCTCACTTTGTCTTTCAGATGTGATTGTCAGTGGGTGAGAGGGATCTAGGGATAAATGGGAGCCAATTCCTGCAGCATTGGAGAACAGATCTTTGGAGGTCTTCTTTGCTGTACAACACCGAAATCCTAATTTTTCCCAGTTTATGTGCTATGGCTTGGCAGAAAGGGAAATGTAGATCTAGTTTTCACTTGTTTTCTGATCTCTTGCTCTTCTCTCAACCTCCTCCCCATTTTCCCTCCTGCAACCTGCCTTATTTCCTGATTCTCATCATTACCTCTCTCTTCTGTAGTGATGTATTTCTGTTTTCACTGACTTTCTTCTGCTTTTTACTCATTTTCCTTCCCTTTCCACAGCTGTTCTTTCACCCAAGTCTCATCCTTTGCTTCTTGTTGTGGACTGACTCAAACGGGAACCTGAAGTGGAAAATACTTTCCAGAGAAGGTACAGAAACCCAGGGATCTCACGATCTGTCAAAAAGAAGTTGCAGCAATGCAAGATTTCCTGTGTCTTCTCCATTAAATCTCCCAAGGCAATTCCACGAGTGAGGCAGAAAGAAGGTAGCCATGACAACTGAAGGCTTAATAGTATCAGGTGCCTTCTGCTGATGAGCCTCTTCCTGACCCCAGAGTGGAAACTAATGATGCCATCTCCAGGGTGATGCATATCCTCCACTATGACCTATGGACTAGAACAGACAAGGGACAAACCTGGCATAAAGAGAATTATTTTGAAAGCAAGTCAGATAAGCTAAGATACAACATGAATCATAAACAGAAAAGGAGATATCATGCCCTACTCGGATCCCAGACAGAAGTAGAGTTTTAGCTTACACCATCTGAACTAAATATATAACTCAGAATTTGTGTCTGTCCCTCTCAGGTGACTGCAAAAGTCAGACTGGCAGCTCTGCCTCACCAGTCTCTTCAATGCAGATGACACTTGGAGGTACCAATTCTCTAGCAATGTGCCATTGCATGTGTCCTGATTGCATTCCCCCATGGCCCTTCATGAAAAGTGAACGTGATGTTGCAGAATGAGATCTATGATGTGGTTACCTTAGAAGAAAAGCAACATGAAAACTGAAGGACTGAAAGTCAGTCAAACAACAGAGCCCACCAGTGGGACACTGCTTCACAGAGACCATTTGAATTCCCAGACATTCCCCTCTTCCTTGCCAAACTTAGTTAGCATCTGGTAACTTTAAAGGGTCACATAGTGCTAGATATTACTCTAGAAATTTAAGTAATGCCTCTAGTGTGTTGCTATGATACAGCCTGGCTGATCAGAACCCCAAGAAGCACACCAAGAGAAGGTGGACAGAGGTTCCATGAGGCAAACCAAGGAAAGAAGCCAATCACTCCTTAATATGATTGATTCTACTAGTGGACTTCAGTTACTGAGGATGGAAAATAGACTAAGCAAGAGAAGGAACTTTATTTTCTAATAGCTCGATTAAATTGTGCATGATTTAGGATGCTTCTGACAAGAAATGCACTTAGGAGCTCTACTATTACATCACACCAAGCAGCAATGGGATAAAGGTTAAAGTACTTAGCTTCCAAAATAGTATAGAGCCAAGATCAATCAAATGAGAACAAGTCCTGTCTAACATGTCTGCCCATCTTCTTAATAGTAGAGTGGTACAATAATGCAAAACCAGATTCTCCCAGTTAATTTAGAGTGTGGCACAGGCACTGTGCCATATACTGCCCATGGTAATTTCTGAACCTTATATAGGAAGCCAGATAAATCCATGGTTGGTCAGCTGTGATTTTAATTATGACGTCAAACTGATTCAAGTAATAACTTAAAAGATGTGTTCAAGTAGTTTCCTACCTTTCATGGAAAAACATGGTACAAATTCTAAATAACCCTTTGCTGCCACCTTCTTCAGAAGGCACCCACATTTCATTGATTTCGTCTCCTGTTATCTAGGCATTTCTCAGGGATTCAGAGGTCACCTTCCCACAGATTAAAATCCCTGAACTTACTTTTCAATAACATCTTCTACTTCACACTGTAATTCATGTTTATGAGAGAAGCCTTCAGAAGGTCCCACTCAGAGGTTTCCTTCACTCAGTATTACAGGAATTTCCCTTGTGGTCAGCCATGTAAGGACAGCCACCCTGCCAACACCTACTCTAGCAAATTCAGCTGGATAAGGAACATTTCTGGACACCAAGGCTGACAGGACTGCCCATCCTGCTTTCCATGATGGCAGAGTCGTCCCTCCAAAGAGCAGCCACATTGACACTAATAGATTAACAGCTCTCCTGCCTGTGTCCTAGCCTGCCTAGATCCCTAGGAAAGGGCCTAAAAAAAATAATACAACATAGTGCTACCATGTCATCTGATCTCCAGTTCTGGCAAGCAGTAGATAAAGCTTTCCATTAACCAAATTTGCACATGGATCATCAGTTTTAATAGCCACCACTCTCCATTTTGACTAATTTGGAATTTTTCTAGCCTTTTTGAACCTTCTGCATTTCCATGCTTCACCACATGCTGTAGCAACAGGTTAGTATTGTGCAAAAAAATCACCCTTTTACAATGTTGAACCTGCTGCTATTATGAAAATTGTGAGTCATCATTTCCTCTTTCTCTTCTTCACAGCATTCATGTGTGTTTAGATCTCTTATCATATATCTTCTCTTGTCCAAATTAAAGGAACCTTGTCTATTCAGCCTCTGCTCGTATGCAAGCCGTTTGATCAGTCCAGTAATTCTTTTTCCTTTTCTTATTAACTTAGACAGGGAGCTACCAGAAGTTCATGCAGTACACAGGATATGGAATTGTCATGAATTTAAAGTGGCAGCAAGATAGTCTTCATTTTTCTGTGTTTTGGGTTTGTTCAGTTTTTTGCATTATCTATGTTGTTGGCTTATTAACACTAGTTGAGGATGTTGAAATCTTCATTAATTGAAACGGTCTTCAGAAATTGAGGTGAATTCTGAACTAACATTCACTGAGAGACATGATCCTAAGGTGCTCTTAAAAAAGATTTCAGCACTTGCTTTATTCTCTCAGCCAGTCAGATGCTATTAGATGTTACAAGAAGAGCCTCCTCCTGAAAGAGAAATGGGAAAACTCTGACAGACTTAATTAACAGACAAACAAACCTACTTGATCTATTTTCACAGTCTTCAGATAGAAACACAGCGAGCTCTTTGCTCATCTTTGCTCTCATCTCCATACTTCCTATTGTCTTAGGATGACTCTGAAACCATAGGAGCATGGAGTGAATCTTGTCCAGCTGGCCAAACAGCTACATTGGCTCAAATACACCCAGAAAGATACAGATGTCTTTAGCAAGTGTAAAAAGGCTTCACCCGTACAAAGAATTTAGTACATTTTCACACCCTATTAATTAGTTCAAGGAGAAAGTATTAGGCAGACTTGTGTAATTGTGCTGGTCCACTAATCTAAGGAATAGTATTTGTTTTGACTTGTGAGTAATACATGATACATTTTTTCATAATTATGAACTTCATCATAAGGATAGGCAAAGAGATTTTAATCTCAAGTTGATAAATTTTGCAGGGCTGGGTAACAGGTGGAGCCATTTATCTCTGCACTAACTTGATCGTGTTTACAAACCTATTGACGAATGTTTCAGAGGAGTTCCAGGCCCACCTTGTTACTTATTTATTAACCACATGGATCCATGGGAATCCAAACTGGGTTTATAGCACAACTTGGTTATTCAAAGCTGTAGCTGTGTACAATTCCCTCTTCCTCAAAATAGAGATTTATCCCTGCATGCCTATTAGTTACAATGAACATTGTCTCAATGGTCAGAAGTCTCAATTATCCAAACAAATCCCTTATGACATTGGGATAATTGAGCTCAGCTACTCTTGTGGATAGTTGAAATACCAACATTCCCATGTAATTTCTCATTAGGATTTAAGTGAGCTTAGATTATATCTTAGAAGTCTGTCTTTGATCATAGAGCTATAATGCAAACATAGCGATGACATTATTCCCACACAATTAGTCATTCCCCTTAAAGTGTATTTTAAATATTAAGGATGATATGTCTTCTTGTAAACTCTCCCCATTTTATCCAGAGAGCTTAACTGCTAAATCAGTACACCAAAAGACTGGGATGGCGACAATCTACTTTTAATTGGAAAAATGTCATAATGCAGTGCAAATTTCAGCAAAGAGGAGCTACTGTGGATGGAAGCAGGAGTCTCCAAACAAATCACACAATTATATTCCTGAAGTTAACTGAGAAAATTAGTTTAGGATAATAACACATCAAGCTTCATGTGACTGGAAGATAAGGCACTGCCTCAGCAAACACAAATAAATAGTATGACCCCGCTTGGAAAAGGCTACCAAGTTGAAAAACAATTCTGAGGAACTGTACTGTCACTGGGAGCTTCTGGGATAGTGCAACAGGCACAGGGGATGATTTTCAGGAGTGGAAGTTGCCCACTTTTCAAACACAGACAAAATATCTAATCTGTTCCCAAACTGGCTCTCTGGGTGAGAGCACATCTTGACCTTGGGTGCCATGAACAGCACAAGCAGAGAGAGCCAGGGCAGGACAACCTGGGGTTTGTTCATGGAGTCCCAAATGAGAAAGGTGTAAAGTGGGCAGTCAGGTAGGGCATGGGCAGTGCTAAAACACACATGCATGGCTTTACATTCAGATTATGGCAGTGCTAGCCACAGTTTGGTTATACAGGACAGGGCATAGATCTGTGCTTACGGCAGGGATATCAGCTCAGGAGTGAGATGAAGAGCAGGTGGATGGTGGGAAAAGAGGAGAGAATGGGTGGGGAGGCTGGAGATGGGATTAAGGGCAGGTTAACAACCTCAAAGGACATTACTTGGTGTACCAGGGAATCAGGCCCAGAAGAATGTCCCAGCTCATGAGCCTTCCCACAAGCTTTCCACCTGACTGCTGTCCCCCCACATTTTTGCAGAACTTTGTAGCTAGACTGGGACAGGCTTGTAGAAAACACTGCTATATCCAACAAGATAGGAACACTCCTGAAGGGGCTCTGATCACTGGTTGTTTTCAGCATGTTGTTGGTCACCTGACACCCATTAGCCAGTCACCGAGCTCCCTGCACACACATAGCAAACATTTCAAAGTTCTTCATGGACCTGAGGTCTTGAACCAGCCAGCTATAGGGAGAGCTGGATTCCCAGGGCACTTGGGGGAGTGTTGCTGTGCATTTCAACCTCATGGCAGTGCCATCACACACATACTCCCACCAGCAGACTGACACACACATGTTCATCAGCTGCTGTGGCTGCGTCCAGCTCACAGAAAGACACCAAAGGTGCCTGGGGTCTGTCCACTTTCCAAACACCTGAGTGGACAGATTGTTAGTGGTCTGAAGGGATAAGACAGTCCTCTGAAGCTCCATTCCCACCCACCCTGCTTGAGCAGGGTGTGCCCCAGCCCTGCTGTTTCCTGAGGCTACAGAGCAGGCAGAAGGAATACTCGTTTTACTCCCACCTCTGCTCGGCTTGCTCAGCCATCTCCTCTAGCTGTTAGTGAAGCAATGAGGAGGCACAAACCTCTTCCCACAACAAGGAATATGAAACACCCCTAGAGTCAGTGTGTCTTGGAGAGACTAGGCAGCCATGATAACAGCACAGAGGCTGGTGAGAGGGCCCTGGGTAAGCTCTTGCCATCCCGGTTTTGAAGGGCCTAAGGGGATGATTACAAAAGGGATTGCTCCTGTGTCAGCTATCCCTGCTTCAGTGGTTGCTCTCTGGAGCTTTTCTTCATCTCATCAGTGGAGTCTGTTATTTCAGAGGCTAGTGGATGACAATACAATATCACATGGAAGGACCTGAGCCACCTGGCAAACATTCTTTCAGGGCCAAGAGAATATCCACTGTTTTGGGTTTTTTGGTCTCATACAGAAATTTCCATATGAAGAATACATATCATTTTCCCCCTGTAAAGCTGGTCAGACTGTCCTTTAGGATGTTTCTGTGAGGATGGCTGACAGAAGAACTTCATCTTTTGGACATTAGTAAATGGCAGAGGGCACCTTAAATTGTAACCCCAGGACTGAATTTAGGTAAAAACAATCAGGAAGGGTCTGTTTTGGGAAAGCCAATGGCTGTGAAGATGAGCATGAATGGACGTCACTTGTTTTCAGTGGCAGATTGCAACTTGTTTTCTGGGGAAAAGAGTTACAGGGACTTCATGACTTTCTGGAGGCCTTCAGCAGCAGCAGCTGCAGAAAGCTTTACCCCCTTCTAGAGGGATCTTTCTTTCACCGATTTCACAAGGTGGTTTTTTCAGACTTGATATCTTTCAGGCAGGTGAAAGTAAAATGACCTGAATCTCATCCCGGGATCCACCACCTTAGGCACAACTCCAAAGTGAGGCGGATATACCCAGGCAAACACAACTCTGACTTTGCATCTTTTTCTGAAGCAAAGAGGTGAGGTGAATAAAACAGTGAAGGATCCTTCATGTCCTCTCAGCTGTTTCCATTCACTGAGCTCCTGGAGAGCCCCAGTGGAAAATGAAAGCTGCCTTTGCTCCTCTGCAGTGCCCTCCAGGGAGGGAAGGAAAGCACCTACCCTTCTTCACAGCACATCACCCCTCAGGCACAAGGCCTGGCTATCACCCAGGGATGTCATTCACCTTCTTGGTGCTTCAGATGCATCTATATTTTTGAATCGTCCAATTCTGTCAAAGTTGTGGGGAGAAATAAGAGAGGCTTAAAATAGCTAAAGCAAAAAATTCCCCAACTGTCAGTTTTATAATTCTTAAATCCATTCCAGGAGAGCTAGCTTTAGCCCTGTTTCCTGATCGCTTGGAAAAACTGAGACGATCAATTAAAGTTTTCCCATGCACCCTCTTGGACAGATGGTTGAACCATTTTAATTAAGTGTATGTATTGGACTGACAGAGTTGATGTATCTGACGTGACAGACATTTTCTGTGTTCATTTAGGTTTTTAATCTTTCGCTCTCTTTAGTATGCCCAGAATTGTGCTATTTGCACTGTGCTCTCAGAAGAATTATTCAATACACAGTCGATCGCTTGGATTATTAGATTTTTATTGCTTGTTATTGTTGGGTTTGGCCACAGTGAAAAGCTCCTCAGTAACAATTAGCTACCACTCTGACTCTAATAATGAAAGGACCGAACATTTTGAAGTCTCTGTTGAAAGATAAGTGGTCATATTTTTAAAAGATATTTAGATGTCAAGAAGGGCAAATTAAGGTATACTGAAATTTTCAAAAGCATCTAGGTACACAGTACCTCAGATTTCAATGGCACTAAAATGGTGTTGGTTTTGTGCAATGCTGGACTCCTAATCCCCGTGCAAGCATTGCTGCAGTAATACAAGGGGGCTGTACTCCCAGATTCCTATTTAAAATAAAATTAAATTAGCCTTACTCCTAGAGGTTTTGAAATGAGAGACATCTCTTTTCCTATATCTCTTTACATTCCGTGGCCTTGCATGAGGTGGAAGATATGGCATAATGGCCCTGGTGGCCCCCAGTGTGAGAACAAGATCCCATGGAGTGTAGGATTTCCCTTTACATGACTTCAGTGGTAGGATCTGGTAAGAGAAAGTTCCTAAGACACAGAGATAATTTCACAGCTAGAAGTCTCTTCCTCGAGTGTATCAGTCCATAAGTTTATTAGAGTATAATATAATAAATTATAATGCATATATGGAAACAGAGAATCGCCAGCATTTTTTCTTTTCTTCTTGTGCAGTGGTATTGGTATAAATATTAGACATTGCTACAGCATGTACAAGCCTTCCGACTTCCCTGAGTTTCTTCACATGACTCTTTCAGTCCTGTTTTAATATTAATAGAGATTAATAGGTAGATTTGGTATTAATAGAATCTACTCTCTCTAGGTTTCAGTGAATATCAATCAATAGCTACAAAAGTTCCATATACTGGAATATTGTAGTGGCTACAAATACTCTTCTTATTTCCAGTGTCTTTGCTGAATGACATGAATGATTGTTTTCACCTAAGATAAACTCCTAGGCTCTTACATGTTTCATGGCAGAAAAAGCAATGTCTCCTGCTGGTAAGAAAACCATTCTGCAAAAGTACTTTTACAGAGACCTGATTGACATGCTCATTACAGAAAAGAAATAGTGTCTTTATCCTCAAGACTTTCCAATGGCCAGGATCTATCAGCTCTAGGAAGTAAGATTTCTTGAATAGTCTTCAAGGAAAAGCAAGAGGGAATAGTAAAATGCATGAATGTGATCAGATGCCTGACAATTTTGGAAGATAAAATATTTCTGACATAGCAGACAAGTAGAAAGGGAAGAGTAGGGATAAAAATCAGGTTGCTCTGTTCAAGGAACACAAGAAAACCTGAGGTTTAAAAATGAATGTAGTCCTTGCTGGATAGACAGAGTGAGAAAGAGCCCTAGGTATATCCAGCTTTTAATAACATGTATGTATAGTCCAACCAGTGCATGTACAAACCCTGCACTCCTTCACAAACTTCAAATACCTGCAGGCATAGATAAATACTTGGATAAGCACATACCTCTTTTCTTGCTTACATGGGAGATTTTGTTCATGCAATAAAGGCTGAGCACTTTTTTTGCAAAACCTCATGCTGCATCTGTATATGGGAGTGTTCTGGGAAATTCAAAATAGCCACGTCAAAAGTCCCAATAACGTACACTATCTGAAGGCTTTTGGGGAGTGGGCTAATGAACTTATCAAATCACTAATAATTGGTTTTGAGAGGTCAGGTGGCAGGGGAAAGGAAGGAGAAGGATGGAACATCCCTTTGCTCCACAAAAAATGGTGAAAAGTGTGATCATGGAAAGTGCTGATTGAAAAGCAGAGAACTGAGCAAGCTGCAGCCCTTTCCTAGCAACAAATCAGGAATGCTAATATTCCATGCAGTATTGCACTGCAAAATTAAAGATGTGATATCCTGTACTGTCAGATCCACACACAGAGGTTTGGTAAACAGATTCACTCCTGACCAGAATCAGCAACAACACATTTGATTTTTTAAGAGCATCTGATCTGATCTAAGAATATCAAAAGGAGTCAGTAGCTCAGACTGACATTATTACACAAGCAGTCATTTTGATATTTAAGCTTGTACATTCCTTAAGCTTCAGTTGAATTTCTTGGCATTGTCCAAAAAAAAAAAAGGAAAGAAAAAACAAGCCATGCTTCTGATGAAAGCAGCTGTCATTCAGCACTAGGACTTGCCCTTCGAACAGCTGTACTTGATCTCAAAACTCTCACCTGCACAGCATTGTAGGCTGAATCAACTCAGCTCTTTGTCTCACTACCTCAGATAAGCCTGTCATCAAAGTGAAGAGATAAAAAAGAGACAATCATAACTCTAATGTCATATTTGACAGAGGAAGCTGTTAGTCAAGTAGCTTTAAACTGTTTCTCTTCTACACGTATCGAGTGACGTCCTGGCACAGCGACAAGAACTTATCACGGTACTTTTTAATATGAGAAAGAAGAAAAAAAAAAATACCAGAGCAGATGTGTCATCATAGACACACCTTTTAGTGGACCTTCAAAGTGAAGAACTGGAGAGGCTCTTTTGTGAGACAAGTGTCACAACAACTCCATCTTCCTAGAGGTGCCTGCACAGGCCACTGCAGACAGCACATAGCAGATATTAGAGGTAACTGTGCTGACAAGGAATTGGCCAAGAGAATGTGCCAAGAGAACAGGTTTCCTAGGGCCAGATCCTGAATTTGCTACTCAGGCAAAATGCTAAGTAGTGTAGGAACTGGTCCAAAGGCAGCTTCCTAATAAGAAACTGAAAATAGCTTGCTCATCATAGCTGGCATTCCAGGAAAGGTAAGGAGGAGAGTGAGCCCCAAATGTAAAGCCTGGGCTGTAGCAAATTTAGGCTGTTGGCTACTCACAGGAGAATCGTTAACTGACTCCTCATATCAAATAATTATCAAGTCTCTCTTTCTGTGTCACTGAAGTTCTACTTTTAGTAGTGCAGCAGCTTCAATAGTAGCATTCACATTTATGCACTGCATTAAGCCCAGGGATCTCAAAAAGCTTTAGAAATTATATCTGTAACATTCTGGTCAGATGGAGCCTTTGCGTACAGAAAAACGCTTATGCTGGAATAGCATAAGCACAGCCTTGGGCCTATGGGGCCCTATGTTGATATAAAAAGGAGATGAGTTGGACCTAATTCAAGAGATCCATAGTAATTTTACACACCTAAGCTGCCTTGTGACTTGTTTACCTGCCTGAAGCTCCCACAGCGATCTTACGCAAAACCTTCAGCATCCAGGGGTTTGCCTTGACTGGGAGTTTTTGTTTTTAACACCAAGTTTCTCTTTTATTGGTTTCAGCTGTATAAAGGTCAAGGAGAAGAATAAAAGTCTCTGACTCCTAACACCTTAAGTTTTAACTTTAAAAGTTCAACTTAAAAAGCCTAAAATATACATACAAGCAGCTTTAGCTACTAGTTACATGTGCCTGTAACAGTATCATACAGATAACTCCAGTACCACATCTCACCCTAGTGTTGGATCAATGTCCCATAAATTAGGTCTTTAAAGTTTATATGTCTCATATAATCCACAGATCTCAGCTGCACCTGGGGTCAGTGGAAAGAGTCAGAAACCTCCATGAAATGACCAACAGTGGCTTTTGCAGGGAGGATGCCTTGCTCTCTGCCAGGGCTGAGCTCCCCTTTGGGATGTGAGATGGCTCACTTTGGTTAGATATGTGCCATTTTGATGGCTGGTGTTAGATGTGATGAGTCCCATCCATATTGCCAGATATTTAAATGTCTCAAGGTCCTTTCAGTAAACTTTTTTTTAAATTATACAAACCTCACATATCGTAACAGTGCATAAGATACCATATTATTATGTCCCCATAAGATTTGATTGAGCACCTGGGAATAACAAAAGATTGGAAAAAGAGAAGTATTATTCCACCACCACAGTATTTTCAATTTGGAAACCATGTAGTACAGCATTGCAGAATTTTGAGGTCAGCTCCTGTAAGAAATACTCTCTTGAAGCACCATCACTGGTCATTGTGATGGGTCCCAGTGTTGCATATGAGACTCAAACTCTTATGGCCAAGCCAGGGTGGTAGTTCAATGACTTAGTTTTTACATGAGGCTGTGATGGAAACACTACACAAACAGAAAAATTTAATGCTGAGGTTCATGCTGATTTTTCTCAGTCACCTAATAATTGAAGGCACTAACCTCTTCTAGGCACTGCCAGCCCCAGCAGTAGCTGTCCTTGCTGCCATCAATAGACACAAGCTGAGGCAAGGGTCACAGTTAGGAACAGTTTTCCTTCCCCAGAATAATGCTGCCATGCTGTGTCCCAGATGGAGCAGGAGGTCTGGCTGGCTCGTTCTCTGCACAGCCCCATGTCTGCAGGGGCAGGGGGAGAACCACTTTGGATGATGAAGGGAAGGGAAGGGAAGGGAAGGGAAGGGAAGGGAAGGGCTCCCCTTTCTGCGGGTGTTGGATCCAGATGTCCTCTTGGCCAGCAGTCAGGCACACGGGGAGCTGGACAGCTCTGTGAACAAGGAGGGACAAATGAGTACCAGGTGCCAGGTATGTCCTGCACCAGCCATCATATTCTAAGGGACCCTCAACATGCTGAGAACTGAGTCTTGGATAATTTTTACATCTACCCTGTAAAATGCAGGTTTCTCAGCAGGGATGAAACACAATACTTCCTAAGATCCAGACAGAAGAAAGGTTATTTCCATGGTATTATAGCAGCTAAGCCACAGGAATCACTCTGCCAGCTTTCCTGAAATAAAATTGTTTTAGTTGCATGCGCGTAGTGAATTTTTACCTTACACTTGTGAATTTGAGCCACAATTATCTTATCTTCAGGGTGATTAAACAGCCTATTCTCTTCCCCCTTTTCTGCTCCTCAGCCAGTGTGTTGCTATCCCACAAGGATTCTAGATAGCCAGGAGCATCCTGCCTTTTCTTGATGCTGGTGGCTTTGCATGCATGTGATGGACAGGAGCATGTTTGGGAGAGTTTCCATTTTGGGCTGGGACCCATCCAGGTGTTGAGTTTTCATTGACAGCATCATCACCAAAACTTGATGTTTTGTACCACGTTATGTTCTTCTGTGGATTTATTTCCTCTGCACTTATACCAATTTAACTTCATGGTGCTATTTTTGAAATCATACTAGATCAAATTCTCCACTCAGTTTCTCTTGCATAATCACTGTGGGGCAGTGTGCATATAAATGAGGGCACGGTTTAGCACACTGTGTATAAATTAATGTGAACCTAAATATTAAGCACAGGTGACTTGCAGTTTCCCTCTCATATAGGCAGACTCTGCTCAGAAATGCCAGTGAAATAATTACCTTTAGGGTAGTGCAGAACTCAGCAGTTTTCCCACCTGCTGGTGCAAGAGATTACTTCTTTTTATGTCATCTTTACTATTGCCATCTATGGCCAGCACAGCAGAAGACACTGATAATGTAGACAAAGGGTTTACTCACCTGCTAAAAGGAAGACTGTTCCTGTGGATATAAGAAAATTTATGTAATGAGTGAGTTTGACAGACCTTTTTCAGTCCTTCCTTTCTGATATACTTTTATGGTGGGTTGTTGGGCTGAAAATAGTAACTCAGGAAAATTAAACCAGAGCCAGATAACCTGACACTTGTACACAGACATCCCCAGTGTGATTAATATCTGTGTGCAACCAGTTTGGATTTTGGGCAGATAGGGGCCACTCACAAGTAAGACTTTTTCCTCATCCTGCCCTGAGCCAAGCAATCTTTCCCAAAGCCTTGGACTGCACCAAAGGAGCTGTCAATCCACCACTGGTCTTTTACTTCCATTCCCTTAAGTCATTCTCCTGCCAGGTTGTTGCTTTGTCTGTTATGATGCAGCAAAGGGATCCTTTCTAGATCTGTTTGTCTTCCTTAAGCCTTGATTCATCAAAACATGTATTATGTAGGGAGTGTTTTATCCTGTATTTCCAAAACATAACAGAGGCATGGCTACTTTCTCATCCCAGCTGTTTAAAAGCTGAGTGACTCTGCCAGCTCAGAGATTGCTGTAGCCTACTTTGTAACATCAGAAAGAACAGGAGAGTGTGGCATACCCTTACTGCTCCCTGAAATACACGACTTATCTGATGTTTGAACTCTAAACTTCTTAGCCCAGAAATAACACACGTAATGTAAAACATAGTTTGCAGCTCGAGGCCTGGGCATATTAACTTTGGGAGTACTGACTACCTTGTGGCTGCTGCTGCTTACAACCAGATCAATAGCCAGGAAAGGACCTGTATCTCCCTGTGCCGCATCAGAAGCTTCCTTAACAGTGCTACATGTTTCTGAAGAAGGCAGAGTTATTATACCCCATTGCACAGGTCTGTGGGTGATAAAAACTGTGCATGAGCAACACTGTCTTTGCTGTCTGGTGTATCTGCCTTAACCAGATCCTCCTGCAGGCCCAAGACTATAGGAAGACTTTGCAAGGTCTTAGCACCTGATCATTAAAAACTACCCAAAGACAATGTGGACTCAAGTCTACCTCTGGTACCAAGCAAATTTCTCTGCAGATATGACAGCTAGACACTGAGGGGGCTGGTGGTGACCCCTCTGCTTGAGCCCTTCAAACCCTTGCAACGTGGCATCAAATGCCACCTCCTTGGTCCAAGAGTGATCCAAACCCACTTGCACTACACAAGGTGTGATCCAGTGATGAATCAGACCTCCACTCAGATGCACACAAGCCAAGTTCTGCCCATGAAAACTTTGAATGCTAGCTAATTGGCGGGGAGAGCTAAAGAAGTCAGAACATCAAGAAATCAGAACCACAAATTCAAGCTCCCTGGCATTTGGAACTACTTCACAGAAAGCTACATTCTCACCGCCCACTCTCCAAACACACTCAGGTGCTGGCATTTTCACCCAGACTAATTAACAAATAGTGTGGCAATTAAATCACATGGCCTCACCATTGAGTTCAGAAAACTCCCTTACATCGCCGCAGAGTATAGCAACATAACTCATAAAATTATTTTATAACAACAATTTAAGTGAAGCAAATATCATGAAAATACAACACAAATGTGATAATTATTCTAATTTATGTGATAACAATGTTACGTGTAAACTAAATTGTCTTCCCAAGTCCATCCAACTTTGAACAGCTTCCCAGCTCCACAGATGTGCCTCGAGTATCAGCAGTGTGTGTAGAGATGCATAAGGTGACTTTTCTAAATCTGACTTTGCAAAGCTGCATTTTTGGAAGATCTTCCAAGGAGAGATTTAGCTGCCAAAAGGCCTTTCCCATCTCCTCAAAGAGCAAGGAAGAGTGGGGACAAGGTGGTCTTTGCGTGATATTATTTTGCCCTTCCTGGCTGGCCCACCTCTTCCATTAATTTTGGCTCTGCCAGACTTCATGGTCTGCTTCCCTATGTTGTATTGGTTGGTAAGAGCCAGGAGGGATAGATCAAGGCCAAGCTGTTTCCAAGAGCAGCCCTTGTGTGGTTCACAACCCCAGGACCCTGCATGTGAGGGAGGCTATATTTGGTCTGCCTTCCTGTTCCTCAGATCTTGACTCTTGGACAGCTGCAATGAAGATAAGAAAAGCCTCAGGAAACTAGAAGATGCTCATTTGAAGAAGGTATCTAGAGGGGGAGGTTAATACACAAACAGATTGAAGGAAAGCAGAAGAGTAAATGAAAAAGGCTTGGGGTCATTTTTTTCTTCTTTTTAAAGTAGGATTAGTTAGTGGTGAAGAGATACCATTTCTATGAAGGGAAAATTAAAAAGTCCACTAATTACACACTTTGCGAACATGAGTAAGCCCAGCATTTTCTGAGTCACAACAAGCAGTTATGGAGTGACAGGGAAAACTTTTTAAGTGATGATTCAAAAATAAAAAAGGCATTTGGAGTCATTGAGCGTGCAGAGTTAGCCCAGGTAACCACATGATCTTATCATTACTACCCTTCATCTGTCTGCCGCCCTCTTCCCACCTAGCGTTTGATACACTCACTTGTTGCATCTTGTCTTGCAAGTGGCATGACTTCAATTGCACTAATTGTGTGCATAAAGTTAAACATGCATGTAAATGTTTGCAAGATTGGAACCTCAGACTATAAACACTGGGAGAGGGCTCATCTCCTCTAATGTAATCATGGAGGGCTAGATGCAAGGGGGATTCAGACATAAGAAGAATTTTTGTGTATTATATGGGAGAAGTTACATCATTATTATACTTTACTATTTTTTGTTTGATTCCTTTTTTCTTTGGTTATTTATGTCACCCTCACTTCCCTTTTGTGCTCCCACTTTTCTTTAAAACACACAGTGGCAGAAAAGGAGTGGTAGGCATTTAAACAACCCCATTTGCTTTCAAATTGAAGGGTTAATATTGTGTATTCTCTTATCTGAATACAGTTCTCCCAAGGTAGCTACTGTGCTAATATTATACCAAATTACGTAGGTGTTGCACGAGGCTGTAATTTGCACTAGAGGTTTAAAGGTTATTATTTATTGCCTGCATTACAGCAGTATCTGAGATTCTGGTGGGGAACCAGGGTGCTGTGTTCTGCACAAACACAAGCAGGAGGAAAGTCCCTGACCCAATACCAACCAAGAGCTCCACATGCCTGCAATCAGAGAGCATCCAGGTGGGGCCCAGGGCAGTGAGCCAGAATGGATTGGGCCACGCTTTCCTGGGAGACTGGGGATTTCGGGGTCTGAGTCTCTTCAGGCAGAGGAAAAGTAACCACCTGCCAAAGCAGGTTCAGGTGGCAAACTTCCCAGCCAAGGGGGAAACAGTGGGAAGGCGTGAAACTTGCTGAAAACAACTTTTAGCAGAATATTCTCAATACCCAAAGGAAATTTCCTCTCAAAAAGCCCAGTCCCTGACCATGGAGCTTGCCCTACAGGATTAGAGGCAGCACAAGAATTAAGACAGAGGGAAGGCTGCAGGAGACAACAGGACAAGACTGGTCAGCCCCACAAACACGGTGAAGGTCATGATATAAGACACTGTAAAAGAGACCCCTCTGCCTTAAATTCACAAAATGACTCACTAACCTATAATAACATTACCTAAAAGTCATAGTGAGCTCTTCATCTTCAAAGCACTTTACAAAGATTAACTAATTAATTTCACTGTCAAATCTTTTGGAGATCTAGTAATGGTATTTGGCTCTACCTCAGAGAGCAATTTTTTCCAGGTACTGGGAGGGTAAACATTCATTATGATATAACCAGTGGGAAGAACGTTTTTAGCACTTGAATGATATTTTAATGAGAGACAAAGGTTAGAAATTGACCCTGGACCAAAGGGCTTCACTGGGCCACTCACTTGGAAGTTGGGACTCCCTGTTGTTCCCACAGTGGTGCCAACACAACAACCCGTGTGGCTTATGCATACTGTATTTTAGGAAAACCCAATAAAAATGTCAGTTATTTTTGGATGTGTACAAGGATAAGGGTGTTCTTGGGTTACTGCTCTGTGTTCTCACACTGGTTGCCATGCTGGTGACATGGGCTGTGGGACTGAGAGCACGCTCAGCCGTGAAGTGTTACAAGGTTGAGGGCACCTGGGTCAGGGCAACCCCAAGCACAAACACAGTCTGGGCAGAGAATGGATTGACAGCAGCCCTGGGAAGAAGGACTTGTGGGTGTTCATGGACAGGAAGCTCAACATAATCCAGCAAAGTGAACCCACAGCCCAGAAAAAACCCAGCCACATCCTGGGCTGCATCACAAGCAGCGTGACCAGCAGGGTGAGGAAGGGGATTCTGCCCCTCTGCTCCACTCGGGTGGGATCCAGCTTGGATCTGGGGACCTCAAAATAAGAACAGCATGGACCTGTTGGAGGTAGTCCAGAGACAGCCATGAAGAGGGCTGGAGAACCTCTGCTAGGGAGACTCCTTTCCTATGGATGAGAGAGATGGAGTTGTTCATCCTGGAGAAGTGAAGGCTCTGGAGACACCTTAGAGCACCTTCTAGTACCTAAAAGGGGCTAAAAGGTGAGCTGGAGAGGGATTTTTTATAAGGGCACGGACTGGTAGAACAAGGGGAAATGGTTTTAAACTGAATGAGGGTAGATTTAGCTTAGATATAAGGAAGAAATTTTTTACTCAGAGAGTAGTGAGGCACAGGTACCAGTTGCACAGAGAAGTTGTGGTTTTCCCCTTCCTGTAAGTGTTCAAGGCCAGGTTAGAAGGGGCTTTGAGCAACCTGGTCTGGTGGGAGGTGCGCCTGCAAGCAGGGGGGTAGAACGAGATCTTTAAAGTCCCTTCCAACCCAAACCATTTTATGATTTTATGATTTTCCTTCGTGAGGACTCACTGCCTCTGTCTGTCACTCTTCTTCCCACCATGGGTTCAGCCTGGACCCTCTGCCAGCCCCACACTCTGCCAACTAAGAATAAAAAACATGGTGAGAGTGCAGCTCCCACGAAGATTCACTTTCAATCTCCTGGCTACCCTGCAAAGAGACAGAGTAACTCCCAAAGGCATCTCCTGCCTCCCCATCCAGATGCTCAGCTAACGTGGGCTCGGCATGCTTTGATTTATGGAGGCTGGGTCTGGCTCACAGTGTTCTTCCAGAATAGCTATATTGGCTGCAGCATGAAAAATGCACAGCAGCAGCAGCCAAAATTAGGCTGAAAAAAGTCTTCCATGTGGACACTGAGAGGAGAGTGATTTTATCACTGTAGATCATGTTGCCCAAAGAGGTTATGTATACGCAAAAGTAGAAAATCTCCTACTGCTACATGCTGCATCAGTATTGTGAAGACCTGCTGGCACTGCTGTGGGGACAGGCACAGGTATAAAATCTGGTGACTTTCTTTGTGCTAAACCAGATTTCCAGTGTTTATCACAGACTGAGAGCTGCTATTCCAAACTAGTTCCTTTTTTTAAAAATAATACCTGACAGAAACTCTCAAAAGTTAAAAAATGTCAATAGGAGATCATGTGTTTCCAGTCTTTATTCAACAAACTATTAGGTATGCACAATAACCCTCAGACTACTTCTCCTGGAGTAAACTATTTCTCTTAGACTAAAATTTAACAGGAAATGAAAAAGTTGTTGGTGCAAAAAAAAAACCCAAAAAAACCAAACAAACCAGCAGCAGGTCTCGAAAGGAACTGAAAAATTATCTGTCTCATTTCTCTGCAGGGAAGCAATATTGTCACAGATAATTTGGAAATGCGATCTTTGATTTCTAGTAATGGAAATGGGTAAATAGAGATGTCACTGTGTCATGGGCATTCCATCTGATATGACCAGGGTTATATGCTGTGGCTAAAAAGGAACTGCACAGGCTACTTGTAAAAGTTTGACATTTGTGAAAAAAAAATGCCTGAAAGCTGGTGACAGCTCCTCCAACCAAGGGTATGTCAACTATTCACACTTCACATCTCAGATGTAGCGATATAAAAGTGTTGCAGAAGTTCAAAATATCTTGTCAAAACACCTTGATCTCTCCTTTTGCACCTTAATCTCAGTATTGTTTATATTATCCATGGCCCAGTACAGACCTAATTTACAACTGGGAATCTCATTCATCAGGTTATGAGAAACAAAATCCAGGGCAGAATTTCACACAGCTGAAGGTGTATATTGCTAAAAGTTCTCACCTTCATTCCCCCAGTTGCTACAGGGGGTAAGGTGTTTTGGGAGCAATTTTTTGCAAATGCCATTACGCACTACACTTTAAACTTGCTGCCAGCTTTTCCTTAGTCTAGCAATGGCACAAAGATGCCATTACCAGTCACAAAACCAAAGGTGCCCAGTATGAATTCAAGACCCCCAGTGAGCTCAGTGAGATTTTTCAGTACCAAGAAGGGACAATTTGAGTGCAGAATATTTGACGACAGCTGTCTGTGTCTCCCTGGGTTGCCTAGGAACAAAGAGCAAATGACATCCAATTTGAGACACAGAAGGTAAAACTCTTCAGGGCATTCCCAAACTCTGAAAACCTCTTTGCTGCCATGAATGAGGTTGTGCTGCTGGATGAGGAGCTGTTGACCCTTGCGTGTCCCCTGTTGCCGGTGCTATCTTGGAATGCAGGGAGACTCCAAAATAAGAGTGTAGTGTTTCTTGGTGGCTAAGAGAACAAATCTTTTAGCTTCAGGAATGTGAAGTGCAGTTGGAGAAAGCCATCAAGTAGCGATAGTAACAAAAACACCAATGGCATCTGTTATGGATTGTGGCAAAGAAGATCCAGCTAAAACACACAGGATCATTCTTTCAGTCAAGACAACCAGGACACTGCTGCACATGTCACTGAAAGCTGAATGAAAGAGCAGTGTTAGAGTTACACAGGGATTACAGCAGGGCATCTATAAACTCGTCCTTGTTCTAGTCTACATAATGCCTGTGTAGCAATTCATATCTAGAGCACAGCCTCTGCACCACTAAATTCACCTGCCAAACCCCTCAAAGGAGCAAAACCTAAAGTGGAGACATCAGCTATTAATTTTCAACAGAGTTAGTAGCCAGTGTGTGCTAATACTTTTGAGTTTCAGTTCCCTGAGCTCCCCTCCTTCTCCTGCCTTTCTGTAAGCATTCTGCACTTCCCTGCTTCAAAAGGACTTCAGTTTTGTGCTGCTTGATGTCCTTTGGCTGCCTTGGTGCCACTGCTGAGGACTGTCAGGTAGATGAAAAGCCACAAACCCTGGGAGAAAAACAATCACTGTCTCTGTGTCCTTGCAGTCCTAGTTCAGCAAACCACATAAGTACTGAGATCACCCCTATGGCTGTTCTGTCTGCTTTGCTGGGGTGGTTATTGCACTGTAAATTATGAAAGTGCTTATCCTCCTTGCTGAATCAGGCCCCAATTCACCAGATTACCTGTCAACACCACATTATGGATCAAGATGAAAAAAAATGGAGTCTCCTTATTAACTTTGACGGCCCTAGACTTGACAAAGTATTGTACTGCTTTAGCCCCTCCCGGAATTTCATTGTGGCAGAAAGGTGATGCCTTGCACTGGATAGCTACAGGTGCACCCTTCTAATCACCCACTGCAATACAGGGCCACGGTGTGTGAGGAGCTAAAGAACAATGTCACACCCCAGCCTCCTCCTCCCTCTTATTCCCACCCCTGAGTTCACTGAGATGCTCAGTCCAGCAGAAATTGAGCTCAGGAATTGCCTTATTTCTACATTCAAGACACTCTTTCACTCGCTGCTCCCTTTCTGGAGAAAGCAGCGCAAAATGCATTAAGAGGTGGATTAAAGAGATGAGGGAAGATAAATAAATAAAAACTACATATTTTTGTAAGATTTTTTTTCAGTATGCTTCTTAAAAAATGTGCTAAATAAGTGATTTACCCCCAGTATTAGAACTATGAGGTTTAATGAAGTTGACATTTCTTCCTCTCCGATGTTATGTCAGGCTAAAAACCTTTTCAACTTCTAATAGATACGTATGGTAATAGATATCTGAATGAAAGATCAAACAGACATTAAGTACTGCAGAAATAGCCTGGTAAAAAGATGAAGTCACCCTCTAATGACACTATTATGACATACAGATTAAAAGAAGAACCAGTAAAAAAGAAGGATGATAATGCTATTGTGTTACTCCACTAAGGTATTTTACCAGTAAAATGAAGTTACTCACTTTCTGCATCTATCCACTTATCTGACTGATGTTTTAAGGGGAAAAAAATGTGCAGAAGAAAAGAACTGTTCTTGAAGGAGAAAAAAGCCCACCAAGAAAACCCTACCTGTATTTGAGGTTGGTATGTAGTATCAGATGAATATTGCGTTTCAAGCGTTTGATCCTGTGCCTCCAAAAACTACAAACATCATAAACCAAAATTAAAAACTTTGCCAGTAGTCTAGTACACATAGTAGGTTCAAACTGAACCCCCTTGAGGAAAGGATAATTACTACCTTGTTGTAAAGCAGATGCATTTTTGGAAGCAGATGCGTGCAAGGTGACCATACTTTGGGAAACCACATTTGAAGTAAATATTTATTTGCATAACAAATAGAATACTTTCTACCAGCCCATTATGCAGCTAAGATTAGCTCAGACCTTTATAGTGACACTACATAGATAATAAACTGAAAGCAAATTTGAGCTGGTGCAGTTTCGCTGGTTCCTCAGCTGTCCAGCCCTGTGTGGGTCGAATGGGTGGAGAGCCCATGTGGCTTTGTGCCTGCCAGCAGTAAAGCCTCTGAGACAAGGAGTCAGAGGGAGATTCCAAAGCACAGGATCAGCAGGATCACTCCTCGTCACAAGGGGAATATCTTGGAAGTTTGCTCAAGAAGGCTGAGGCTTCTCTACTTTGTGTGCTTGTAGATAAGACCATCTCCTGAGGAGAGGAGTGCTCATGGACATAGCCCACCTTTACTGCAGCCTATTTATATCTGCCACACAGACAGAGGACAACGTGATTCAGATGTTAATCAGCTCCTGGCAGCATTACAGAGCCTCCTTGAGTGAAAAGCAATCCAGTTCTGCAGATGAGGTAAAAGCACACGGGGCTTCATTGTACGTTCCTACTGGAAATGCCTAACTTAGGCACAGTGACTGCTCCCATCCAGCATCTGCACAGAGAGCTAAGACAGAGCAGACCCTGGATTTTAGGGGTCTGGTGTCTCCCTTCTTTCTTGAAGTGAATTGCCATAACAGTCATGGCAAGTGAGTGAGGCCTCTTGTAGGTGGTCTGAACACAACCCACATTGCTGGAGTGCTAGGCTCTGCCTTCATCTACTCCTCCCCAAGCAATGAAACCAAAAAACCATCAATTTACTACTGGCTGCTAAGAAATGAGAAGCTGTTTCCCCCCTACTTGTTTCAACATGGACTTTAAATGCAATTTCTTTCTTAGAAGAACCTGCAGTAATGGCACTGCAGCATTAACATGAGCTCTGTCCCAAAGAGTGCAGGCTGCAGGTAAAAATGGTTACTTGTACTCTGTGTGGAAATGGTTATTTTTTTTCTAGCTGTCCATGCTGTCTGATCAGTCTAGGATGGAAACCAGCAATACATCCAGTCCTAGGTGCCTAGGATTTGAAAGGAAAATTCTACACTATGGCCTTTTACAGCCACGTTTGCGTGTGTGCCCAGGAGTGCAAGGAGGTGACATTTTTTGCAATGAATTTTCAGAGCAAAGCGTCACTGGTAGACAGCAGTGAGATGTGCTCTGTTATGTTCACAAAGCGTTTCTCCCTGTGCTGCAGGAGCAGCACATTAGTGAAACAGTCAATACACAGCTGCTTTTTTTCCTGCCCTTAACTGCTACCAGAGGCTGAACTGGCTGAGTGAGCTGCGTCTCTGTAGCCTCCCTGGTTCCCTTTGAAGAGGTTTGTCTCTGTGATACAGCAGCACTGCTACATCCACAGAACAGTAAGTATTGCTTCCCTTGATGTAGTCCCTTTATGCCTACTTGCTGCTCCTGGGCTTAACCCATCTCTCTTTGTATTTGCCTAAATAAAATACAATCATAAAAAATGACCATATAACTGACATGACAGAAATACTGCCTTTTAAACTGAAAATGAACATCTGTTTACCTACATACAATTTTATAAAAAGAGAAGAGAGATTATTGAGTATAAAGGAGACTGACCTTAAAACCAAGCAGCAAGGGCTAACTTCACCCAAACAATTGACTCAAGGTCTCCTTTGGGCTTGTTTTCTGCCTCCCTGGCCCTGGGATATCATATTTTTCAGTTGCAAGTGTCTGAAATGATACGAGGGCTGTGCTGCAGCCTGTCAGACAGATGCTTTTGCAGTAGGAATGGGAGGTTATAGGTAGTCTGCATGGCAGTAGTGAAGAGATTCATGGTGATGAACCATTTTCTGCCACAACAGTATCCCAGGACAGACCTATGGGTCATTTTTCCCCAGCAAGATGCCCAAGCAATGTCTAAGGGAGTTCTGGTTGGCACATACACAAACCCTTTAAGGGAACAGGCCAACAATTTACATGTGGATGGTCAACAGTCCAGTACCTGGGCTCACTCCTTGGTAATCCCTGACATATCTTAGATGTCCAGCACGATGTGTGCTTAATTACTCTTAGTTGGTTCCTAATTTTCTCCATTGACTAAAAGGAGTTTGAAGATTGACTTGCTTAGATTTAGACTCTTTAAATTTCAGATGGCAAAGGAGAGCAGATGAAGAACAGCCCTTTACTGCTTCACTGATACCCAGTAGCTGATGCCAAGTAAGAAACCACAATACATGTGGAATCTGGCATTGCAAATGATCTGTGTCACAGTGGGTGTTGCAGAGCATTACAAGGCAAAGTTGTATGATCCTTATCCTGAAGAGCTTAGCATCTAAGTGAGCATATACACATATTCCTTGATGCATTTTATGACCATAAATTTGCACATAATAATCCGAGTGAAGTCTTTCTCAAGAAATAATTAAATCAATATATGAAAATCAAAATATTTTATTTCCCTATAAGAAAGGAATAAAAAAATGTAAGCAAAAATTGATCAGGAAATGCTGATTGTCACAATTATCACAAGACTTTCAGTGGGCCAAATTTGCCAATGTAGCAATAAAATTTATGTTAGCATCAGCAAAAAAGAGCAGGAATCTGATGCAACCACTTTCTGATGCAGCAGTCTGTGGGGCCCAAATCCCTCTGGAGCCTTGGCCATTGCATCCTCATTTGTATGAGTGTGTATTGATTGTACAATGGCACAAAACGGAAAAGTGGTGATTCATACCAGACCTCCATCTATTTGACAAACTGGAGGGCACTAGCAGACTGTGGTCCATAGATCTCTGGCAAAATTTAAATACTGCTGGAGCTTCCAGGGAAGATTGCTAAGAAGGATGAAACACTCCTGTGAGCTTACCTTGCACTTTGATAGCAAATTGAGAGGAGTCTACTCTTTTATTAGGAGACATAATGAAGATGACAAGACAAAAAAAGAGTCCAAGTCCAACTGCAGTAGAAGTTGCTGGAGGCCTGATGCCCTTGCTCATGACAGAAGGGTAGAAAAGAAGCCTCTCCACAATGGGCAGACAGGTTATGCCAATTCATTGCTTCTCTTGATCACTAGTCCTGGATTTATCTGGATCTTTCCAACCACTGGAGGGTCCACATGTTTTGTGGTTTAAACTCCCCTAGTTAGGGAGAGGGATGATGAAAAATTTCATCTGTTCTTGAGGATAAAGGCTGTAAACTGAAAGCTAGTAGGTTTAGATTAGATATTAGAAAGAAATTCTTTCCTGGGAGGGTGGTGAGGTGCAGGAACAGGTTGCCCAAAGAAGTTGTGGATGCCCCATCCCTGGAAGTGCTCAAGGCCGGGTTGGATGGGGCTCTGACAACCTGGTCTAGTGGGAGGTGTCCCTGCCCATGGCAGGGCATTGGAATGAGATGACCTTTAAAGTCTCTCCCAACCCAACCCAACCCATTCTGTGATTCTATGATTCTATTAGCTTTAAGCACTCTCACATCTGGGCTGACCTGCACAGAGGACAGTCCTGTCGTGATAGGCAGTCCTGATTACTCTTTAATCCATTTCTTCACAGTTTAATTGTTATGAAATGCCCCAATCACTGAGCATGTGATCAGCAATTAAAGATCAACAGACCTTCAACCACAATAAAAAACATGTTGTTTAAATTATCTAGATAAATGCAGGGCATCTCATGTAAGAGGCGATGACATACAGGCTATGTACAAAGGTACACGGACAGAAAAAGAAAAAAGGTGATGAAACATATTAATAATAGAACTCCAGCAGAGTTTGACCCTGTCACTAGATCATGCTGAGGTGCTTAAGGCTGAGTGGGAGTTACAGATATTATTTTGGCCACCAGAGGGTTCCCATATTTTTCCATTTGTGCAACTGAAGCAGCGAGAATTTAAAGAACGTAGAAAAGCCACTTTAAAAAATGTGTGAAAGCAATAAAGATCAAAAATAATGCAACCCCAGAGTAATGCAAATAATCTACATGTAGGTCCAATTTTGTTACTGTAGAATTCAATGACTGCATTTTGCAAAACAAAACCAGACATTTCTGCACTGGTTGCAGCACCCTCATTCTTATTTGCACCATTGCACATGAGATCAGGATTCAAGCAGCTGGCGATAAATTCTGTGTATGTAGGACACCTATTAAAGGTTTCATGTGATGTTAAAGTGAGCAGGTTAGTACAAAAGAAACCCCACAAAGTAAATAAGATTTCAAACGTTGTGGTATTGTCAGGGCAAAACCCCAGATTCCAAGTCAAGTTCAATCCTGCAAAGCTAGTAATGGCAGTGCTATTTTCCTAACTTGGCTTCAGTCACTACCGTGACTCTCAATTCTCAAATAATAGGTGATTCATCTTAATGTTATTTAGGGAAGGAGTCACAATGGCTTTGATAAGTCAAATGATGGTCAGATATTTTTCTTACAGCTCATTAATTTTCCCAGGAAACAATGGGCCAAATCCTGCTGTCAGTTATGCTACCAAAGTCAGTGTACTAGAGATGCATTTTAATCCAGGCTAGATCCAGATCCCTCTCTGACATGTACAGGATGGGCTTTTGTGTTTTCTGATGTGCTTCATCAGGTCTCTTGAGGCTCTCCTGACAATGTCAACCAGAAATATATTCACTGCAGCAACCTGATAAAATCTCTCTGGAGGATGTGATTAGGTTCCTTGGAACCTGAGCAGGTTCCTTGGAAACTTTATCCAAGGTTTCATGGTTCCACCAGAAGATTCAAGGTTTGGTGGAGAGAAAAGGCTCCATGTTGCCTGAAATGGACCTGTTGGAGCTCATAGGGCTGCAGTGCCCTTTGCCCTGGAGGACAGACATAAGGTACTCTCTCTTCCCTTTATTTGTGAGTTTGATGGCCAGAGAAGCAGCCTATGAATTTGTGTTTGTGGCTTTCCTTTGGTGTCCTGCAGAAGGAGGTTGAATGGGCTGTGAGGCCCAAAGAGCAGCTCTCAAAAAGGACTGACCATTCTGCTCCTTCCTGAGATAATTCAGACATCTTCACTGCCATACAGGTTTCTCCTCTGTCAGCATACCCGGAACTCCATCATCTTGTGCAATATGGTCCAAAGGTTTAGCAAAATCAAAATCTCTTTCCTTATTTGAGGTCAGAGCCTGGTGCCTTCAATCACGGCAAACAGAGACTTACTGCACAGTCCACTGACTTCAAGGAAGCTAGGAAGCTTCTCATGAAGAAATCTGTTTATTCAGCTTGAATAATGGGCACAGGAATCTGGCTTTTGCTAATACAGGCATGGCTGCTTTGTAGATGCTAAAGTGTTCAGTACTATTCCAAAGTTTAAATTTTTATTTCTAATAAGATGCTGACCTTCTAGACATTATAATTAGAAGACTTATTGGGAAGCCTAATATAATATTATACCCACTGGGGAGTCAAAAGTGCAAATAGTAAAAACATCAAATCTCAAATTTAATTAATTGAAACAGATTAAATTTCAACCTATTTCTCATTTCTGTCATCTACTTGGGGTTGTGTATGAACTTTAGAATTTATGCAGATTTTCCCACAGACTTTCTGAGCTGGAATTTCAAACAACTAACATCTATGTTTGTAGACACACTGTGCAGCTTTTTTAAGACCTTCTCAACAAAGAGCTTCCAAGGCTCAGTGTAGGAGGAATTAATTGAATATGACTGCTCTAGTCAGGTGGCTAAATGGGATTCAGACACTTGAGAAAACCTGGCCTTTTCTCTTGGTGAAGAAGGCTTCTGGAAGACCATCTTTTAAAGCTCTCCAATCAGGCTGTTCTCAAGGAGCACCTTTGTCCCAAAACACACGTAGAAGACTAGAATGTACAAACACAGATTGTTTCAGTGACGCAGTGAAGAGCAAAAGGCAAATAAAAACAGCCTTCACAAGAATTGGGATGGCTTCCATTTTTGTGTCACTTCTGACCTTTATCCAGCATACAGAAGGCCTTTGGTGCAGGAATTGGAATTGTGCAAAAATAACTCAAGAGCAGGTGCTTTATCAAATCACAACAGGCTATTTGTCCTTATTTTTAAAAATTATATCCTTACAGGGACTAACTTCACTGGCTTACTGCACAGTAGAGATTTGTTGTCAAAAATATATAAATAAATGAAAATGAGCACTTGGTAAATGAACCACTGGTGAGGGACCAGGAGTTCCTCTGAGAAATTTATTATTGCTAGACAATCCACATGACTGCAATTTGTCTGTGGGACTGCTGTTCTGCAGTTGCATTTCTCCATGGTAAAGAAAATATACAGTACTCAATCATAGGCCATGAGTCCTTTGATTAAATGTGGATTTACTGTACTTGATAGCCCACAGCAGCTTAAGTACCATAGAGTGTGTTACATAAATGCATGTTCAGGATTATTACACATACCAAAATAGGCATGTACTTGATGGAGGTTGTTATGGTTTACAATTCCCTTTTCCCTTTCCCTCTCTGTGGTAATAACTGTACATGTATTGGCCTTAAACACCTATACATCTTAAGCACAGGTTAAATTATAAAAGAGATTGCAACATCTTCTTTGTCCATCATCATCTAATAAATCAACAGGTCCATTTCTATGGATTGATGTAATGGCATTTATGAGCATTGGCAAAGTCATATTCACTTAACTGATGCAATTAAGTAGTGCCATGCTCTTATTATAATAATAATGGATTGACTGATGAGTAATTTATTTCTTTCCAATGTAACTGACAAAAATAGGCTATATTCATATACAACGCAATGTATTTGGATCATAAAACTGCTGTCTTATCAAATCTACCATTAGCTTAGATTTATCCTCACCAGAGAGTGGTGAAAAACGCTTTAAACCATGGACCAAGCTTAATGAGGTATCCTGGCCCTGATATGTAAAGTCCCGCAGAGAAGGTGAATATTTTACTAGCTATTTCTCATAAGAGAAGTGCTGCTAAACACCATCATAAAGAGCTAACTCTCAGAGCTGCCAGCTGAACTCTCTGGTCTAAAGAAGGAGATGGCTATGTTTGGTTTAATTTTAATTGAGTTTCCAGGAAAAATATTTCCTTATTGCCACTTGTTACTCCATACACTCTCCCTGACACTCCTTTCCTATCAATATTGCCTGGAGACCTGGCAATAAGTGAGATCAGTGCTTTTATCACCCTCAACGTGACATTTTGTAGTATCTTATTGTTTCCTGTGTTTATTACTATGGTTTCATTGAATCGTAGAAGGGTTTGGGTTGGAAGGTTCTCTCTCCACTTCTCTGGGTAATGCAAATAACCTCTACGTAGATTATTTGCATTACTTTCAGGTTGCCTTTTTTTTTTTTTTTTTTAGTCTTGATTGCTTTCACACAGCCCCAACTCTAATAGCCCTCTCTCTTCATAGCTCCAGTTTTGTGATCATGGCCCTCCTCTAGACTCACTCCAAAACGTCCATGTCCTTCTGTTGGGGGCCCCAGAGCTGGATGCACTGCAGGTGGGGTCTCACAAGGGTAGAGTAGAGGGGCACAATCCCCCTGCCTTGACCTGCTGGTCACAGTGCTGGCCCTGCAGCCCAGGACACCCTTGGCTTTCTGGGCAGCAAGCACACACTGCTGGCTCGTGTTCTGATTCTTATCAACCAACACCCCCAGGTTCTTCTCCCCAGGGCTGCTCTCAATCCATTCTCTTCCCAACCTTTGTTTGTGTTTGGGATCACCCCAACCCAGTGCAGGACCTTGTACTTGGCCTTGTTGAACTTCAGGAGGTTCACCCAATCCCACCTCTCCAGCCTGTCCAGGTCCCTCTGGATGCCATCCATTTCCTCCAGGGTATTGGCTGCATCACTCAGCTTGGTGTCATTGGCAAAGTTGCTGATGGTGCCTCAGTCCCACTGCCCATGTCTCTGTAAAAAATATTAAGTAAACCCAATCCCAACCCCTGAGGACCAGCACTCTTTCCTGGCTTCCACTCTTTGAGTGCAACCATCCAGCNGCTTTCACACAGCCCCAACTCTAATAGCCCTCTCTCTTCATAGCTCCAGTTTTGTGATCATGGCCCTCCTCTAGACTCACTCCAAAACGTCCATGTCCTTCTGTTGGGGGCCCCAGAGCTGGATGCACTGCAGGTGGGGTCTCACAAGGGTAGAGCAGAGGGGCACAATTCCCCTGCCTTGACCTGCTGGTCACAGTGCTGGCCCTGCAGCCCAGGACACCCTTGGCTTTCTGGGCAGCAAGCACACACTGCTGGCTCGTGTTCTGATTCTTATCAACCAACACCCCCAGGTTCTTCTCCCCAGGGCTGCTCTCAATCCATTCTCTTCCCAACCTTTGTTTGTGTTTGGGATCACCCCAATCCAGTGCAGGACCTTGTACTTGGCCTTGTTGAACTTCAGGAGGTTCACCCAATCCCACCTCTCCAGCCTGTCCAGGTCCCTCTGGATGCCATCCATTTCCTCCAGGGTATTGGCTGCATCACTCAGCTTGGTGTCATTGGCAAAGTTGCTGATGGTGCCTCAGTCCCACTGCCCATGTCTCTGAAAAAATATTAAGTAAACCCAATCCCAACCCCTGAGGACCAGCACTCTTTCCTGGCTTCCACTCTTTGAGTGCAACCATCCAGCCATTCCTTAACCACTGAGTGCTCCACCCTTCAAATCCACGTCTCTCCAGTTTAGAGACAAGGATGTTGTGTGGGCAGTGTCAAAAGCCTTGCAGAAGTTCAGTTAGATGACCCCTGTTCTCTTCCCTTACTCACCATTGCTGTAAGCCTGGCATAGAAGGCCATCAAATTTGTCATGCACAACTACACACGTGGGGACCAAGGGCCAAATTATCTGCTGGCTGGGGATGGACATGGGTGTGCTGACTGCAGCAGAGCTGCTCCAGTTTACAGGTTGCAGGGGGTCTGTAGGTGGGCAAAGGCAAACTCTACCTCCAGACATCCCAGAATTTCTGCACTGCAGCCTGTTTTTGCTCATTGCCCTTACCTCTATCATTTGCTTTAGGTATAAAAGCTCATAATTCTCAAGGACATATTACATCCATTTCCATCATCATTGTCATAAAATTATGGCAGCAACAACACTGTCTTTCACTGAATACAAGCCAAATGTGCCAAATTCCTATTTCACAGTATTTTATGGTTCAAGAACAAAAGAATCCACCAAATTATCTCATTTGACCTCCTGTATAAGGCTTAGAGAACAGAAAACAGAGCCTGAGACTCCTGCATTGACAAGGAACTGATTAATTGAGATAAGCTCAAATGATCCCCACACTTTCAGGGGAACAATGGAAGAAGAAGGATCCTGACTTTTGCAGTTTGAGCTCATGGAAAATACATTCCCAATCCCAAAAATCTGGAAATCAGCGTGACCTGAGCCCATGAACCAGGAATGCTGGTCAACACTCAGGCAAGGATGATTGTACATGGGAACATCCCATGTTCCCACCTGGGAACACTACGCTGTCCCATCGGGGGGGTCTCTCTTTATCTGTGGGGTATAGTCTTTACATTCCTCACGTGTTTATGTGGGGTTTTTTGTGTGTGCACACAATTCTTTACCGAAGAGAAATTCCTTCTTTGCTCCCTGAAGCCTGAGATCCAGTGCTTGTTGTTATTTGAAATAGTTTAATTTGTCCAAAATAACACTGGGGACAATCCAGAGCTTGTCCTCTGCATGGATCATAGATGGAAAACAGGGAATTACATAAACTCAAGGCCAGCAGAGATCACCACAACCACCCCATACTTCTGGCCATGCTGTCTTTGGCACCTTGATGAGGAGAGGAACAGCTCTGCTGACTGGGGAAGAGGCCATCACTGCTAAAAAAAGAGATCAGAGTTCTATTTCTTCTCATCAAATGGTGGCAAATATCATAAGCTTCCCCAGCACTAACAGATTCATCCTAAATGTTACACCAGGAAGCTAAAAAGATCTTTCAAATGCACCGCATGAACACTAACATAAAAGTAGAAGTTGTGGTTAATGGTATTGGCTGGCCTCAGAGGGAGAAATAGATCTACAGGGGTTTATTTACTGCTCTGACTGTTAACAGAGTTTGAAATCAAGTTGGTTTATGATTAAAGACAACAAATAGGTTAATTTTTGCTCACTGGATCCAACTATCTAATGCAAGGTTAACTCATTGACCTCACCCAAAGACATTATGTATTTAATTTGCAAGGCACAGCAGCATGTTACGTGATGACCAATAAGAACATCAATGCTGTCTTTTATTTCTGGACTGAAACCTTTAAAAGAAGAGAAGCATCTGATCTCTGAGAAGGTGTGATCTATGCCTGCACTCATGAACTCATATATTATTTATCTTGATCTACAAGTGAAGTCTTATAAAGGGGCCCGTGGAGGAAAATAAGAGCTATTTGTGCTACTTTTGATCAGAAATGTTTATATAGAGTCCCCTCTCTCTGACCACAGAGCATACATCTCAGTCCTGAAACTATACCTCCTCCCAGGAAGAAGCACTAAGTCATTCTCACTGCTGCAGAAGGTCTGGTTCTTGTTGTGACCTAAACTCACTGCTTCAAACTCTCCAAACTCTCTTCAAACAAAGATCCCTCCTCCCAGATGAGGTAGCCACTACCCCTGTCCAGGTACTGGTGTTAGATCTTGAAGCATAAGCCTCCTAATCCCTGCTCTGAACTGATCCACACAAACAGAACACAGGATCTTTGTTACTGAATGGCTGTTAAAAAACTGGTTACAGGTCTTTGATAAAGCCCTGTGGCAAAGATGAAATAATGTCCCAGTGACAAAGGTTGAGTGCTGAATCATGAGAAAATCCCATGTAATCAAAAACCCAAGCCTGCCTCTTCCAGGTGTAGTACCTAGATCCTGGCTTCTGAAAATTCAGCAGGATGGATTCACTGTACTGGTGATGAATGTTAAACAGGAAAATGACAAGAAAATCCAGAGTAGTGACACTGATGGACAGGCACGTGATGCAATGAAGAGAAAGTTTCAGCTTCTGGCTAATTTGTGGGCCAATATATTTCACTGTTCTACCTGAAAGCTGAAGAGCTCTTGAGACACCACAGTCTCCATACAGTTAAGGTCTGGAATGTGATGTTCTGGTTAGTTAAGAAAAACTTTTTGATTACCCACGCTTTGCACCTGAAATTTAAACCAGGGACTGGATAAGAAATGGTGCTGGATGTGCTTTGGAGATAAGGACTCACTCACAATGCCAATAGGGTTCTTTTTTGTTGCTGTCGTTACATTATTTCTCTTGTGGCATTTATTCAAATTCAATTAAAATAATAGAAGATAATTTTAAAGACATATTGATCTTATTGAAACTTGAGAGACAAAAAGATTGGCAAAGAGTTTCAGATCGTTCTGAAAAAAAAAAAAAAAAGATCAGTAGATTTGCAGTAATGAAGCAGTTTTGTACCATGTGGTCAAAGGGAAGACAAAAAATGGCCATGCCTGAAGAAGAAAAGGATGGCTCTCTTTGGGTGGGAGAAAAAGAGGATGAGACCCAGAAATGTAGCCAAACTATTTTCATGGTCATTGTAAAAATAGAATCATGTTTGTAGCCTGGGAAGATGGGCAGCATGAAAAACTAAAGTTTTTCACAGCTGGATAGGCACCATGGGGGAGGAAAAGCAGAACATTCATTATTTTCTGTCTACCTGTAAAATTCTGTCCCCAGTTTTTCAGCTTAGTCAATATCTCTAAGAAGGCCTCAGGGATGAAAAACCAAGACATCTGTTGCTAAGGACTGTGAGCAAAGACAGGCCAGGCCTGAAGGATCAGGAGATCCTGAGCCTGCCAGAAGGTGTGAGCTGCTGTGAGATGCCACACATGTGGCAGCACACATGTGGCTGTGAGATGCCTGTGGCTCTGGAAATGACAGCAAGCCAGACAAGCATGGGTAAATGGTGGCACACAGAAGAAGGCAAGGAATTTAGAGGGATTTTTTACCACATATTTGGGAGTGAGGGAGCTCTGTTGAGATACAACATGAAGGTTTTGCCTATTATATGCATAGCTGGACTGTGTTGACACAAGAATCATAGAATCATCCACTTGGATTGTGGCTGTGCTGCATATTCCTGGTACTCATGGAGCCCATCCGAGGGTTTTAGACAAGCCCAGAATTCCACTAGACTAGAGGTGAAGTATTGCCTTTGATTCACTCAGAACAAGATGCTGGAGGCTCAGGAAAAGGTGAAACACCAAAGTCCCTACTACCATCTGCATCACTGCAGCTGACAATCAGCCATGTCTTTTGGAGGCTGTCCAGAAGAGGTGTGCACAGCAGGACCCAGTCCCACAGGCCACTTTAATGCAGCCTGTCAGTGCCAGTCCTCATTCCCAGATTGCAAGAGAAACGCAGGAGGCCATTCCACTGACATATAAAGAGAACTGCAACACAGCCCCCCCCAAAAAAAGCTAATTCTTGGGCCCATGTTGTCTCTTCAGTACTCCCTTCCCTTGTTCTCTGAAGAGCTCTCCTCCTCTCCTGACCCATACCTCATTCCCTTTTTATTCCACTTGAATATTCTCCTGCACCATCCCAAAGTCTGTGAGGAGCAGACACTGTGCTGCTGCCTGACGTGCTTTTTAGGAACCTCCTTTCAACCCTAGTGTATTGCTTCCTTATCTAGAAACAATGCCTTTTCAGGCCCACTGTCTTTTCAGGGAAGTTACTCTGAATATCCAGACAGTAAACAGCCTGGACCTGAAAACAGTTTCTATAAAAGGCCAAAATCTATTGGGAGATGAAGGAGAGCTCACAGCTTTGATTATAAAATCCATTTTGCTTCAAAAAGTGAGAACTAGACAGGCTTGGCTGTACCAGCAAATTCTAATACAGAAATTCTAAGCAAGCATGCAATATGAGTATAGGAAAAAGGAAAAAGAATACCCCCAAGGCATAGTGTGCAGCAAGAATACCTAGAAAGTGGAACAAGAATATGGCTTTGCAGTTGGCCAAGTTAGACCCACTGTGGCTCTTCCCATATTGCTCTTAGATCCCTAATGTTTCCTACAAGGTCCTTTAGTGATTGTTTAGGGAAAGTGAACACTTGTGGGTAAAGAAATTCTTGCATCAACCAGTAACTAGACAAAAGGGGGAGTAGAAATGTATTGTCATGTTTTACCATGGTGGGGGTTATCAGTGGAGTCTCACAGAGAGCCATCCTGTGGCCTGTGCTCTTCAAAATATTAATATCTGGAAAAGGAGCTGAGAAGTAACATGACCAAAAAAAAAACCAAACCCAACAACCAAAAAAAACCACCATCAAAATTAAAAGCAAAAACTAATTATGACATATGGCTGAAGGGTTTTATGTTACTTAGTGACCAGTTGATGAAAACAGTCAAATGGAATTTATTTGATAAATGCAGGGTAATAGATATAAAGAGAAACCATTCTAAATACAAGAAAAGAATAGTGTGTTCTAAATGAGTTACTATTCAAGAGAGAGGGGTATCAAGGAAAGGTATCGCATAAAAATATCAAGATGCGGATTTAAAACAAAATGAATTATTATTAATTTTTTTTCACATGCTGCATAATTAAACTGCAGAACTCAATGCCACAGGATGTTGTAGGGGCCAAAAGTATAAATGGACTCAAAAAGCAATTAGACAAATTCCTGGCTGAAAAATTCATCGAGCGTTACAAAACGCAAAGATGCAGATACAATCTCTGGCTCACGGTGCCCCTAAGGCACAGACTGCTGGGAGGGTGTGCCAGAATAAAGTATCCCTCTACAGTTGCTCTGCTTTTACACTGTTCCCTGAAGTATCTGCTACAGGCCATTGTCAGCAGCACTGGGCTGAGGAGGGATCTGCAGCCGCTGCTACGGGAATAGGTAGTTACTCATAAAGTTAAGGAAGAAAAAAATAGGAACTGAATCCAGCAGCAGTTGTGATTACTGAAAAAAAAATGAGTCAGAGAGGATTTGTCAGTCCTAAGGTAAAAAGATATTGTAATAGAAGAAGTATCAGTTTTAGCATGGGCTGATCAATGTAAAGTAAAGGGTATCCGTCTTGTACTGTCAAGTAAAAAGGAGGCTACACACTCACTGGCTCATGAGGCTTCTGGGGCCATCAACCACATTAAGAAATGAAATCCACATAGAAATGCTTTCTAAGACATCATTTAGTAAAAGACATAAACCCAATCTGTGCAGTTGTATATGTCATTGATGTATTTCTAGCAGGTTACCTTGTTTTTCACCAGAATCCAAGAAAAGCCATTTGTATTTAAATGACAGTAGAAACGGTAAATTGTTTCATCTGGGAGTTTAATAAATGGTTTGCCCTAGATTGCCAGAGTTTGCTGTAATTTTACGTGACTGGCCAGATAAATTTGCTGGAAATGATCAGATAGCAGGAGATTGGCACAGCAGAGGAATTCCAACAGAAGCACAGAGTTAATGAATCTCCACCCATGTCCAGACACGCGGATGGGGAAAAGGCCAGGCAGGAGCAGCCAGCTGGGATCCTCTGAGCCGAGCACACCAGCTCTGATGATCCCCTTCCCACTGGTGGCTGCATCCACGGAGGAGCGGCTGAGACTGAGGAGAAACTATCTGTGTCCAGCACCTCTGAGCATGTGAGAGGTTAAAAGATATATCCCAAAGCAAATTATGATGACACAAAAAATCATTTGTGTGGTGAATAAGCTGCACAAATGTCCTAGTGTTAAAAAACAACTTAATTCTGGGAATGAATCCACCAAGGCACTGCAGCAGACTCCACCCATTTTGGAGGAGCTCAGGTCCTGCTAAAAATTCAAGTGCAGCCTCAGAGGTGCAGGGACCACGGTGGTGGGTTGAGAATATGTCCTGGACTCTGCAGAGACAAAACCTCATGTGCTGGGTCTGGACAGGGTGCACATCAGCTCTCCATGGGCCATGGCTTGGCGTGGTGTGATCTTTCCTCTCCCTGTTACAGTCAATCCAAGCTGAAAGCACTTGCTCAGTTGCTGGGTTCTAAAGCACCTGGCTAACTGCTTCAGAAAGGAGTTAACTTCATTTTAAGTTCACAAGTCTATTATTCCCCTGAAGTTACCCACCTAGAAAGTCTTCCTGAAGTTAATGGATTTGAAGGGGAAAATATGCCCTGAAGTGCAGACGATTTCTGGTTATCCTGATTGTCTGTGCTCTGCAAATCAATGCACTTGAATCTGGTCGAATCTACAGCCAGACAAGCTGAAAAAAAAAAAATAAATCCAGCAGAGGTTTGAATGTCTTTCATACATCTTAATAGGGACATTATGCCTAAACCCCTTTGTGACCATTTAAATCATAAGACCATTAGAACCAGTGAGTGGCAAAAACAGCTCTCATAAGGAAAATTCGTCTTAAGTATCAAGTGGATACAGTGTCAATCTTAAATACAAGCATCCTCCCACAAAAATTCACAAAAATCAGGAAAAATGCATTGCTGGTCCCAGGTTGCTATCTAGGCATAATTTATTGGTTTCTCCTAGTGAGTTTTGGTGAAATGCAAAAACTTCTACAAGGACAAGAATCTTATGTTTACAGAAAAAACTGAGTATAATAGATTTTTTTTTTTTCTTTTTCCTCCTGCATATTTGGATTTCTCCTGCACACCATCTATGACTTTCAGCTACAGGCTATGACTGATCCCTTGACAACTGTAGTCTCTGCGATAAATTGTTCAAAGTCAGACCTGGGGCTGTGTCAGTTCCTAGAATATCAGGGTTTTATATCTTCTCTAGTCTCATTTTAAATTTAAATGATAACAAATGCAATCTGACCCCAGACGGAACAGAACATTTTTTTATATCAGATTGGTGTTTTTGCTGATACAACTTTGGTAGGGATCTCAAACCCCAAACAGTCTCAAACAATCTCAAAACTCAAACAATCAGTTTTATGCTGAATCCCTATATGCTTCCTAAGAGGAAGATGAGCCACGAGCCACTTTGGAAATAATGCACAATGCCAACAAGAGGCAGGCATTGCCTTGCAGGGAAGCAGTTCCATGGTCTTCTGGGCACATCTTTTCCCACTTTTGTCCCCAGTTCTTCTGGTTCTTTCTGAGTTGGTTTTAGCAAATGCTTTATATATTTATATTGATTGTGTTTGCTGGGGGATTTAAATTCGGGTTTTATTGTTTGTTTTTTTTTTTTATTTGCACATCTACTTATCGCATTTTGAAAACACTATATAATCTATGCTCTTCCTCAAATTTCAGTGTGACAGGACTCAGGCCCAAAAAGCAGGCTATTCCTTTGTTCTTCCCCCACACTCTCCTCTCCTTAAAAAGAAAGGTCTGTAAAATACTTTACAGCAGGCTGGGCCCACACCTCTTGTTTGGATGAAGCTGGAGAGAACAAGCCTCACAGAGAGTGGAAAACAAACCTGACCATGCAGCACCATGGCAAAAAGACTCTTCAGATTTTGTGGGCAAAGGGAAATGTCTTATGGCTTGTGCTCCACAGTGACATAGCTGATGGTCTGAGCTGGCAAAGCACTTCTATCAAATACTGAATTCACAACCCTTTTTCTCTGGTCTTTAAAAGTAGTTCTCATCTGTCAGTGATCCCTTTCCTGTTTTCAACCAAAGGAAAGCCTTGTGCCATGAACAAAGGGGAAAGAGATGCCACGTATTAGTAGCCAAGATAAGGTACCAGTATTTAAACAACATCAAATGCTCAGTCCAGACAAAGAAGGATATCTCTGATGAGTTGAGTGCAAATACACACTCTCACATCTACTGTGGTCATCTACAGAGCCATTTTAGTTGGATTTTTTTCCCTCTTTGACCCCTCATCACCTCTTTATTCAGCCTCCCCCAAGCAGAGCATGATGTCTGACTCAAGCTTTTGAACTTTCTGCATCTAAGTAGGTTTCAAAGTAAGCAAACAAGCTCATACATCCCTTGCCTGTGTAGGTGTGTTCACATATTTTTATTTATTAAAAACAAAATAAAAACACAATCTGATACAATTAAAGACGTGTTTCAGAGAGTGGTCTGTGCAGAGAAATGCTTGCACCTGGTATCACAATTTATAATGTTTAAGAAACAAGTTGGCATTAAAAAAAATGAAATGACAACAGAGATAATAGGATCCAAACGTCTCTCCCAAATTACTGAACAATAGAGAATTGGATAAGATCACTCAGGCTATTTTTCTAATATTTTAGAGTAGTAGTTGCCTGCTCAAGCCTTTGATCTCATAACTTTGCCAGCTGACAATAGATAAATAAGTGTTACAGACAATACAGCAAGAATGAAAATCGGTGCATTTTCCAGGGAGGCACTGAGATGTGAAGTGGTAGGAAATTAAAGTGTACGCGAAGGGCAAATTTTGCTCTCATCTGTCTAAGGTACATGCAGACTTCTGAATATGGCCTGTTGCAGGAGGATCAACTACCAATGTGAATTCAACAAATAGAGAAACAGTTATCCAGTGTGGGTTTTGTTGTTTTTTTTTAATTTCCTGAGCTGATGGGACACTTATTTGTTAATCATAATATATAGTTAATAATGCAAAAGGAAAAGGACAACTGTATAACAAAACAAGTGAAAAACTATCCTCTTCAGAAAGAAAAAGATGGGAAAAGAGACTCCCATTTTGTATCTGTTCTTCTGGATTGAGTGAAATAAAAGCTCATCAGGTCTGTGAGGCACCTTCTCAGAGTCTGGAAAGAACAGTGAGACAGGACTCTGCGAAGCCTGGGCCTGGTGAAGGCTTGGGGGTCCCGAGCCCTCCAGACTCCAGTGGTACAGCCACAAGTGTGCCCAAAGGGACCAGGGAGGTTGGAGGTGGATGTGCAACTACCTCAGCATCCTTTCCAGAGATATTAAGAGCCACAGATGAAGCAAATGGGAGATGGTTGCAAAAGACCACAGAGTACTCCCAAAGCCACCACAATTTTGCAGTAAAGGAGAGATGGGAATCAGCAAGAGAACAGCTGGTAAAACCAACTCTGCTTTCCTTTTTCACTGGCTGGTTTATGAACTGCAGGCATTGGGCTAAAATAACAGATATTACTGCCTCCTTGGCTTGGTCAGCGGAGAAATACATTCTCCTGATGGACCTGCTCAGATTATTCTGTAGGCAGTACTGTGTGTATTGAGGTGAATTAAATAGCCTGGAAGGAATATACCCATACATTTTAGCAGCAGTACAGAAAAACAAACTTTCCTTTTCCTCACACCAAATAAACACCAGCAATACCCAGAGACAATATTCAGCAAAGACAGAGTGAGCTCCAGATACCAAGGCCCTAAGACCCTGATTTGTCACCCCTGTGGGATTTTGCTGGGTGACTGAAGTCCAACATAGAACTTGGCTCTGAACCAAACCCAAGGCCAGCAGAGCCTCAGTTGGTAGTTTTTTAAGAGATCCAATCCTGCCATATGTTTACCAGCGATATCATAATTGTCTGTGCATCCTCAGTCTGCTATGGATTTTGCAGCAGCTGTCAATAGCACTCATTCACCACGGGCCCAAGATAATTGAAGCACTCCATCTGCTGCAGGGCCACTATTACCAACACTGATACTTGTGTCAGTAACTTACTGAAGAAGGGCCTGAACTTGCTCCTAGAGAAAAATCAATGGGAGGATTCCTGTTGGCAGAAGTGGAGGCAGCCCTAACCCTTTCAGTACTGGAAGCCTGAACAGCTGCTCAGCGTCCAATTCCACGGCACCGTCCAGACCCTCTGTACCCCTGGATTTCGGATGGAAGCAAACACAGGCAAAGCTCTGCTGTGATCACACAGCCTTTGCAAACTGGTCCTGCAAGGCACTCTGGAGCACAAATCCCCTCTGAGCGAAAGGGCAAGTACAGCAGAAAAAAGAACTGGGCTGAAGAAACACATGATGTCAGCTCACATGGACAGGAGAGGCAGAATTCAAGTTATGCATTCAGTTTAAAGCCCCTGCCTGCATAAACAGTCAGACATGTTTACGGGAAAGTGCTAAAGGAATTAATCTGTTACTCAGCAACACTAATCAAGAGTCCTACCCCATGCAGTTCACAAAGTCCTACATCTGTGCATACCTTTATATTCCTGTTCACAGTCAGCCCCATTCCATCTTCTGTCTGCTGTGCAAACAGAAGGAAAAAAACCCAAGGTCTGCAAAAGAAAACTGGCTATTGTGATAAAGCATTATTTTCTCTCACATAAAATCTATATTTTCTATAATTTGCAGTTATTTTTCTCCGATTTTTATCTACCTATTTTCTTGCAAGAGAAGAACAAACTTTTGAAAACCAAGGCAAGTTATGACCTTTTTGAACAAAGAGGGGAAAACAGAAGTTGTTGTTGTGCTGTTGTGAGTACAGATGAGTGTTAACTAGAACTTTAAATCAGAACACCCTTGAACTTTCAAGGTCAAGTTCACCTCTAAAGTTTGCTGCTAAGGCAAGTCAAAGCCTTTGCTCAGATGGATGTGGATAGCTCCCGCTGAGTTCAGGCTGCCCTTCTTGATTGTCACGGTAATATTTTTGTTGTGTTTGTTTACTCCAGTGCAGGTTCTCAAGGCTCTGACTTCATTTTCATTCTTTCCTGTTCATACCCAGTATAAGAAAGGCCACTTTCTCAAATATATTTAAGTTCTCTTTGTGCACACAATGATGTAATAGTAGGAAAATGAGAACTTTAGTGAGGACAGCTGTCCCTGAAGTGTCACTTCAATGGCAAAAAACAAAGAGTGCTGAAGGTTCAAAGAAGATAACACTACAAGGTCTCAAAATACAAAGTAAAACCCAGTGATTTCTCTTTTCATCAGAGGAGCAGAGAAAGTGAGGGCCTCTTCTGGGCAGTGATTTAGAAATGTTTTCTTGTTTGGTACATTCTAGACCTGAAAGGTTTCAACAGATAGATAATGCTTTTTTAATTGGATCAATGGGAACAGCAGGAAAGGGCAGCACATGTTTGAATTTCCTGCCAGTGAAGTCTTCCAGAGTATTTTATAGTACCACAAGATGGACGAAGTCATATAAGATCTCTATTGAGATGACTGGAAAAACTGTAAAGGAAGTTTCCTTTACAGTTGTTTTTGCCTTCTGTGGATGTCTCCTAACTTCCTCCAATACACCAAGAGTCAAGGTAGCTTTGTTTTTTTAAGCAAAATGGGTTAGGAGAAAAGAGAGAAGAAAAATCAACAATGTGGAATAGTTCGATGAGTGGCTGAAGTCAAAATAGAGACAACCTAAAAAAACACAGACATATTCCACTGGTAAAGAGAATCATTTCATATCAGAAGGGAGACATAAGAGATTTTTTAATAAATTTTGATTTTTAGAAGAGACATAAAGATTCTGACTAAAAAAAGATGCCTTTCTTTTCAATATTTAATGAGCCTTTATTTTTGTCCATCTACTTTCAGTACATGAAAACAAGCCTCTAACACAGGAACACACTCTCCAGCTGCAGTGTAACAGATGTGCAAACCATTAGTATCTGCTACCCATTCCAAGTCATTAAATCTGAAACCCTGCAGGAGGAGTCAAAGGTACCATCAGGGGACCTGTGGCAGTTATGGTGTTTCTACTTAGCTGATTTCACTGGAAAGGGCCAGTGCTTTACCTTGAGGCACAGTGGAGAGTAAGGAACCCTGATCTGGATTAAATGTGGATGACATGACTATGGAAATGTGCAGCTGGAGTCACAAGATCCATTTTCTGATCCCCTCACCATAGTCAAGGGGAGATATATGGTGTGTCACTGATGAGAGAAGATGTAAATAGCATCCAATGGACTTAAAAACAGAGTTAAAACAGAGAAGACCCTGAGCTGAAATGCTGCAGTGTTTGGGGAAAAGGGCAGAGCCAGGATTTTATTCCTGAGAGCTCAGCTCCAACAGAGAAATGGATGGTTCAAGTTGGACACTCCAGAGTGTTACTGTCCAGGCAGGGTCTGTGCCCACCGGTTCACCCAGGATTTAGGAACCACCTTGTCATTTGCATTCAGTGCTTCTGTAAAAAACCCTCATCTCAAGGTAACCAGTGCTGAAAAGGGACAGTCCAAGGACTGAATAGAAAGATGGACCTGCCCACAAAGGCAACAAAAGTGCAGGCTGGGGAGTTGAGTCTTCAGAAATGTCCCTGGCCCCTGTCCACTGAGAACACAGCCCTGGTGGGCACTGAGACTGGACTTCAGCAGAACCTGACCAGAACAAGACCAAACACCTCAGGCATCTTCCAGAAAGCCAGGCATCTTGGTTTGCCTCAAGGACATCCAGATCCCATTCCCTCCTCAGACGACACTGTTCCTCCTGGGATAGAATTCCTCGATCTTCAGACGCCCAAATTCACAGCATTTTTGTCGACTGCGTGGCATTCCAGCTGCCGGTTGGCCTTCTGATGATGCATGTGGGTGAGCTTTTGCTCACTCTCTTGCCATCTCTCTGCAAGCAGTGGGAGCCGGAGTGGGGCAAGTGTCACAGGCAATATGCAGAAGCAATTCCGGAAACTTTATTGCTCAGAAGTGGCACTCAGCCAGGAGAGGAGAAAGAGAAGAGCTCATAGTTGTGTGCTTGCACACACTGACAAAACTGCTACTGATGAATCAGAGAGAGAAATCTGGAGAGGTGACCTTGGGAGGTCACAGAAGGCTCGTTTTTGCCAACAAATATGAACATTTGCAATCATGCTGTGGCCTGATGCCAGTCACTGTTTTATGTGCTATCTCATCAAAACATATGAATTTTCAATAGCTGTTTTAGAGGCCTACTTGCTGCGGCGTTATATCTCTCCTACTCCTACAGGTCTTGGATTGTACAGATACAAAAGCAGGGTATTGAGGAAAGCTGGCACTTGGGTTGGCATTGTTTCCCATGAACATTTTCCTGCATTCTGAAAATCGCCAACTGGTCAAGTGCCGGAAGGTCACTAAACAACGTGGCAAAACTGATGACAGAAGGGAGGCAAAAAATCTCTGGAAAAATGAAACTCCTCCATTGTCCAGCCTGGAAGGTCAAAAATTGCCATTTTAAGATTGCTTGTGCTAAGGGAGGCTCACCCACCCTAGGTGTCAGCCCTTCAGAGAGAACTACTGTAAATATCGCCATCTGTGATGTTCCTGGTGAAGGACTCTGCTGATGTAAAGGTTATTACTCATTTATAAACATATGGCTGCTGTAATCCTTCGTTCCTCAATTCATAGTGGGATTTGTGTTTGATTGAGCTCGGTTTCAAAACAAAGATTTTTTTTTCTCTACTCAGCACTAAGGGAACATTATCAATTTGATTTATATTAATAAAAACAACGGCAACCCACTGTGGCAAATTCTTAAATCAATAGATGTGATTTGACTTAAAAAAAAAAAAATCCCACTGAAAGCAGTTGGTCTGAAGGAGCACCACCCAGTGCAGCCTGAAATCAAATCTGCAGTGACTGAAAAAGGTTGTGAACAAAAACACAGAGGATTCTGCTATTCATCATTGTCCCAACTAAACAAAATAATGCAATCTAAGAGCAAGTGTATGCTTTTCTGGCATAATTTCTGGTTTGTAAATCCAGAGAGATAAAACACTGAGGTTTAGAGTACGTGAGCTCACAGCATCTTTTCAGTGATACTGTGATGGCGAAGGCTCTGAAAATGTGTTTTCAAACTTTGGATTTTATTGCCTGTGTGTGTGATGTGTGAATACTTGAGCATATACATGCCTTTCAAATGAGCCCTTTAGATCTAAGATCCCATTTCCTCCATATAGTCAACAAAGACCATAAAGCAATTTCTGTAGGAGCAAGAGTTCACATAGAAGACCTGAAAGCTAAAAATTCCCACCAAACCAGTTCAGACACAATGCACAGCTTACCTGTTGTCTGCCTGCTTCCAGGAGCAAAGGGACCAGTTCATCTGGCATTTTGTAAATGTCTAGCTCAGGCTGAGATGAACTGCTTCCTAAACTCCTTTGACTTTGGGGAGAGTTTTATAAGGCCCTTGATTAAGAGTTTTGATGGCAGTAGAGCCTGTGTTTGCATGGCTATCTGTAATATTATGCAAACTCTGGGGAAAAAAGTATTTTATTCATTGCTGCATGGAAATACCTTGCAGCAAATAACACCCCCGTCCCCAAATGGGCATGGCTGGATTCCACATATGAAGACATCTCTCTCTATACTTTTGACCAGCAGATCAAATAAAATCAGAACTACCAATATATGATCCTGTCTCCTGAGAAACATTTCTCCTGATGTGGAACTCATCTGCCATATTTTAGATAGTGTCTGAAAAACCTTGTCACTGATATTGCCTTGGATTACTCTAAAAGAATACTTTAACACCCAGCCCACATTTCATCATTAATAATATTTATGTAATGCAGCTGCAAGGCTGAGCAGCACATTACATCACCCCAGCTGAATGAAGAGCAAGTTGCACTTTCTAGATCACAGCACTGCCATGTTTGCATTATGTATGCTGGAATTCAGTAATGAAAAAAATTTAAATGATGGGAACAATTAAGCTGGCTTTGGGATTTTTAAAATTAAAGTAGGATGAATATGAAAATGTACTTCAGCATCTCGGGGGTTTTAACTATTTAGTGTTCAAATCAACTTAGAAAGAATTTCCTTTTTTGCAATGCTGATGTAATTATTTTCATAGGAAATCTTTTGTCAAAACTAATTTTTGAGCCCCTGAAATACAGTGAAACTCTAATTGAATTTACTGAGCGATCCATGAGATAGCTTCAAATATGGAGATCTGAATTATTTTTTTGTGTGAAAGTGTGTGAATATCCCTGATTTATGGCACCTGAACACCAAGCTGCCAGTCCTTCCTGGATTGCTGTGAGATGGTATTTGCACTACAACTGAGTTCTTGACACTTTCTTGCAGCAGAATGAAACATATCCATGTAGCTGGCAACTTCAGTTTCTGACAGAGCCTTTTAAATGTCCAGGTTTTGGAATATTTTAGATGGTATCAACTAGAATGCTGAAAAACTTCACCTCTACGTGTTTGTGTTTTTCCTCTAATCCACATCATGTAGTCTTTGAGCACACAGGGTTTCGCCCTTGCTACATGCCTGGCAGAGATTTATTAATTGCAGCTACTTGAATGGAACAGAATAGAAGCACAGAGAGAATAAATGACTTGGCAGAGCCAGAAATAGAATCAAGTTTTTCTAAAACCCATTCCAGTGCCTCAACCACAAACCCATTCCTAGGAAAAGACCAGGAAGTGTACCATACCTTTTTCGCCAAAATTTATTCCATTAAATCACTGCAAAAATGTCTGTGGACATTCTTGCTACAGTTTAAATAGTAGTTTAATAATAATTAAACTACTAATAATTCAGTTTATCTTGAACCTCTTCCCAACAGGCTTGAGACAAATCAAAACATCTGCGCAGTGCAAGTATTAGCCTTATTTTTTAGCCCACTATTTAACTGATAATTTCTCATGCCCTGAGTTGTGGGTCAGAAGAATTCAGACCTGCTTCTCACACCTTGTAAAATTCAGAGATACTCAGGTTTAGGGACTTTTGTTCAACTAATAAATAAGCAGAACATTTCTTGCAGATTTGCTTCTCTATGAAGTTTAGCATAAAGCTTTTAGCTACAATCACCCTCCACAAAGCTCAGAAAATTGTCTGTTGTTTTAAACTCATTGTTTAAGAGTTTTTACAAAACAGCTCCAGAGGCAGTTTCACCATTCCAAAGCACCATGACTAGCAAAAATACCTGCAATGCTTCTTTTAGTTTTCTCCCCCAAAATTCCCTAGTAAACACTAGAAGTGAGTTTGCCAAGTCTGTACTTCCAGGCGTAATGTTCTATTGACACGTATAAATTACAAGGGGAGAAGCACTATCCAGTCACAGGGTAACGCTCTATCAGTGAGATTTCTGGGATTTTTGAGCAGTGTACTCTGTATATGGCAACTGCTGGCTAGTGTTTGCCTATTCTTCACTTGCTTAAAACCTCTGGTTTTGTCTTGAGGGTCCACATAAGGTCAACTTCCCACCCCCCAACAGGGGCATAGAAAACTGCTCTGAAGGTGGAAGAAAATGCCTCTCCTCACTGAGCAGCCAGTGTTGATAAAACAGCTCTCTGTTGGAACAGCTCTAAGGGCAAACAGTGAGGAGGTTTACCCATTCAAACAAAGTTAAGAGTGAGCAAATTCTCTTAAAGATGTACCTATGTCTGAGATCTTTGTTTCGTTTTCAGTTACTTGATAGAAAATAAAGATAAAGCCAAGAGCAGGCTGCATTGAAAAAATCCTCTGCTCCTGAAAATATTTCCTTTGTGTTCAAGAGAGAAACATAAGAGAAGGCCACTTTAGCTAAACTTGTAATAATATTTTTTAAAAATAAATAACAAACTCTTACATGTATATATATACATATTGAGCCCTTTTTAACCTTTGCTTTCTCACTGTTTCTAGAAAAGAACAAGAATGGGCAAAGTACATGTTTTGCCATGTCTAATTTACTCCCTTTTATGGGCTCAGGTCTTAAGATAAAACAATCCAAGGTGAAGCTGTGTGATTTGTAAACATAAGATGGTGGCTGTATCATGAAATCTGCATATAATTCTGCCAGTTGTTTCCACTTGCTTGTCCTCTCCTGGAGTGTCTGGTGGCATCTCTGTCCACAAGGACTTTCCTAAAAACATATCCACTGATAAAGTAGGACTGTGGGCTTTTCTTAGGGGTTATCTGGCTTGGGGATGAGATTTGACAGGTTGGTCCAGTTTCAAATTTAGACAAGGGCCAAACTGGAAATTCAAGATGCCATTAAGAGAGGACCACAAACGAGGAAGGAGTTGAGCCTGAAACACGGGGGCAACTCAGAACCGCCTCTGCCACACACAGCAGGATCAAATAATGACTCAGAGCTCCCTGAAAGAGATGCAAGTCAGGAGCCTGCCCCACACAAATACACCTCCTCCTGCTTCCAGGGATGTGTCCTTTGAAGTAGATATCCTGAAATTCATGTGTAGGTCCCCAGGGGTGTGAACAATGGCTCCACATGCAGCTCTTGTTTAAAGGGGAGGAAGAGAAATCCTGAAATCCCCTGCGCCTCCTCCAGCCTCAGCTTCAGCTGGTTTTACATTTTCTGCTCCTTGAAGGTGAAGAGCTTCTCTCTGCTGCCCATCAGCAGGCTGTCCTTATGGCCCCCTCCATGCAGCCAGTCTCACACTAAGATGCTGCTCTTCTCCCAGGACTGAGCCTGATCTAAGCTGCCTCCACAGGCAAGGGCTGCTCAGCAGAATCATGCTGTAGACTACACATCTTGCTATCTGGGGGTCAAATCATCAAATGCATACAAAGTCTTTAGCAAACAGGCTTTTATGAATGTTTTTGGGGTGGCCTTGGGGCTCTCAGGACAGCATCCTCCTCCATGCTTTTCCCCAGTGGCTGCCTGGCCACAGGCAGGGAGTAGTTTCTGCTGCCTCAGCCCAAACCCAACAAACCTGAGGTGATAGACAGTGTGGAGATGTGCTCTGTGTTGGATGCCTGGGCTCACTCTGACCCTGCAGTCCTCCAGTGTATTTCCATGGATGGGTCCTGCTTCATGAGCTGCTCCTTTTGCACCCAGATCTCTTCAGTGAAGCCTTTCCACATCTGCCCAGCTGGCCCTGCTCTCCCACGGCAAAAATCTTCCTGGTGTGTTTCCAGTGAATATTCTCAATTTAATAGGTTGTTACACAACCTGACTATTTCTTTGCTTACCTCCCAGGTGGCATTTGCCATGGTGAGGAGTTCAGCCCCATTCAGTGAGGGCAGGACCACATCAGAGAAGGCAACACAGACAGAAAACTTCACCTTCTCAAGAGCTATGAGCTCATTCGCAGAGATAGAGCACTTAAAATGAATTAGTGTATTCCAACACAGCAAAAGTTATAAATAGACTGCTTATAAATAAACCAGTTTTGTCCCTTGCTCAGGCACCAGTTCAGCAGTCTCTTCCTCCGTGTCTAGCACAAGCACATACTTACATCCCGCTGATTGCGATGGGATAAGGCACTTGCTTTCAATTAGGCATGTTCTGCTTAATGTAAGCCATAATGCTAAATCTATCCAGGTACCAGCCCTTCTTTCCTGTTAAATCAATAGTGCTTAGAAGCCTAACTCCCCACTGTGAATCCAGATTTTACATTTTAGGACAACTTCTATGTTTTACGAATAAGAGGTAGATATTTCCTGTTTTGAATGCTCCTGTTTGCCGTTCCTGAGGGACTACCCTTCCCTGAATAAGGCAGCTACTATTTGCATAGGCCATCTTTCTCTTTCCAACACATGAGCAGCCTCCTGATGTCGTGAAAGAGAAAACATCACAACTGTTAGCAAATCTGCTGAAACAAGGTTTAATTTGAAAGCAAATGCGTGCAGTTATCACATGTAAGCAACTCTAAACAGACAGCGCTATGGCATCAAACACATTTTGATAGGCCAAATCAAAAAATCCTGAATCTTTCAGAGATGTGCTTTCTGGATTGGCAAAAAGAGCCAGAACATATGGCTCAAACATATCTGCTTGGCCAGATGCCCTGAGGACAGTGTTGGCACACCCAAGGAAGAGACCAAGTGTTTGATATTATCCCATGTGAACTTGGACACAGGTTCATCCCAGTACTCAGACCAACTATGCCCAGAGTGAAAATATCCACCAGACATCATTATGCAGAGATGCTTAATATGCCCAAATTAGACTCTCTGAGCCCATAACCAGTTTTTTATATAGCTGACAAGACCTCAGTGACTCAGGCAGGGAGCCTGGTGTGAGTGGACAGAAGGATAATTTGCACCATAATTTCAGTTCTAACATACCAGCTCTACTGGCAGTATCTGATTTTGCAGTTTAAGTCTAGCTTGAAAGCTTATACTGACACACAGAAATACCTGAGGTAATAAATTGGCTTAAGTACAGCCGTTATTTACCTGCAAATTGCAAACATGGTTTTGCCCTTGCCGTGTTTGCTAGCTTAAGAAATGTCATGTGGATGTGTGAGACGCCTCTGAGCGCCTGTCACCAGGTCACTGGCCTCTCCAATGAGTCTTGCTGCCTCTTTAACCATTTTCTCCTTGGCTGCTCTTTACATCAGAGTGCAAAGCTTTTTCCTCACAGAAGTGCTGTGTGTTCCTGCTTACCACCCTCTGAGTATTTTCTTTAAATTTAGCTGCAAGCTCATTTTCTTTGCTTATTTTCACATGCTCTCTGTACATGCACCAAAAATACAATCATCAGTGCTTTGTTTTGTTTTTAAATACAGCAGCTAGTTCCAGAATGAGCTGGTGCAAGCAAATGAAAAATCTCCCACATTTACATCAGCTGTGCAGCAGACCCACAGGCTGAAAGCAAAGCAATGCCCAACAATGATAAGACATTGACTTTTGAAACTGCCTTTTTCCCCAGCCTTAACAACTAATTCTTCTAATTCAACCTTAAAACTGGGAAGAATGTCATTGTTTTAAGGAATTCTGACATATTTAACACTACATATTAAGCTTAATACTGGGGCTAAGTTTATACACTACTAAGTCACACATTGAAAAGAATCCCTTCCCCTACCGAGATGCCAGGATATGTCAATCTCCAGGTTGCAGAGCAAGACCTTTGCCAGGGCAAGTGAAGCAAATTCTTTTTTATTTCAATCTCTTTAAATGACAGAGGTCTCTGTATTTGTATGTACACAGGGTGGGAATGGTTCCAGTATCCTGTGGGCTGTCAAATGACAACTGTTGGACTCTTCCACCCTGCCTCTGAAACTTTCTGAGCACAAAAATCTCTAAGCATGAAACATTCTGCAGAGCCCTCTTGTCTTCTGAAGGGTTTGAGGGAGCTGTTAGGTTCAACTGCACACCCCATCAGGCAAAATCAACCCCATTTCTTGCTGAAGGTTTCTCCTGTCTCCTGTTAAAAAGTGTTAGAAAGCAGTTTGGGGTTGTTCACAACTGAGTTATTTCAGAGAAATCCAGCCTACAACAGCATTTCTGAGTCCATGATGATGGTATCCCAGCATCTTGTTCTGTATTCATGTTCCCTTTAAGAACACAAAGTCTTCATATTTGTCCTCACAAGGGAAATAATTTCTTTGTGTAACTTCAATTTATTTATTTTATTTTTTTTAAGGAGAACAGTAGAAAATTTCATTTTCATTTTCATCTTGGTCAATGCTCAAAAAATCTTACCCTTTAAAAGAAATTTATAGTGTCTTCCAGCCATGGTGTCTGGAGATGCCTAAAGAATCTGCCAGTGTCACCTGGACCTTAAGAACAAACACATTCATCTTGAAAGAAGATAGATTAAAATAAAAGGCCGAACTCTACTCCCACAGAAATTTACCCAGCAGAAGCATTTCTAAAGCACCAAACAAACCCTGCAGTGGCTGAGTCCTCAAATATTCTGTATTAAGTACTGTCTCTGGAGAGGTGCTTAAAAATTCATAATATGGTGTATCTATTGATGTATTTAACGGAACTCTGGAGTAAGGAAGTAGAACTCTCCACCACTGTCAGGATAACACTGCCAAATTTTCCTTTGGATCTGTACACCTCCAGATGAAAACCTGAGTTCCCTAGGGGCCCAGATATTATAGTTGGAGCTGACAGCTTGGATCTCTATTGTGAGAAATTATTCATGATATTAGCAGTTCTTTCCTCTTAAGGCAAGCATGTGAAATATTACATCTTCACTCAGATTTCCTGCAATAACCTGATACATAACTCAATATTAGGAGACGTTCATCAGCAAAAACAAATGTGTAAGTGTTAGTGCAGCATTATAATATAAAACTCGATACCAGGATGTAGCTGCTGACATGAACTTGCAAAAAATAGCAACTATATAGACATTACATCAAGTGAGGAGCCTTTTAGGGAAGGCAGAGAGATACATGCACTGTGAGCCTTTCTTGCTATATATCACATCTTTCCTCTGCATGAGTGAAGTTCAGCTTCACAATAGAACTGCACTCTCTATTGCACTGTGAAAATATTTGCTCTTTTTTTAATCTGTTACCCCAGTCTAACACTGTCAATAACCTAATTGTTGAATATATGGGAGTAAGCTGTGGGTTGCTATTGAAATGCTTCCCCTGAAGATCTGATATCAAACATGCAAGAAACAAGAGGGAGTTTGAGCCCTGCTTTGGAACAAGGCAAAGCTCCTCCTTGGGTCATGGTTTTCTGCTTATGTGACTCTAAGCTCAGAATTTACCCTTCAGGAGTAGTGAGGCATGAGGAGAGGACATGTGCAGGGGATGTGCACTACATACACCTAAAATGAAAGCAAATTTCAGTTGTAAGGGAGTGTCAGCTTGAATAAAGTGCAAATTAAATCAACTGCCATTATTCTCTGCATTTAACCAAAACCTGACTGTATCTAAAAGGCTCTGAATGAGGTAGTTTTTTATAATCTCCATATTCTTATATGTTAAGTCCTACTTTACCCTGAATAAATGGACAAGTATGCAGTTGATGATTTGACTTCAAAACTTTTGATTCAGGTTTCTCTGTGTAATCATCTTGCAGATGATGTAGGCTCTCTCTGCTCACTCAGGCCCACGTTATGCAGGCTTTGAAACACAGAGCAGTAAAGACTGAGCGAAAACCCTTCTAACTTCAACATCTGAGTGACCCTGTTCTCCTTCTGAAAAGAAGATTGAGGTTTAAAAGCAAATGCTGCCCTGTGGTCTATACAATTTTAAGTAATCATAGGCATATATAATGAGCAGCTGTAAAATCCTACACCAATTAACCCTCTTTTCCCAGCAAAAGGGGAACAGTTCTACAGTGCTATTTAATTTATACTTTTCTGGATGTGTTTGAAAATAAGTGTTATAGTCTATAGTTCCTATCTGCACTGGATAACTTTATATGGCATCTGCTTTTCCAGGATGCAGCAATCCCTTAAGTACCCAAGGAAGTCTAAAGTCTCAAGAGGTCACAATCCAAAAGATTTTGACCTGAATTAGCACAAGGTTTTGCAGCACCACCTGTAAAATCACACATTCCAGTAACTAGGATGAAGGGCAGGAGCATGAGGTAGGCACAAATGCTTTTGCATGGTGAATAATGCTCCAGAAAAGAAGGATGCACCAGGGATTTGGGCAGACCTGGGCTTGTTGATCTGCAACGGTGAAAGGAGATGGGGTAGCTGTGCCTTCTTCCTCCTAAGAGGCATCCTTCTTCCCAGCAGGAAAGCTGCTCCATCCTGCCAGCAACAACAGCACCCAGTCCAGCACTTTGGGACTCTGGCACAAGCAAAGTGGACAGTGGGGCCCTGGCAGCCCTTGGCAGCCCTGCCATAGGCAAGTGGATGCTCTGTTGACCCCAGATGAATTCACAATACTGCTCTGAAGAGGGTAAAATTTTTTCACAAAATTACAAATGGAAAGATTGAAGAAATTCCTTATGACTTATCTTGTGGCTAGTGGCAGGAATAAAATGTGCACTTCCTGCCTGAAAGCCGTGCCTTTACCCATAAGGCCACCCTCACGTCCCACTGACATAGCTGAACAATTACATTGGATGAGTCACCAGTAACTATTTATATTTGAGGCCTTACAGCACTTGCTGTAACCAGAACACAGAAGTTGTGCTGGGCTGATGCAGAGAACAACTTGTGGATGCCCAGGGAAGGTCTCACTTGCATTTCCAATCTGTCCTCCCACACTATCTTTGTCATAGGGCAACAAGTAGCACAGTGGCATTTTTATGTGTTGATTTTTTTCCCCACCCACTCTGATTTCCGCCTCCAATTTGACCTTTTGTTTGCCAGAGATGTCCACTGCAAAGGCAACTGGGTTGCCACATCACGTTAAGACCAAACATTTTGATGGGCAGAAGTTCAGTGGTCCCTAAGACACTTTTCTATATATTTTCTAGCTCAAAAGGGGAGCTGAGAGGTTTGCATGGTCCATTGTATTCAAAAGGTTCCCATGGATTCTTGCAACCTTTTGGTCTACAAAGAATTTAATTGGCAAAATATGTATTTGCACAGAGTACACCTTTGGGTGCTGCAAATCTGAATAATATTCTGTAATTCCCATCCACTGACAATACAGTCCTCTCCCAGTGGGGAATATACTATGGCCTTTGCACATTAGGTTAAAAAGTCCAGATTCAAATGGAAGAAAAAATAATTGGGCATTATTATAAAAGCTATAATAAGGCTATAATTGATTATTAAGATAAGTTTAATACATGATGAGTCAGTTGCTAGGGTCCAACAGGTTTCATTTAACCAGAGCTCACAAACATCTATTACATTTCCTTTTGATGTGCTTATAACCATCTATAATAATTATGTATGTAACACACTCATAAATCCACCCACTCTATATTAAACCTCTCTGAACCCTTTCTAAGTAAAATCTTAATACAAAGGGTGAGAAAGTTACTCCATTATGGAAATAGACCCAGATATTAAGAAACATTCAATATTAACAATTTCAAGTGCACGCGAGAGAACGACAATGTTTTGCCAGTTGTGTGCAACTATGTGTGCAGGGTGTATTCTAATGAAATTGGGAGAGAAATCAATACAGATATTCTAAAAACAATGAACTGTAGAGCAGTAGATATCTACATGCTGCCCTATTAATATCTGCCTCACTGCATATGCCTATTAATATGTGGCTTATATTTGTTCTTTCAAACAAATTAGCTTTTCTAGGTTTTTTTGTTTGGTTTTTTTTTTACTTCAAAACAATTACGAAAACATAGATGTGTATTTCTAAACATAAGTCAAGAATTGGGCCAAATCTTTCTCTTCACTGCAGCCCTTATCCTGAAAGTGAATTCAAGCACTTTGTAGTAAAAGCACAGTAGTAGTAAAAGTAGTATCTCACAAAGAAGTTTGCATGGCAGCAGCCACACTCCTTTAATAACATGCAAGTTTTGTCTCTCCCACATGCAAAATTTTTTCCCATAGACTTCAGTGGCCAGAAGCTCTAAAACAATTGGAGTATTTTGAAAAGAAACCAACAGATGGGCTAATGCAAAAGTGAAGCACTTAGACCCTTTTGCATAGGTTTGCACACTGGATTGTGTGCAGAAGCATTTCTCAACCTTTCTGACTTCCTGAGGAAGGAAAAGAAGGAGGCATTTTCATTTTTCAGAGATGCATTTATACTGTATAATCCTGTGCAAGGATCACCTCAGCTTGATTGTTTAATCATTTCTATAAAACAATGCAAATGGAAGGCAAAGTTATTTTGATTCACCACAGGCTGAAAGGCCTTGGCTGAGATTTCATAGCAGACAATGGAAGAAAGACTGCAAAGAGATAACAAAGAAAACATGATTAAATCACTGAAGTGACATAAAATCAATAGAAGGAGGCAAGGATCAATAATTCTTTGCTCTGAGTAAGAGTCAGTAGCACTTGTACTCACTTTCAGATTTTTCCAAGATTATTTCCTGTTTGATTTGTGTAGACAGAGACTTTCTTTACAATATTGTTCTTCTAGAATTTTTGTTAAGATTATTCTTTTGTAGGTGTTTGTTGCCTAATTCATTACCTACATTGGTTTCATTTGTGCTGGCTTATGCAGAAGCCAATGACTAATCACAAAATAACAACATAGAGCAATCATTTAAGAAAAGTTAATGTAAATTCATAGCCATAGTAAAAGGGAATTTTCATAGCTGTATAGCAGGTTTCATCTAGTTCTTCATTTATTGTGTAAGTTCACAGTATTTGTTGTTAAATATCCAGAAGACAGCAACAATTCATTAAATGCAAACATTCCAAAACAGAGAAGATGAAGCAGAGAGATTCACTGCCATGGAGTCAGAAGGATCTATTGCATTTGAAAGAGGAAGAGGACCAGACAAATTGCATTTTGTAAATTGCCTGAGTTTTACAAACCCATCACAGACCTAGAAGCCTATTTCTCAAGTTTTCCTAAAAATGACTGTTACGAAGCAGCCCAAGCCTGTATAATGTTCCAGCAGAAAAATCTTGTACAGATGCAGACCCACTGCAGCACCGATTCATCCCATGGTGCATTAAGGAGAGAATATAAATGGTCCTAGTCCTGGGTTAACAACTACCACAGTGCTAAGTCCCAGCCCCTGAGAACTCTTCCTGTATCTGGTTGCCACTGGGTCTAAGGATGAAACTTCCCAAATGTTGTGTCCCACACTTTGGAGTCACTAGAAAGTCTCTTCCAACCAATATCATTCTACTATTCTATTATTATTTCTTCCTTGTGAAAGTAGGAAAACTACGAAGTGTTTACCTGGATGACTCTCTCAGCTGATATTTAAAACACCATAAAATCCCAGTGCAGTTTCATTATTTTGTCCACAGTGGGACCAGGAGTATGTCCCGAAGATTTGGTAAAGTCAGGGCAGTTGCTAAGATCAAACTGCTTTATGTCCTAGGAGGATTTTAGCTCTTACATTTAAAACCTGTGAAGAACCACCTCAGTTCATTTTGATGTCTTTCTCCCACAGCAATAATTGAAAGGGCTTCACTTCATGTACAGCAGTTTGAAGTGGGGAAAACACCATGACCAGGAGGCCCCCCAAAAGCAGTGAGGAGTACAGAGGTATTACCTTCAAGTATATCCTACCTATAATTATCTCCCAACTCTTGTGTTCATTCCCTCAGGTGCTTTGACTTCAACTACTTTCAAATACACCTGATTGTATAATAAATTAATAAGGTTACTAAAATTGCAATTAATGGAGCTCTTCACAATCTGCTCTTGATCCTCTGGCCAGATGAAACAGAAAGCCACTCATCAGAGCCCACTCTGATTTTTCTGGAGGTGGCAGAAATTTAGAAAGAAAGATACTGTAAGGATAAACAGAAAAGAAGAAATCCCACAGCTCTGAGAGATGAAACAACTGTTCATCTTTAAGTATAAGGAATGGAAAGTCGTAACAGCACACTCCACATATGCTCTGGGTGACTTCTACATAAGCAGAGTGCAGGAGGCAGGGATCCCTCCTGGCGCATTGATCATCAGGGAAACAGAGACAATCATCTGAACTAGTCAATCACTAAAACACCTTACCAAGGTGGAGAATACAGCTGGAATAAAGCTGTGATGGGAGGAGTTTCAGCTGTGTGTTAGTGCTGCCTATTTTAGTAATCATTATGTCCTCAAGGAAATTTACATTTCTGCATGTACACAGGACTGGGAAAGTCCTTGAACATTTCTCAGTAAATGGTCAATACCCAAGTACACACCAGTTGATCTGAGTGCCTTAGGCACAGGAAGAAGGTACCAGAATTATGGAAAGCAGCATTCTCCAAAAAATATCCTCATTGCAAAATGTTCACCGCAGTCACATTCACCCTCAGTAGAATTTGGTTCATTAAATACTAGTATATTATTAGATAGTTACTATAAACCAGATTGTGAAAATACTATATGTAATATGTTATATATTATTATATATAATGCAAATTATATATAATTATATATATAATATTATCACTGACAAACATCTTGTTAGATCTTGTAATCATCTCACAAAATTTCCTTTCCAGTCCATGTCCAGTGCTAAATATGGTTCAGAAAAACTCAGCAGGATACACCAACAACTCTCAAAGTTTGTTCTTTGGAAGTTCCCCAAAAAAGAGAGCACAGGTTGCCAAGGTTCAGAGGAGCTGAGCAGCCATTAACTTCATAGATCTTTCCCATTCAAACCTATTCTACAAATTAAAAAGGCTTCTGAGAATGGATAATATGAATACAGTATAAATATGATACAGGGAATACTTAATACAGCAGCCATGTTACAATCAGGGATGCATCTTTCAAGCAGAGTTTCTTGGGTTTGATTTTCTTATCTTGTGGAAGAAGGTAAAGTAGAAGAATCATGTATGTCTTTTGGGATATATAAAGCTCCTTCTAGTGGTCCTCTAAAATCAGAAAGAGAGGAAAGAGACATGACTCCAGCATCTCCACTGTTTAAACAGGACATTAGTATTTGGCAGGGATATAACAAATTACACCAGCCTGTGTGAAATCCCTATTGCAAGGGAAAACATAGAGTTATGAGATTTCAGCAACAGTCAACTAATGGAAAATTCAGCCTATTTGTGCCTTTTTGGTCTGTCTGCAGATCAGAAATGTCCATATGCACTAGCAACAACACATCACCAGCTGCTGTAACTGCCAGGGCTAAAAATTGATCCCTGTAGATGACAAGGCTGGAATAATGCTGGGTGAACAATATGGGACTGGGTGGTGCCAGTGGCCTATCAGAACTTACAGGATACACCAGCAAAGAGTCAAGCAAAATCTGAATTCAGCCTGGCACACCAGCCCTATCAGTGGCAAAATTATTCAGTGGCCAACACAGCTGGACCCATGAGACAGAAGGAAAAGTGATGAGTAAGATGATGGGTTTTTTATCGACTCAGAAAATTGTAAATTATTTAACTTTTGAAGTGTGTAATAGACAACATGCAATCATAGGAAGAGCTGTACACAACTTCATTTCACTGACAGTAGAACAATTCCTGAACAGTGTGGATTCAAACACCCCCATAAGCCAGAGAGGTGTGATGGTGCAACACCACTGTGCAAACACAAAGGTTCAAAGGCATCCCTGGACTGTCTGCACCTGCTTGCTCTGCTCACACCTTGCAAACGCAGCCAAAATTGTTTATATCTTGGCCAGTCTAGTCATATACAATAAAAATCAGGGGCATTGTGAAGGCAATATTTTTCATGTGTAAGCAACATCTCAGGCCAATGTCATACTGGGAAATGCTGCTAAACTGTAAAAATGGAAATAGAATATTTGAGGAGAGAAGCCTGGAGAACCTTAAAATGGAAGGAGTTGTTTTCAAAGTGGTATCAAAATTATTCTTCCCTTCATGAGAACCCACAGGATTTACATTGTTACTTCAGCAAGGAGCACTCCGGAGCACCGCAGGTTGTTCTGCTAGTCCACAGTTCTTCTAACAAAACAAAAGAAAAAAGTCTCTTTCTCTCAGCTGAGCACACATTGTGCATATAAATTATGGGAAAAGCAATCTGTAGCTGTTCAGGAGTACTAGAGTAGTATATTCTAAAATTTTCCTCCTGGAAAATATGCTGAAAATATGGATTTCTAGATGTTTCTTTTCGCTTGGTAGTATGAAAAGGGAAAAAGTAAACCCAACTATTTATTGATTTATTTTAAATGCCATGGTTTAGTCTTTTATAGATTTCTGTGATAAACAGACACTGCCTTCAAGCTGGAAGTTTTCATTTAACTTGTTTTTAATTGCAATCAGAAGTTTATAGTCCAACTATATATAACCCCATAAATCATCATTAAAATGCCTCCAGTCATGAAACAATGACCAGAACAATAATCACAAAAGTGAGAGATTTACACTCCAACTGAGACAATAGCACAAGAAAGCAAATGTTTGCACTCTTCAAGAATATCAGTGTCGTTTATAAAGTATGAGTAATAAAATCAATACAGTTGATATTAATCAGTATCTGGGTGGACCTTGTTCTTGTACTTAAGATAGGCCTTCTGATAAGATAGTTAGCTATTTGTATTCCTTTTCAGTAAATTAAAATATATTTCCTTGAAGATATAACTTGCCAGCTATAATAATGTGCCATTATGCTGATGATTTACAAACATATTGTAAAACACAGCAATGCAACAGCTGTGGAAATAAAATAATCAGCCTTCCACCTCTCTGCTACATCGGGTCAACCCTCTTATTTGCCTGTAATGACAATAAGGAATAAATAAATACCCCGTACATGATGAGGGGGGTGAGGCTGGCTATTCTTGAGAATGTGCTTTGCATGGCAATCGATGTGTAGTGAAGGAGCACATTTAACCACTCACTATTTATAGGACATGGAGAGGCTGTCTGTTCCAGAGACTCTTACCTTACCTAAGCTGAACTAGAGAGGCACTTATAAAATTGAATCTGCTGCTCGGAGCTTGGGCTCTGCTGTAAATTACAATCCACAGTCCTGCCTGGCTGCTGAGCCATGGTGAGCTCACCAAGCTGCACTGAGGCCGTTTGTGTGCTTTTTATGCAACTGTGTCAGGTGCACACAGGAAATAATAATCAGGAGGCAGTGAAACACATCACAGAAAAAACATATTTAGCAAGAGCAGCTTCTGAAAAGATATATTACTTTGTCTTTACAGTGCACTCCTGGCTCAGCAGTCCTGCTGCAGTCTCCTATTAATATTGGTAATATTAATCCAAACTCATACCATTGTTATGGAGAAAAGAGAGGAACTGATTCTTCACAGGTCACAATCTTTCTCTCTATTTTCCCTCTGATTTGTACCCCTTTTATGGGGCTCTGCCACACTGTGACATTTGCAGGTCACAGTAGCATTCACTGGGTGTAACACCTATTTAAGCTTATCTGCAGAAAAGAACCTGGCAATGATCTACCTGGAGCTCTTTTACTGCTGGAGATGATCCAGGTTTTCCTTTCCTTCCTTACCACCCCCCTTCTCATCGCATGAAGTAAATACCAAACCTGCCTTGCTGAGCCTGTGTTTTGCAGGAAAGGGGTTGAAGGTCCAAGGTCAACAGAACACAACTTCCTCCAAAACAATGGAATTATTTGGGCCTTTCCATTGGCTTACAGAGAGCAGGTTTCAATCCCCAGTCAGAACCACAAATAAATCTGAATCATTGGGCTGTACAGTGAGACACCCAGCACATTGGGTAATTCAGGTGGCTAATTAACTGCAGCAAATTATACAGGTTTGGGTCCAAAATTAAATTTGCATTATTGCTGTTAAAATTGATCAGGGAATGCTTTATTGGATTCAATTCAGTTAAAACTCTCATAATAGTTCTTGCATACTTCCTACCTTTTGATTAAAGTCACTAAGAACCACCCTCATTGTGCAGGGACCAGAAAAGTAAAACTAAAATATTAAAAACTGTTTTGCCTGCCAAGCACAAAGAAGTGTTAAGCTGGCAGATCTTGAAGCCTGCCAGAACCTCATGATTTTAGTGCTTGTGTTTGTCCAATAAAAATAATTCTGAACAATTTAGATCTCAACACAGCAACTGCAGCATAAAAATAGAATGCTTTGGGATATCAGTTGTGCAGGCAGACATGCACTTCCTCAAAAACCAGCTACATCCCACAGAGCTGGGACTGCTCCTGGAAAAAGTTCATATTCATCTGAGTCCAGCAATCCAGAACAGAGGCTGCTAAAACACTGACCTCAGTAGCAAGATTGTCTTGTCTCAACCCACCAAAATGGAAAATACTGTAGATCTGGGGAAGCACTGATTCAAAGTATGAGCTGGCACGGGTGATTTAGAAAGAGAAGAGAATGGTCAGTCTTTTTTTAATCCTCAGAACTATAAATCTTAGAACAGGGCACGTTTATTGCTGGATACACGTGTACACACACATGCGAAATGTGTCTTAAAACCCTAGAGGTGCTCATGTGTCCAAAGTCTTTCCAAGACAGAAAGATCTGTTCTTGCAGACAGATAGATTTATTGTTGTGATTGTTGTTGTTGTTGTTTTTCTCTGTAGACAAAGATGTGCTTATCTTGGACCACATTTTTCTCTATACACAAGTCAAGTCTTATCCAGGTAAGATAATCAAAATAAGATCAAATGGACAAGAAGTTATAATCTGGCTGAAAAATCAGGTTTGACAAATCCAGCATTATGTCTGTGAGCAGGAGAAAAGACTTCAGAGGTCTTTCCACCAGAAGCACTTTCTCTGGCATGATTCTGCAGCAGAAACACCATGATCATGGTGAGACTGACAGGTTTCTTCTGAGCTCCCTCTAGTGAACCCAGTGACCAGCTCCTGCTCCCTCCCACTGAGACACCCTCAGCCCAGGCCAGGATTTATAACAAATTGATATTTTCCTTTAGTGTAGACACTCCTTGCTTGTAGACATGGTTATTATTTTTCTCCTGAGTCACTGATGGAAGAAGATGAGGCTTTGGGAAATTAAGGGCGGGATCCACTTATCACATCTCTGTCTGTAGCCCACGAGAAGTTCTACATTTACTATAAACCAGTTGTCTGGGCTCCACCTATAGTCAGCACAGAGAGACATAAATACCTTCAGAAGGCCATTCATTGCTGTCTATCTCTTTTCACTGGCAACAGGGGACTCCAGATAGCCCTTTTAAATAAGATAACTAAGTGTCAAAGGGATAAAATCAGGTGGGATGAATCCCTTGTGATTTGATTTCTTCATTATGAGGCCCTTCTGTTATTCTCGTTTAAACATGTTCTTCTTTTAAAAAAACCCCCTTGTTCCTAGTTTCATTTTAGAATGGTGACCAATTCAGTTGAAAAGAGCAGAAATAGAGAAACCTTCTGAGAATGATGAGCCTGCAGCAATCCAAAGCAGGCAGAAGGGCACCCACAACTGTCTCCAATGGAAAATAACTCCTGGATGTAAATGCTGAACATTTGAGTCCACTGCAAGTTCAGACAACCTTTGAACCATTGACGTAGAAGCGTAAATTCCCCAAGAACTAAGCAAATAGTTGCTGGGGTGAGTTCATCCTTTCTTCTTCTGTGAGACATCCATAGGAAAACATTTTCTTGAATACTTTCACACTGTCACTAGATTGGGTTTCTACACAAAGAGATTATTCATTAAAATGTGACTCTGAGAATTGAAACAAAGTGATTATTAAAGGCTGAAATGCAACATCACCCAAAGGCATTGACTGAAATTGAGGTGCCATTGAACCAGGGAGTGTGTAAATACCTTGGGGCCAGACTCATGTAGTTTTGATCCCATTGGATAATCCCAAATAGCCTCACAGAAGCTGATGGGATTGCTCAAGGAGTATGTTACTCAATGGGAATAGAACCAAATTTGGTTTACCCTGAGGATCTTGCGAGAGCAAAGAATATGGATTAAATACTTGGTTCTATTACAGACAGGAGCAAAGAAAAACAAAACAAAACAATTAATTTCAAAGAGCCATATTTTACCCAAAGTATAGGCAAAGAGAGTACACATCATCCATCTGCTTGATGCTACATGTTTGTCATTGCCAGCAAAAGAAACAGAAATGTGCAAAATTTGTTGGGAAACATATAATCAAAACATCTACAAATACTGTTATTGGCAACCATATAGATGCACACGTATCTCCATTGTACACTTCTCCTTCATTTTGCTTTCTAAACATAAAATATGCATTACACAGTCTGGTTAGGTCACATGACATGGCATTATTCACTTTCTTGATGGCATAAACCTAGTGAGAAATGGTTTTGATCTAAATATTTTTTCACTGAAAATCTCCAGTTACATGAAAACAGTGGTTGTAAAAAAGTCCCACTTATTTAGTGACAACACAAGGCCAGAGAGGAGGTTCTGGTCAAAAGAAAACATGTTTGTGTGTATGTGAGAAAGAGAGAGTAAAAGTCTTAATACTCCAATGGCTAAGACATAATGAGGGATTATTTAAAAAAAAACATAGTGGATACTGTCCCTATGGTGATGAATTATTTATTCAAATGATCAAGTTCTCATAGGAATGGCTGGGAAAATTCACTCCCTGAAGGGTACTGTGATTAGGACACAGGCTGGAAACATGGGAAACCCTACCCTCAGTCTCCACTCTCCAGCAAGTTAAAGCAAGGCCATCCTGCAATCTTCTGCATCCCAGGTGCAAGTGGAGACTGCTGTCAAGCATATTTTTCTGCTGAATTTTTTGTTTTGTTTTGTTTTGCGTTTGTGGAAAGTCTGCTGCCCTTGATTTTACCCAGATGCTTAAAGGGGTTCAAGTTCTTTTTACAACTTATGGTAGGAAAAATTCAGTCCTAGTCCTGCCACTAAGGACTCACATCATTCAGATATTTGGGTTCACATCTGTTCAGGGAGCCAGCAAAATTACTGGATTTTGGAAGAAAATCAGGAAACTTTTAGTATCATTCCTTTCAGAAAAAAAACCCACCCCAAACTTGCTCTAAACTCATCTATGTAAAGACAATTTCCTCATTTAAACCTTCATCAGGGCAGGTAGAAGCAGGGCCCAGGAGTGAGCAATACCCACTCCAGGTCATGGGGTGGGGAAAGGACAGAAGTGCACTACTCCAGGAAATACCTGGAAATGCTGGGACTCCTTTGATTCTGATCACTGCCTGATTGCACCACTGCACATGCCAAAAACCACCCTGGCTCACAAAGAGAATGGTGCAATTCTGTGTGAGAGCTGCAGAGGTACCCTGTAATCCTTCCATAGGTTAAGATGTCAGCATTCTTAAAAGAAGTTTGTTGAATATTCTCATTCTAACAGCCCCTGTCCCCTGTGAAATAGACCATTCCATGTGGAAATATCCAGGTGTAGGGAAAAAACAGCTTTCCACATCCTATATGAAATCCCCTTCACTGAAAATCAACAAAATAATTGTGGGTAAGCATAAACATAAATAACATAACCATAAGCATAAACACAAATATATTATATATAAATAATAAATATAAACACAAACATAAATAGCTCTTGTTCTGTTTTAATCTTCCTGCATTTTGCAGCCTTCACCTAATATTCTGCAGGTCATTAAGAAGATTAAGGTGTGTGAACACTACCAAGGAGCTGGGGACAAGCTGGGAATGAGTTGCAGATTAGAACCCTCTGTGTATGTGTGCATCGACACACATTACACAGTGAAATGTCACAGAGTTTGGAAAGTTATCTTAATTCTATTCTTTAACACAAATAAAGAATTTCAGTCAATGGTAGCATAAAAATTATGACAGATTATAGATCTTGATTCATAAACTGGGAAGTTACTGGAAACATTAATCAGGAACACAGCAGGGGAACACCTAGAAAGCTATTGTTTAATTAAAGATAGTCATAACTACAGAGAAATCATGTAAGGACATCAGAATTCTTGACTTCTGGATATAGCACTATGAAAAAGCACAAACTCATACACAAATGGTTGAAGGGCAGGTCACTCTATTCATAAGGAACTGGTCTATAAGTTAATATAAGGTCAAGTCAGGATAGGAGGGCAAAATTCAAAAGAATTAGTGTATGGGTGATCATTGCTCATATTGTTATGCCAGTGACCTTAAAGAAACAATGAACCAGGCAATTAAATTAACCAGATTGTACCTGCATGGAAAGGCAGTCATTAATGAGGATCCAAAGCTGGGCTGAATTCACTGGATTAAGAACATGTGATGAATGAGACTGAACACTACAGATGATACAGACTAAATANGCCATAGAGCTCTGCCAACCTGAGACAGACACAGTAGTGACCACTAAAATGGATGATAAAGTCTCAAATCAAAGGGAAAGTTGTCACATCTATTGTGCAAATCACTTCTACTGCACTTGAGTTACAATAACACCCTTTCCCTGTTGTGTTTGTTTCAATAACAAGGTAGAGAGCTGTTTGTGATTTCACATCTAAACACAACTCAAGAAACTGGGACCATGATTTCAGTGATGGTTTGTGGTTGCCATTATAATAGAAATAATAATAATAATAGAAATAATAATAATAGAAATAATAATAGTAGTAGTAGTAGTAATA
>VXBB01001389.1:212210-223839 GCA_013399915.1 Illadopsis cleaveri
GCTAGAAAGGTACAGTAAGCAAAGAAACACAAGATCTCTGATGAACATGAGCTCATAAATTGTTGCATGTGATTCTGCTACTGTGGGTTAAAGGAGGGGGCAACACCAAGAATGTGGTGAAACCAGCTGCTTTGAACCCTGGTATTTCAGCATAAAAGCCACAAATTTTCCATAGATTAAAAACGAAATTAGTTTATTGGTCTCAGCCTGTTACATTTTGGATGCTTAGCCATGTCACAAAATGCATCAGATCTGATGTGACTGACAGTGTCTGCTCAGAGAAAAACCTCGTAGCTGCTGACCACTCCTGTCTGATATCTAATGACCCAGCTCTGCTGGAAAGCTCATGCAAGGAGAAATTCTGCTGTACTTCACTCAAGAGACAGACCACCAAGATGACTGTCTTATTTGTCTTAGCATTCATTCAAAACTTGAAGGTGCTTAAAATGCTCACAAGGAGGACAAAACTAAGCACAGGTTCCAGAAGTGTGGTGGGCTTTCATATTAAGGGGTATTTTAATAATTCTTGTGAGAGTCTCTTTTCCCTCAAAAACATGCTGAGGAAAGCCCAGGGCACACTACTTCATAACATTAAGCTCACAAATTCCACAAGTAACAGAGGCACATTCCAGCTCATCTTCTCCTTGGATCCAGGATACATCAAGAGATTCCAGGAGGAAGGAGATCAAAGTGTGAAAACAGCTTACCCCACAACACATTCTCAGTGATAGTCTCTTGTTCCATGATTGGCCTCAAAATGAGGTTATGAAGATGAAATTATAATTTTAGCTGATTTCATCAGGCCAAGAGTCCAACTTACTTATCTTGGAAAAGATTCCTGGGATCGCTGACAGCTGTGTGTGGCTGTCTGTCTGTCCATGGAGGGAAGCCGGCCTCATTCAAGCCAAGCCATGTCCTTCCACACTACTTAGATCACACAACAGATATTTGCAAGGTTGAACTTTCAGATGTTTAACCTCTTATCAAAAGTAGATACAGGACCCCAACATAAAAAGATCATAAAATCCTTAAGGCTGGAAAAGACCTCTAAGATCATAAAGTCCAAAGAAAGATTTGCTCCTTCATACCAAATGGAGTTGCAGCTGAGATCCTTCTCAGTCTGGTACTTGACAGTCTAAAAATAAAGAAAATGTTGTTATATAGCAGGGGCAAATGCTCCTTCTCACTCTTCAACTGATAATGAGTAAGTAAAGTTATATTCTTCAGTAAATTCTGAAAGAAAAAACCAAACATTTTTGATCATATTACTTTTTAAAATGTCTTAAGTTGATATTCTCTGCATCTCTCAGCAAGGAAAAATAGTACAGTGTTCTCAGAAAAAAAAAATCTGAACAAGCTGGACAGTAGATTTTCATTCATAAATCCATGAGAAATCAGCCATAAAGGTACTTCTTGCAAAGGTTGTTGTCTGCAGACCTCTGTTTCCCCAGGAGCAATGGTGAAGGAGGAAAACCCAGTTATGATCAGAGCTGAGAGTACTGGTGGCATCTCCAGCATTGGCAAGATGGTTTCTAGTTGACACCTAATAAATGCAAATGGTCTTGGCTAAAATGTGATGGATTGGGAGATTTCAGTCATTCTGTTAACAGTTTGAGAAGGGAAGGATTGGAGATTAATTTCTTCATTTAATCTAGAATGAAAAAATTCCTGTCACAATAATTTTAATAATTTTTTTTTAATTATCAGAGAAAAGTTGTTAGGTTTCTCTGTCACAAAAAAATAAAATGTAGATTTTGATCAAAAATGTCAATGATTTTGTTTCTTAGAAACGTCTTTATAGTTTATGTCTGCATTTTAGAAGGATTATCTATTTATTCTGGGAACTTTTTATCAAATTTGAGAATAAATCATTTGGAGTGGAGATATTTATGATCTCTCATAAACTCCATTAGACTTCAACAAGTCTCTTGGGGCAATCTTTGGGCTGTGCACATACAGAAAACCTGGTCTAACAGAGTCCTGCTCAGACAGGTTTGTTCAGAGAGGTGTCCACTCATTCTGTATATATTCCCACAAAGTGGTCTGCTCACAGTGAGATGAGTTGTTTGAAGAAAACACTGGATTTTCTTTCCAATCTGGAGAGAAACAGGTCCCCTGATATTTTTGTTTACATCTTCCTTGCTCTCAGCCTGTAAAGCTTTTTTGTTCTGTAGAAAAGCATGAATAACTTATATCTTAAATGCTGTGGCACAGATCTCGGAAACTATGCAGTGTTTTAAGAAGGCCTCTCCAAATTCATGGGGATATTTTATGGAAATAGAGAGTGCAGATGCTTCGTCAAGACAAGTTCTGCCTTCTTTGAGCTTGTCAATGAATTGCACTGACAAAATCAGAGGCAAATATTTGAAATCATACAGTGTGTGAATGTGCCAGATCAGGCTATTACTCTCATAATTATTGTCAGTATATGAACTAAACATGACTTCTATAGAGTCATTCCAGTGCATTCTGCCAATACAGATCAGGAATGGTGTTTGCAATACTTTCTTTTGAAAAATACAGGTCTATAACCCTCAACAGGAAGTTGCATACCTTCTTTGGGGAAGAAAAAGATTGTACAGAAACTCCAAAGAGTCTGAGGACTCTTCAACCCTCCTTTAAGAGGACTGCATGGTCTGCAGTTAGCTGTAAAGGACCTGCTGCTGGGGAATCTGCAGAGAGCAGAAAGGGGATGTTGCAGTTCCCTCTTGATGAAGCACAGCAGATGATGCACAGTGTTGTAGCCAGTGACCCTAATATGTACTTGCTCCAAAATCTGCATTTTTAATAGTGAAGCCATGAATAAGTGTGAATATGCTACTGGATATTATATGAATATAATATATAATATGAATGTGATCCTGATCTGGAATCAGGAACCAAAATTAGACAAATTTCTTGGGGTCATTTCTTATTCCATGTGTTTAAGCATAATCTAAGAGGTTTTTTAAACAGCAGATTTGAGGGTTCTGATGTTTTTAAACTTTAGAGATTAAAAAAAAAATATCAAACAAGAAAAAATTCTGTCTTAAATTCAGGGTGTGAGAGTGATTTAATATATTAAAAGGACTGGGATTAGAACTAGCAACACAGGGCTTTCCAGCATCCCAGCCAGCTGGACACGGCTTTGCAGGTCTCAGTCTGCGTGGATCACAACAGGAGTAAGTAGGTATAAACAAAGGCAGAATTTAATTACAAGTGCACATTTTTTATTGCACAATGGTCTTTCAAAAATGCCTACGTGGAGTAGAACTGTGACGCTGAGTTTGATCATTTGTTGGAGGCCCTTTGTTAAACAGAATGACTGCAGTGTCACACACGGAATACGCTGACATCTTATGGGCCTGACATTTACTAAGGTAATAAATTAAAGTAATTATTTTAATGTATAATAAATGCATTCAACAGGAAATAAAAACTGCACAGTGCAAGAACAAAAAAAAAATCTTGTTTTTCTAGGTGGCTGTCATGTACATAATATTAAGATCTTAGCAGAGGTTTTTTGGAGGCTGATAATATAAGCATAGATTGAAATAATCTTTATTTCTAGGAAAAATAATAGTGAGCTTCAAGACATCAGATTATAAAATGTGAATACCAATTAAAGGCATCCATTCTCTACGTTGTGTTTGAGACTTGAAAAATGAAAGGTGTGGAGTTCTTTACTTCTTTCCTCTGTAGGACTTGCCATTCACAGCCTGATTCTTGGTTTACCAACTTGTGCAACATTATACTACCTGAGTGGCATTTTCAAAAGCCACCTATGAATCTGTATGATTCAAGGAAGCACTGTGGTGGCAAGGCTGAATTAGTCACCACACTGCATCTCACCTACCATAACGAGCCACTCAGGCTCTCCCAGCTTCCTGCACCTACAAGCAACCTGAGCTTGCCTAGACTGTTCCACAACATCCAGCTGGGCTGGTGGATGAGAGCCTGGACACGACCCAGCACCGTGGCCTTGCAGCCCAGAAAGCCAGTTGTGTTATGGGCAGCATCAAAATTATTAGGTTGGATGTTAGAAAAAGGTTCTTCACCCAGAGGGTGTCTGGGCACTGGAACAGGCTCTCCAGGGCAGTGGTCACAGCACCAGCCTGGCAGAGTGCAAGAAGCGTTTGGACAATGCTCTCAGGCACATGGTGAGATTCTTGGGGCTGCCCATGCAGGGCCAGAGACTGGACTTTGATGATCCTTGTTGTTCTCTTTGAACTCAGGACATTCTGGGATTCTATGATTCTATGGAAAAGAAGGGTGTCCAGCTGGCTGAGGGAAGTTGAGGGAGGTGATTCTGCCCCTCTGTTCTGCCATCATGAGACCTCACCTGCAGTGCTGTGGGGTTCCCAACATAAGAAAGACATGAATTTGCTGAAGCAAGTCCAGAGGAGACCACAAAGATGCTCAGAAGGCTTGAACATTTCTTCTGTAAAGATAGACTGAGGGAGTTGAGGTTATCCAGCCTGGAGATTTGAAGGCTCCAGGGACACCTTATAGCACCTTCCAGTACCCCAAGAGACCACATGACAGCTGGACAGGAACTTCTGACAGGGACATGGAGTGACAGGGCAAGGGGGAATGGCTTCAAACTGAAAGAAGGGAGGTTTAGATCTTAGGAGGAAATTCTTTCCTGTGAAGTTGGTGAGGCACTGGCACAAGTTGCCCTAAGAGGTTGCAGATGCCCCATCCCAGGAAGTGTCCAAGGCCAGATTAGATGGGGCTTTGAGCAACATGGTCTAGTGGAAGGTGTCCATGCCCAGGGCAAGGGCATCAGAACTAGATGATCTGTAAGGTTCCTTCCAACCCAAACCTTTGGTGATTCTGTGATAAACCTATCTTGTACATTTGCCACATGTGAGGATGCCCTCTCACAGTGACTTGTGGAGCTGTCACAATTCAGTTTTGTGCCAGAGATTGCAGATGCACAACTCATTGCTTAAGAAGGGTCACTGTGCTGCCAAATCACCAAGAGTCTTTAAAACCTTTTCCCCCTTGGCTCCAGCCAAGTTCAGAGAATACTGCTGGCAGAACCTCAAAATGGTTATTTACACAAAAAGGTGTTTAAAGAGAGAGTTTCCTCCTGGCTCCAAATAATTAATGAAACTTTCTTTCAAAATTACTGAAGCTCACACATCATTTAAAATTGTCTACTCAGCATAGATGCTCCAATTATATAAGTATCCAGTCCTGTTTGAATCACTCTGAATACAATTGCCTCAGCAATATCTAGAGATGAGTTTGGCCAGAAAGCTTTAAAATGTATGGATGACACCTTCAGCTAAGGCAAGAGAGGCATTTCTCTCACTGCATCCTATCAGGAGCAGCAAAAGACTCTATAAAGTTGCATTTTGCTTCATCAGCTTGGAAATCTTAATATGCTTCATTCTGTAAATTGTCCCACTTACTTCAATGGGTCTTCATACAGATAAGGTGAAGTACAAACAGTGCAAATAAAAGGGTAGACTCTTTGAAGAAGAGATGTTCTTATGTTTGTTTGGGTAAAGCCGAGTAAGGTGGTTCTCTCTTGGCTTCTAAGCTTTGCTGCAATAAACAGAAATGAATAAAAATAGCAATATCAAGCTGCACCAGTGTCTGCAGCTTGTTTGGCTTGCCCTGGGATTCAACTGGATAGTAATGCATAAAAATACTGATAAAAGCTGAGCAGTTTTCCCCCAAATTGAATTCATTTTAACAGCATAGAGGAAAGGGAAACATTATCCTGCTCTTTGCTCAGCATATTTAGATATAATGACATAATATGCACACATTCCAAAAAATTGCTTTCCTTCAGGTAGTGCATTTTGGAGTGATTTCAAATTCCCTTAGGTTATATTAGCAAAACACTTTCCCCTGCCTCAAAAATCACTAAGCTCCCAGTGCCCAATTGTCTGTGTCACCTTGTTTACATGGAGGGTAATTTTCTAGCCTACGGTCTGTGCCTTATTTTGTCAGGCTGCCCTTATGCTACTTTGTGACGATTTTGATTTTCAAGTCTCCATGCATAAATTATGATTTATTTTGCTTTCTGAAAGAAAGGCTGAGTGAAGTAATAGAGTGTGGGGTTTTTTGGTTTTTTTATGATGAATATTTCAAGAGTATGCTTTTTCCTTCTGAAGAAAACTCTGCACCTCCAGCAAGCATTTTTTCTTCTATACAGAAAAATAAACACAGAGAAGAGCTGAAATAAAAACAGCATCTCTTGTTTGAACCTTGAGAGATGCAGAGATCTCACAGCTCCTGCACTGGGATGAGAGATGCATTATACTCCTCGTTGGTTATCAATGTTAATTTGTATTTGGAATGATTCACTGTGTGCTATGGTGTTGTCACTGCATTGTTACTCCATGCCCACAAAGAATCCATGTGCAGAAAATGTGGTTATATGAATAAAATAAACATCAACCTCAACACTGCCTTATTCTGAGCACTAATGAAGCAAATTGCTCTTCAAAACTTACTTACATGTTTTTACAACAGCGAGAAGCGAAAGATAGGGCCATAATTGAACTGTTGCCCAAAGGCAATTACTGATTGGAATTGATTAATTCTACAAACAAATTTGACCAATAGATTATTTGTCACGTTAGGGCAGATTTGGGCAACACTGCTGCAGTTGTGAAGGAGACACAAACATCTACCATGAATAGTTAACACAGTTTGTTACCCTGTAGAGCTGCTAGTTGAGTTACCCAAAGAAATCTCACTGGGGAACTGAGCAGGGCACGCTACTTTGATGCTGTAAAACCAGAGTGTTATCTCCCTGCTTTTATGTATGAATCTGAGGAATTGTTAACAGCAACACAAGCAGTTTGCTCTGAGCAACACAAATGTGATGGACTTAGCATCAAAGTGATGCAAAATCCACTGAAAAGAAGAGAAAGGCTCCAGTTGAATCCAGAGGACTTTGAATCAAGGCCTACCAGGGTCAATCTGCTGTTCTAATGGGTTTTCTAAGGGGATCCTGTGGGAAATTGGAAAAAGGATTCCAATTCCTTGAATCCAAGGATTACTGCTACTGCTTCTGCAAAATCATTGGTTCAGCTTCTTTCCCCTTCCAGCCCATGACACAACAACACAGGAGCTCTGGGCTTCATGATTGTACAAAGGACTCTTTGCACTCAAGAAGCTTTCCTCCCTAGCTCCCTCTGTTCCTCCAGGAAAGATGCTCCAGGATCCATTTGAGGATTAAAAACAATCATTGCAGCTATTCAGAAAGAGGCTGCACAAAAGAGGTCCTGCATCATCAGCTGTCAGAGAATAGTGAGGCTGAGGTGCCAATCTTCCTGCAGTTACCCAAATCCTTCCATGCTCAGAAATTAAGCTGCTGAATTGAGCACTGCCAAATTATTTCTCAAACCAATATGGAAGCTCAGAATGATGTGCAGTGTGACAGACTGCTCCTAGTTCTGGCTTCAAGCTGGATTCAGGGCTGTGTCGGTGACTTAGTTTGAAAGGGTTTCTACAAAAATCAAGGAAGTCCCACATGGTTTGAGATGAGTGAGCAGTCCTGAACTGTCACACAATCCACTTGCAGATGTGATCAGTGAAAGATGTTCTGAGGTTTCCTGATGTTAATTCAAGTAACTTTATGAGTTGAGGATGAGCTGAGTATGAGTAACTTTATGTGCAGAGGATTGGGCCCTTCTCTGCTCATAAGCACATATCAGCTGATGGAGCATTCCACATGCCATTTCCTCAGGTCTCAAATCTGCTTCTTCCCTTGGAAAGGACAGGGTTTTGCTAAGCTTTCAGGAACATTTCAAAGCCCTATTTTCCTCTATCAAGGTGTTTTAGAGGGAAAGGACATAAATGAGCAATGTGATAGATACGGGGAGTTCTTATTTTGGTTGGGCAACAGATGAGGCATATGGGTAATTTATTGCACTATAATTGCGTTATGTGATATCGATGCTGCAGTATTAATGACTGCAAAGTGCCCAGATTGATTCAGATGGCCATTTACTGTCATTATTACAAATCTAAATAAATAAATAAGGGCAGTTGAACCGATGTAGCTAAGAAATGTTTCAAAGTCACCCGGTGACATACATAGGCGCTTGTGAACAGGGAGTGACTCAAACAATATCAGGGACACTTTTTATTAGAGTCAGAAAGAAACAGAACAATTAAGTCATTTTCAGTCATATACAATATATTAGGAACTGTTGTAACAAGCGCATTGCTAAACTGACTGGCATGAACAAAGCGTTTTAAAAAGCTGGGGTGTAAATATGCCAGGAAAAAAGAAAGAAAACATGTAAACTATGCTCAAAAATAGTCTGCAAATGTAAGGAAACAAGAAAAACTAAGACAATCATGCACATACCTCTCCTGCTACCATGGCCCAGTGAATACAGTGGTTACCATGGCTGGATCTGGCTATGAGGTGGACTTTAGAGGGCAAGCTTTGTTTCTGATCTCTGCCCAAACAGAGAGCCTTGATCCAGTCTGTTGGTTTGTGTACTTTGAACGAGCCAACCTCACACTGCAAGAGCCAGCAAGTTAAGTTTGAATATATCTCATGCCTTCAGGTTTCTCTTAGCATCCCCTGTCTGGCTGTCTTATCATATAGAAGGGAAGATGTATTATCACTTGATATTCCAAAATATGACTCTGCACTTTTTCCCTAAAACGCAAGAACTGTGCAAGTCAGACAGATAAGAATTACTTGCATTTCCCAATGCTTTTCATGTGTCCGTGTTTTGGGTTTTTTTCTGAAAAGAAAATAGTACATTAAAATGTAGATCTTGCTAAAAGGTAATTATTTCATTAACCATTTGTGGGAAGTATTAACATATATTAAATATAGTCTCTTTATTTACACTAAACATTTTATGAGCTTCCAGAGTCATTGATACTGAAAAAGATGAAAGCAAGTCTTTTAGAATAAATAGCTTCTTCATACTCAGAGGTACATTTGTGAATAGGTGGGACCCAAACACAGCCAAGTAAGAACCTGCTGGTATTGATCTGCATGGAGAAAAAGATCTATTTTGGCTCTTTGTGCACCCACAACCTCTAATGATCATTGACTCTGTTGCCCAGATAAATTCCTTAGATAAACAACCAAAACCCAAATTAACACACTAATCATTAATAATCCAGTCAACAATTTTTATAACAATGACAACAAGAGAAAGATACAATTTATTTTGAAGGTTTATTCTTAGCAATGTTTATGTGATGCCAACTTTGAATCTAAGTCACCTGCCAACAACCAGCAAAGCAAGTCAACTTTACAACTGGGACTAAACATTAGATATTCTTGTACTCATGGCTGCTGCTTAAGCAGCTACATTTCAATATCTCCTCATTTTATGGGTTATCAAAAGCTAAGAAAATATGTGTTGTGGCCACTTCTAACCTCACAATTCAATGTACAGAGCAACACACAAAAAAATTTTTTGGATACTTGCCTATAAAACTGTTATAAAAAAATTGAAAAATATAGCTCCAAAACTTGCCCATTTAGTATGTTGTGGGGTTTTGTTGTTGTTGTTGTTGGTTCTTTTTTGTTGTTGATTTTTTGTTTGTTTAGTTTTTTTTCGTTTTGGGGTTTTTTTTAAACTTAACACCTGCTTTCAAATTTCTACTGCAGAAAAGCTGTGTAAGCTGTGAGGAAGGTGCTCAGAGGTTACTCCCAACATCGAGCTCCCCTAGTGGCTGCTTCCCTCCCACCGTCCCCGTAGACAGAAACACCTCAGTTGGGATTTTCCCCATTCATGACCAGAAGGAAGTAACTGCAAAAGGGATGCGGATCACAATCCAGGAAGGAAACAAAAATTATACTCACTCCCACCTGGGATTTTTGGAAGGAGAAGCTATTGGGTTATTCAAGGAGAAATGAAAAGACATAAAAGAGAAATTTAAGGGTTTCTCTATAAACCTGTAATCAGATACTACATATTGCCCTGCTGGAGATATAAGGAAACCTGTGGGAAATTCTGTTTTAAGGTTTGGTTCAACAGCAAATGCACAACAAAACCTAGATAACAATGTCTTATGAATCATTCTGCCTACAAAAATTTTTGCATGTATGATGAAATGCTCTATTGACCATATCCAAGCTAATGATTAGCATTAATCCACTAGCAAATGGATATGAAAACTGCAAAATCAACGCAGTTATTCTAGAAAGCAAATATTTTTTACTTCTCCATACACACAAAATGTTTTTTTCTTGCAGCAGAAATGCTCACAGACTAATGCCAGACTAAAGGCACAGCAAAGCAATAGCAGGTTTCAGCTGCATGGCTCCCTGAATTTCGCTGTCAAACCAAAATGCATGGAAAACTACAAGCTTAATTTTTCTTGTTGGTGCTAGGGTTTGGGGGTTTTTGGAAGAAAATTCCAAAGAAAAAGACTTGTTCTGCTTGTCATTATAAAGATATAGTTGCCAGCTAGCCAGTAATTCTGAACTGAAATTTCTAAGTTGATTTTCAAGATAGATATTGCAATACCACGAGGATTGGCAACAGAGATGGACACCAATTCCTTTAAAGAAAAGGTTTAACAGTTCATGGAGGAGGGTGGGGTATATAAAAGAATCGAACAAAACTTCAGGTGAAAATCCTGCCTGAGTGTCCTTCCATTTACATCAGTTTTACTCTAGTATAACCTCTGTTTTCACTGAACTTATTAGTGATCTACTTCTCTGGCAGTGATTGCTGTGATCCCAAATTTCTTGGGAAGCGCCACAGGTGCAAAGAGGCTACAAGAATGAAGCTTTCATGAGCTAAAAATGGATAATTTATTAAAAAAAAAAAATATATATATATATATTAAGCATGAGGACAAGTGTTGGCTATTAAGGATGCTAAATAGCTAAGATCCATTTAAAAGTCACACAGCATTTGCATGTGTAGTTTTCTGTATTTTGAGATTCATCAACCAAAATATATCAGTGCAAGGAAAATCTGGAAGCTTCAAATGGCCAATGAGCAACCCCTCTTGTGCAGTCTGAACCCTTCCTTGGCTTTATGCAGAGCACACAGCCATCAGCAAATCCAGATATCATAAAAAAGAAGATAAATAATGTCTGATTCTCAGAAGTTGGCTGGGGATTGAGTGCATCCATCACCTCCCCTCTGCAGCTCAGGCTGGATAGGGATGGCCCTGGACAGTGCTGCCCAATGGCCCCATCCGTACCACCACAGCAGGAGCTTCCAGTGGGTTTGGCAGAGCCCCGGGAAGAGCCTGTGTGTCAGCTCGGGGTGCTGGGCCGTGGGCTGTGGTGGGTACTTGCTGTAGGACTCAGTGGGGTCAGTAGTGGATGTTCCTCGGACTGTGGTGTGGATCAGGTACTGGATGACCCAAGGGCCCCAGCACTTCACCAGGGCTCTGGGGGCTGATGAGGAGCCTGGTGGCCGCTCCACAATGGACCTGGCGCTGTGGGCAGGGCAGCGGATGGAGGCAGTTCCACCCAGGGGCCTCGCTTAGGGGCCTCCCCAGCACCTTCACGCCGGGCAGGCCTGAGGGACCCCGGGGCCCATGGGGACAGCAGTGGCTGCGGGCTCTGGACCCTGCAAAGAAGGCGTCGGTGCCGGCCGGGGGCTGCTGCTGCTTTGGGGTGTTTGCTGTGGCTGAGGTGTGGCGCGGGCAGGGCTCGGGGCTCCCCTGAGAGCCCGAGGCCGGG
>VXBB01001389.1:236536-268813 GCA_013399915.1 Illadopsis cleaveri
GTTCTGTTTAGTTTATAAATATATATATATTTTTATTTGTTCTTTCATTTTGTTTGTTGGTTGTTTTTGTTTTTTTTTTTCCTCCTCTCCTGGATATTTATTTCTTTGGTATTTTGAATAGATGTTTTAAATGATATGAACCGGACCTTCAAGAGCCTTAAATAGTTTCTTTGATAATTTATTATCATGTGAACTGTACTCACAGGGGAAAAAATTATTTTGTGAGGCCGAGCAAAACTGCGCAGAGTCTATTTTTCTACATGTCACGTGTGTCCTGACTTTCAGAAAGCAAATTCTGTACTTTCCCATCTCTCCATTACATTGCTCCTTCATTTCAGCAAGTCTAAAAAACAAGCAAACAAACAAACAAACAAACATACAAAAAAGACAAACTTCGTGGGGGTCCGTAAATTATATTTTTATACACAGAATTGTAAATTAGATTTTTTTGAGAGATCAATACTTAACTGAATCACATTTCGTTTTTTGAAATAGTGTAAAATATGAGAATATATTATTTTAATTTAAATAGTTTCAAATGTAACATCATTTCCTGTATTGTTTTCCATGTTTTGCTTTGTAAAAACATCATTTGGCCACATTCATGGAAGTCAAGACTGTTACACAAACTTTTTATTTGCAAAAACCGTAAGAAACTTTGTTATTTTTAACTTCAGAAAAAGTTTATTAGAAAATAATATTTTTTAAAAAGCGCACATGGCGGCAATTCTGGGACGATGGAGATGGTAGTTTGTACAGAGGGGGGAAAAGGATGTTTTGCATTAATAAATTGAGAAATAACTGCTGTAAATTTACTAAAATGTATTTTTGAATATTTTGTAATAGTTTTAATAGTTTTATAGAAATAAAATGTGCCATGCACAGTTTGGTTAGTATATAATAACTAAGAGTTCCTGGTGCATCCCATTTTTTTTTTTCTTTTTTGCTTATTCGTTTAGGAAACATGATGCCTAAATGAGTGCCCATGATTTTATTTAGATATGTTGCTTATAACATTTAATTTTGGTACTTTAATTAAGGAAACGAGTCCATCACATCTGTGCATAACCTGGAATCTCTTGTACTGACAGTAGAACCTCACTTATTTGCACGAGTGACCGGCAGACGGGTTTCCCTTTGCCAGAGCCCTGGCTCCCCATCCCCGCTCAGGGGATGCTCCTCTCTTCCAGCTCCAGCCCTGACTCCATGTCCACTTCCCAGTCTGGTCTTGGAAACTGTGGATGGCTCTTAAAATTGATTTCTGAGGATGCTAAATCAAGTTTTCCCTTTGAATCATGTTAATGTGAAGGCAGGCAGCTGCCTTCACCTTGTGGCAACACCAGGATTTCAGTGGGCTTCAATTTGGGTGCCCAGAAGATGGAAATCTGAGGGAGAGATATTGACTTTGGTGAGTTTGAGGGATTCACGTGGCTGATGCTGAAAGAAGGAGACAGCCACCAGATTTCCTTGGCCATTTTGAGTAACAACACAGGGCTTGGGGCCACTGACAACAGAGCAAAACACCCTTTGCAAAATAAACAAAAGGATAAAAATTTGTTCATTTATCCTGAGAGACATTCTTTAGCTGTAACGCAGGAGTCCGTTGTGAGCCACCCACGGGTGAACATGCTGGAGATGTGTTTTAGGAGCTGAGTGGTGGGGCCAGCGCTGTGTCCTCAGCGCCACCCCACCCCGAGGGGGTCATCCTTGACAGGTGCTGATCAGTGAGGTTCTGCTGCACCGTGTGCTCCATGGAGGGCTTCCAGGATCCCTTTAAAAATTTTGCAAAACATTGTGTGTGCATGTGTGTGCGCGTCTGCGATGGGACCGTGCCGGAAGGGAGCTTGCCTTGAATGTCTTCTCACCTGTTCTTTGATTTCCATTACTCACCTATCTAGGATGTTCATCCACCAGGCCTTTTGCTCCTGAGACACAGCCATGTTCTCTGCTGGGATGGATAGCAGCTCCACAGCCTCCCAGAATGTCCCTGCCTGGGCCACCTCCAGAGAGTGTAGACAATGCTGTTCCACACTGAATTCCTAGAAGCTTCTGGAGCACTGTCAGGAGCTGGTGGCCGAGGTCCATGCACGAGCACAGCTGTGTGAAGCCACGACAGATGGATGTGGTCTCTCCTTCCTGTCAATCTCTAGTCCAGACCCACTTCCAACCTCCAAAGCTCAGACATGGCCAGGGTGATGAGACTTCGGAGCAACCATGGTGTCCTGCAGCACCGGGAGAGGAACCAAGCCACCCTCATGCCTACCCGAGGAGAGGAATCATGGGGGACTGTGGACTGCCTGGTGGGTGCTAAGGACCTGCTGCCCACTCTGGCTTGGACTCTGCCACCTCCCTGTCTTTGGGGTGTGCTGAGGGCTGCAAACCCAGATGATCTGGGGCATGTGAGAATGTGATCGTGGAAAAAATGAGTCTCTGCTGTAAGAGTCTGGCCTTAGTACGACAGCACCTGGATGTCTGAGCTCTCTCGCCCTGTCTCTGAGAGGTGGTTGCCATTTTTTAAGGCCTCTACACTCAAAGATATGACCGTGTTGGAAGGTGCCTTCTTCAGAGGTCGGGTGGTGGAGGTGTTTAGGGACGTCAGTGATCAAACTTAAAGCCATTGGCTGGAGGTCTTCAATCTAAATCACAACTGAGATGTTAAAGAGCCGTCAGACCAGAGCCCACACTTGTGTCAGGGCAGGGCACGAGCCTGGATGGAACCACACCAGACATTGCCTCATTTAATCTTCACCCAAAGGCCAAGATGAGGTCAGAGCTTTGTGATGTGAGAGAAGTTAAAATGCTCTTACACCAGGATCAGCCTGTTTTACTGAGCCGAGAAATGCTGTGCCATGTTCTCCATCGCACTTATTCCAAGCAGCTTCATGTCTTCCTCTCACCCTATCTGGATTCCACCTCTCCCTCTGGTGCCTCTCATCAGGATCACCCCTCCGTGGTGTGTTAGAAATGCTTCCTTAGATGGGCCAATCCAACCCATAGCTACAGCTCTTGTATGAAGGATGTACTGTCATAACCTTGTGCAAAACATCTAGGAGATGTCACTGTCCATTTTCAGGGTCCGAGTACGGCAATAGTTTGTATAAAATGTACACATAGTGGTGGCTACAGAATAGTTTATGACTAAATACATATCTATTACTGTCAAAATAATGTATAAGAATGTACTTGAAGCTATTATCCTTGTGCTCTGTTGTCTGAATATTAAAGAAATTACAGAGACTTCCTGAAATGTCTTATATGTGATGGCATTCCTATCGCACATTCTCTGAGGGTTTTACCCTGATGATATTGAAACATAGAGTGGGAATCCTGTGGGATTTGGTATTGGACTCTTCAAACACACCAGGAATTATGTCAGAGTGGCTTCATGAGGTGGCCACAACCTCCTTCTCCTTCCACCTACAGCCATGTAGACAGTCTGTCATTTACCTGTGAAATATTGCGTGGCTCTGCAAAGCCAACTTATTTGAACGGGTTCTGTGGGGAGGCAGAGGTGTTCTGAAGGGCAGCCCACCAGCAGCTGCCTGTCCTCTCCACCTCCCCCACTCAAGCCAATGTGAGAAATGACCCTAATGAGACTAGGACTAGTTTGTGTTTACTTGACCAATAGTTCAAGCAGTGCCCTGGTGCTTAGACACCAGGTAAACCCTCCAAAGGGAAGCTTGGATGCTCCAGTAAAAGAGGATCACATCCACAGTGCAACTAAAATCCCAGGCAAGCACTGGGGTAAACCAGGTGTTTCCCAGCCAGGTAGCTGTGCTGTGCCTCAGCCAGCAGCTCTTGGTGCCCTCACATGGGAAGGTTTACCTAGCTGGATCTTTAGACAGATAAATGCACATATGTATACATATATAGTATTATTGTCTTGATATTAGGAGCTGAGCACATCTCACCAGGATATAAATATGTTTACACTGGCCCTCCTGAACATTTCACACCATGCCAAGGCTGAGCAGGAGATGTAAATCAGCTGAGTTGGGCGATAATTGGGCAGCAGTTTTGCAGCCCCAGTACAGCATCTATTTCAATTACAGGGGGAAGGAAACCAGAAAGAGCATTTTATCTTACTCATTACTGCAAGTCATAAGGGACCACTAGATTTCTTAAGCTTTTGAAATTCTCTCTTCAGCAGTTTCTGCCTTAAAACTAGTTCAAACTTAACTGAAAAAAAGGTCAATTTTCCATGTACAGAGCCCTTCAGAGCTTTCAAAGGAGCAGTGTTAATGTGATCCTTGGCCTAAGAAGGCTGAAAGGGAAAAATATCGTCTTTAAAAAATACATTTTTACAAGCGATGGGATTGTCTCAGATTTGATAGGAGTCCCACAGCCACTGTTTGTGCCAAGATTGTTAAATATAATTTTTAATGCTTTGCATTTGGGGTGTTTAGGCTTACGTATTTAAATAATTTTGGTTTTCAGGGATGAAAAGAAGTGAACAAATCCAGAAAATATGAGTTTAATGATATTGTCCTGATTCCAGTGAAATCAAGAGTAGCATCCAGAGGTGATTTGGGTGCACAGGCAGTTGTGCACCTTAAAGCCAAGTGCAGGACCCTATATAGCTTCTTTTCCTTTCCTTTTTAAGTGAGAGCAAGACATCTCTTTGGACAAGTATTACTGCAAATCAGGAGTGAAACCATAAGGTCAGGAAATCTGTTTGGAGTAAAAATATTTGTTTTGATGTCCTGTGACCTAAATGTGAAATAAATATTAGATTTGCTCAGTTTGGTGTGAACAAATGTCTGTTTGTATTACTGAGGAGGAGAGGTGACAAGGGATGCTCTGTGTGGCATGACCACGGAGGGTTCCCTGGCCACCAAACTCACCTCTGGCTGCTGCCCAAGGGCAGGAGGGGTTGGGCATGGACAGGGGAGCAGGGATGCTCTGAGAACACTGTGTGCTTCATGCAGCTCTGCCCAGCTCACTGGGACTCTGGGAATGGCACAGGGGCTGCTTCTTCCTCAGCCCATCTCTGGGGCAAAGCTTGCCTGGACCAGACCTCTGGGACACCAGGATGTCTCCCTTGGAAAGGGGATGTGCTCACAGGGAAAGCATACATGAGAGTGCTGTATCATTCCAAGTTTTGAGACTTTTGATGGCATTCTCTGCAAGGGAGTGGATGATACATCTGTGTGCAATTATAGCACAACTTCCTTTTGGTCTCAGGACAGACAGACGCTGTCACAGACCTGTCGTAGGCTTTCACTGGGGGGAGGAAGCTTATTTACAGGCAGGATACAGATCAGGCTTTGGCTAGTTTGGAGCATTAAAGCATTTGATGGGCTCTTTTTTGAGCAGTTTAGCCTGTAACCAGCCTCTGTTGGTCCCAGGTCTCATCTCAGCCCATACTGGGGCCACTTAGAACAAGCCTCTGTCAGGTCCCACATGTCTGCAAGGGTGGAGGGGCTCCATCCCTCTGAGTAACTGGTGTTATTAAATAAGCTAATGGTTTTCCTAAATACAGCAGCCTTGCATCCCATGTATCAAGAATCATCCTTTATATTATCCTTGCATCTATTGTGTGAGGAAGGAGACCAAAGAGTTAAGATTAGTTTTAAGAAATCCCAGACTCAGAATCTGGGACAGCCAGAGCTCTGCCAAGCTCTGCTGCTGCTCCTGCAGCCTACCCTGAGCAGAGAGCTGAAACCTCACTCACCCAGCTCACCTCTTCCTTGTAAGTCAGCCCCATCCTGTTTTCTACAGCAGTAAGAACTGGTTTTAATTATTAGACAGTGATGAATGCAAATAAATATTAGTCTCAGGATTGCTCATGAAAAATTCTCTTGGAATAGTTACTGGCTTGGTGTAAGCTTTGTTGGCTTTGCCAAATGATGCCCTTTCTACTCAGCAAAGCTTTTCTGGAAGCAGGAGTGTAATAAATGCACAGTATCAGACAAGTCTGTTCTGGCACAGTATTTGTGTGAATAACCATTTTGTGCTAACACCAATGGAAGCTCTGGGGTTCACAGGCATCCGAAAGTCCAACTGCCACTCAAATATTTGCAAATAATGGGTATGTGATCCCACAAATAACAACAAACCAACCTGGTTGCTTTCATTGAGGAAAATGATTATGAATCACTGTGTACTGTGGGCTCAATCCAACAACCACCAGCGTCAAAAGAAGTCTTTCCACAACTTCAAACAAGCAGGGAGCTGAGCTGTGTTTTCTCACCTTTACCTGGTGTATCCATTGCTCTCATATTGCACCATTAAATAATAGAATTTATCAGGCAAGCAAGAATTTCCTAGAGCAGCCAAGAGTGGGCTCATGTCACCTCCTGAGTGCATATGTGCAGCTTCCACTGATGTCAGCAGGGTTATGTATGGGCAAAATGAGGTCAGACTGTGTTGTCCTACTTTACGTGCCCTGTGGTATTACACTCAATTAAGTTTTGTCTCCCAGGACACAGCCTCTCTCCCACTTAAGTCACCAGGAACTTTGTCACTGCACAACAGCGCAGGAGGAGGCACGAAATACAACCAAAAAAAATACTGCAAGAAGTTTTAACCCATGTATTTAGGAACTTTTAGCTGCACTTTGAAAAGGAGGGTTAAATTCAGTTAAAAAAAAAAAAATCCATGAAAATTCAACACGGAGCATCTTCAGGAGAAGGTAACAGCTTTGCAAACTCACCCAGAGCCTTGCAGAGTGTAGTAGACTCAGCAAGAGCTTCTTCCCAAGGCAGCAGGGCATCTTTCCTGTCCTCTGCCAACAGCTCCCCACTGATCCTTGCAGAAAGACCTGGATATCATGGGCAACATTTCTTAGGCAGCACAGCAGAACGTCACATCTCCTGTGTGGGTGACCACATGCTTGACTACTTTGAAAATATTAACCACTGGTTATGAACTGAAATTATAACTAGCTATAGGAAGGAGAAAACTGAAAATAAAAAATTCCTTATTACAGACAAACAAGTTGCCACTACAATGCTGGGCTTTGAATGAACCAGGTTTGGTCCTTGTCCCTTTGAAGGGGCTTATTCTGACTTTGAACAAGTAGCTTGTTGTCTCCCTGGCTTTACCAGAGATGGGCAGAAAAACATCTCTGAGGATACTTTTCCACAGTCTATGGGGTCAACATGATGAGAAACACAAAGAATCAGATATGACCTACTGCCCGTGTGCCACTCTGAGGGATCTCCTCTGTGGGCACATGGTGAAATGCAGGGACTATCCAAAACTTTTACTGACAGATAGTCAGACTATTTGAAAACCTTCTTAATTTATACATTGGTTAAAAAAATCATTTAATTTCTAGATGTCTCACAGCTGCCAGTATTAGGCATCCTTATGTATAAAATAGGCGTGTTTTCCTCTGGATTTTTAAGTCCATTCTAAGCACCTTAGGAAAAGAGGACAGCTGGCTTTTTGCATGATGTTAAACTCTGCATTACATACATACATCACCAGGAGGACCCACAAGACTTTAGCCAAACCAGGGCTAAGAAATTATTTTGGCTTCTGATTGTGTCTCCATGTACCTCCACAGAGAGGAGATCCCTGCTGGCTGGAGGAGCCTGGCTGGACAAGATCTCTACAGACTTACAAGTGAGCTGAGACACCAAGACCTCACAGACACAGCTGCAAGTATGTCTGAATGTAGCTGTCCTAACTTTACTTCTGCATCCTGCCTAAAATGTCATGTCAGCCTTCTACAGAGGCTCCCCATGAGGTCCCAGGCTACCTATGGAGCATCTTTGTCTCATCCAGTGATCCTGGTGTGGGGTGCACACGGACTTTCCTTCGCTCTGCAGAGTGACCAAGCTCTGGGCCCACACATACACCCCTCTCTCTGTTCTGTGCAGGGCTAAGCCCAGTGTAGTCCAAACCCAGAGCTTTCTCTGGAGCTGGTTCTCCACTGCAGGATTAGAACTTGAGAGAGGCCACAAACCTCTGTGCCTCTCTTTCCAAGAGCAAGGCACACTTGTTCAGCCTTGCCTGCGTAGGCATAAACACCATGCACATATAGTGTAGTTAATTAAAACTATTCCCACTCAATTTTCCCCTGGGGGAAGGAAGGGAGAAGATAGATGCTCATGGGAGGGGTGCTCAACACATTGCTTAATGTGATCTAGAGTGGGACATGCACTGCTGTGGGGATAAAAAGCTGTGGGGGGCTGAGGGAGCACCATGGAGAGCTGTCCCTGGAAAGAAATGTCCCTTAATGTGTGAAATGTGGAAGGGAAGAAGTGATGTGTTTCCAGGAGAGATAACAGGAGAGCAAGAACATCTGCTCCCCAAGGCAAGGAAGCATGGATGGAGGCTTGCCCTGACACCCAAAGTAGACTTCTTGCTTGGGACTTTTGGGGATCTTGGGAACCTCCCACCCTCCAAAGCCCAGTTTTTGGGCAGCTCATGGAAAGGACAGAAGTCCCCAGTGCCTGGGTGTGGGCACAACACAGGTGGGTCTGAGTGGCTCAGCACTGACACCAGGGGCTGTCCTGGGCAACAGACACAGAACAGCCACAGCTCTCCCACCCTCTGTCCCCAAGCCACTCATGGACACACTAGGGAGTCACTCATGGACACACTAGGGAGACACTTGGGCCTGCCTTTAGTGGTGTGTGGATGTGAAAAGGTTTGTTCACAGGGAGCAAGTGCCCCGTGACAGGGAGCATCCCGGGTGTTGTCCTTGGCTCCCAAGCACAAGTACAGACAACTTCTGCACTGAGCACAGGATGTGGGACAAGCCCTTCTGAAACGTTTTCATTGCAGATCAGCTCCAGTGTCTTGCTTTTGTCAGTGCTGAGCAGTGTGGTGCCAGCAGGGAAGGGATGCAGCTGGTACCCACCAGTGCATGGGGTGATGCAGATGCCTCAGGGGCTCTGGTGCCTTCCAGCAGGTGCTCAACAATACCAGGTGCAGAAGAAAAGGTGTAGCTTTGTGGCATCTGCTGGTTGCAGCCAAAGCTGACCTCCATGCAGCAAGAAGGACCCAAGCACCACCAAAGTTCTGGATATGCTAAGTGTTTATGCCTTTCCCAAAAGAGGATTAAACCAACTGCATTCAGAAACAGGCAGGATGCTGCTGCTCTTCAGGGCAGGGGGGATGTCTCTGTGTAGCCCCTGCCCCATCAGGGACTCAGCACACAGACATCTGGACAGCAGTGATGCCATTCCTGAGGGAGATGTGCCATGGTTTCCTCACCTGGGGCTCAGGTGCTTGTGAACCTGTGACCAAAGAAGCTTGCAGGGTAGGACCAAAGTGTCCCAAATGTCCAAAATGAAAGAAAAGTCAGATTTCATCCTATAGGTCCCCAAGGAGCGACCAAATTGTCACTTTACAAATGTGAAAAAAGGCCAAGTTTGGACTCCCCTTGGAGCTGCTTTTTGCATCAGGGAAGTGTTTTGCCTTATCACAAGGTATTCCTTTTTAGGGGTGTTTTTTCCTCTTAGCAAGGAAATGTCTGTACTTTGTTTGTCAACTGAAGCAATGAATGAAATACACCTAAATGTTACTTCTCATTAGGGTGCAACTGAAAATGCAGGAAAATTGGAATATCTTCTTTTGGATTATGCATTGAAGCTATTTTTTTTCCTATTTATATGGATCCTGACAGGACAGAACTATTTATTGAAAGTTAAATAATGACATCTGCTATCAGGAATATCAAATCCAGTGGAAGAAGATGTTTCATATTAAAATAGAAACTCATGGCCAAATTTCCTCTTGATGAATATAGACACAGCTTTATAAACTTCGTCAAAGTGTCGCAATTTACACCAGAATAAAATTCAGCCCAAGGAGCTTCTATTAACAAGTCTTATCCACATGTGCAAAAAGAGTCTGCTTTTAAAAAGTGTCTCACAAAAACAACAACAAAAAAGGCCGAAAGAAATCTCCAGACCGTTCAGGCTTTGTTGCATTAGGTGGAATCAAAGTGACCTCTAGTGATTCCCTGTTAACCGTGCAGCTCCGCAGCTGCCTGCACTGAGCTCAGGGGGTGAGAGGGGATGTGTGCTGCTCTCTCAGCTGGTAAAAATGCAATCAATACCTGATTAATGCAAAATTGTGGCAATTAACAGCCTTTACAATAGCAATTCTTACAGTTTGAGTGTAGAATATTTTACCAAACTCTACCGTTTCTTCTCATGCAAGCTGCGCGCTATAAAAAGGAGTGTTTTTATCAGTCTGTTAAAAATCAGCAACACAATGAATTTATTAGTAACTTATCATCCATGTGTCTTCTGGCACTGCTGACGTGCTGTTCTTTGGGAATAGACAGGATAGGAAGTGCACTAGATTTGTGATTTAACTCATTTGTTCCTATTTTTTGGAACAGTCACAGGCTGATCACAAAATTATTACCAGTTGTGTAGGGAGTGTGCAGTGTTGCTGTGGGGTAAGCCATCCCCAGGTTCAACCAGAGATATTAGCACCTCTACAAGGTCACCTTTCCTCTCCCAGACCATTAAGATTTTTTTTTTTTTAAAGAGCATAGAGAGAGAGGATGTTACAATTCATCAGTGGTGGGGGAAATGAAAATTGTGTATCAGCCAAATTATGTCGGTTTACCATGAAAATCAATACCAAAGGGGGTTAGAAATGGGATGTCATCATTCAGAGGCAATGCAGGAGAAGATCTGTCAGCAGCAATATGGCTGTATGCTCTGTCCTAGTATTCCCCAGGGATATTTCAGGGCTGGGGAAGGCAGAAAAAATCATTGATTCCTCTGGAACAGGAGACTGGGATGGACATGGAGGAGATGCTCGGGAGATTTTGAGCTCTGTTGAGACTCAGAATGTAGATAATCAAAAAACAAGTCTTTCATAGGTTAGATGTGTCCATCTCTAATTCAGAGCTGGGTGTAAACCAGGATCCAGTTCCTACCAGAAGAAAACCCACCCAGCTGCTTTGGTTTCATCCATGTTTCGAAGAATTAATCTCTGACCCCTGATTCTTTCCTGCCCTATCCCTACGTCCATTAAAGACCATGAGATTTGACATCTGCAGGAAGAAGAACAAGAACATTGCTTGCATTGTCTTGCTCTCTCTCCCTGCTGTCAGCTCTCCACAATGACCATGCTGAGAGCAAATTGCTCTTTGAGTCATTTCCAGGGCTGATTTTGCATTCCCTGTAACTTTCACGGAGGCTGTGCCACAGCCGCTGCAATGGCACGAGCTCCCTTGTTGTGGTCAGTGCCAGGCTGATCAGCCACTTGCAATAAAGATCCCTTTTTTTTCCCCTGGATTTGTCAGCATCTTCTACTCCCACCAGCCAGTACTATTTGGGAGATTCCTAAGACATATTTCAGAAGGACTTCACGTGGAAATGAGGAGTTTTGCAGTGGGTGTTGCCAGACTCTCTGTCTCAGCCTGACCCTCTGCCTGCCCCACCAGCCCTGTCAGGGATGCTGGGGACCCTCCTGCCTCTCTGGGCTGTCCATGGTGTAAAATCAGGCTGTATTCCTAATAACCTCTGCTCTCTACTCTCAAAATGGCCAGGCTGGACCTGGTCAATATATGATTTCACCTGCCAATGCTCAGGAGCATCTTCTGAATTCAGTCTCTGCCATCCTGAGGCATGAAGCAACTTGAAGGAGTAAAATGATGCATGTGTTTGTCCAGAGCTAGAAATCAGCCAGAGAAAACCTATTTGTCTTCCAGTAATGAATCCAGCCACGAGAGAGTCCCAGCCCAGGCTCTGCTCTGCCTGGGTAAACCTTCTACAGAGCAGTGACTGAGGGCCACGCAAAAGGTCCCATCCACATTTCTGTGTGAAGTCAAATATGACTCAATCTCTGTTTGCTTTTAAGGCTTAGAGACTGAAAGGAAGCATTTTTATTTGTTGTGAGAAGCAAACCAAATAAAAACAGGTGGGTAAGAAAAATCAGAGGGCTCAGCAGTGGATGATCTGGTGCTAACTCTGAATTATCTTTTAGGCCGAGGTATTTTATTGGTGTTAAACCAAACCAGAATCCTTCTGTGCTTCAGTTAATTTCCTCCACAAAGAAGCATGCACATTTTATTAAGCTCCTTATAAATTTCATTTTCATTTTGGATTAAATGATATCATTTTAATGAAAGGCAGCAGCTAGAAAAATGCATTTTGTCTTGAAAGAATCACTTTCTGGTAAAGAACCATTTCCTATTTTTAAAGCCAGGACTGTGATAATCCAAATACTTGCATAGCCTTTGGTTACCAATCCTGAAAGCTATAAAAATATAATTTATTTTACACATGCATGCTGTGAGTTTATTTTCCAGCTAAGGAATGAGAATACAGAAGCTAGTTTCGCTTTTGTGGTCTAATAGGTCAGTGCAGATTTACCATTTTAAACATGTGCAGCTGTAAATACAAAACAAAACAAATTGTTGGTGCTGCTGTGATCCAAACCCCAAATTAAAAACAAATACAAATTAGAAATCCCCTGTAGAAATCTCATCTGTCTAAAGCTGCTGAAATATTGTCTTGATGACAGAACCTCTCACATAACAACACAGCATAACAGGTTGATCATTTAGAATATTTTTACTAAACTTTTGTTTGTTTTGAATATCCTCAGAGGCATTTTTAAATTTGACTCTGTGAGCATGTGTTTGCACGTCAGTTCCAGATTGTGTTGGTTTTTTCAAGCTATCTTCCAGTCTTCATTGTCTGCAGCAAAAATTTAAAAAAGTGAACCTGAAAAGTTAAAAAAAAAAGAAATAAGGAATTTTAAATAAAACTTGCTCTTGTGTTTATGTCATGGTAAAGTTTACACAGTTGAAATTGGCATCAGGAGATGATTCAAAAGTAGCAGAGTGGCACATTTCAATTCTTTGATGCTGGAAACCATAGAAAAGTGTACACCACCCAGCTCAGCCTGTCCACAAGAGTGTGTGTTACCCCAGTCCCCCATGGGCACTTGCTTGTAGAAGGAGAAACATAGTGGAGTTAAATATTTTGTAAAAGGTTCACTGCTGTCAGAAGGAAGGTTTTCCTAAGGGAAGGAGTTTGACAATCTGTTCCTTAGAAAATATCTTAGGGAATTCATTGGGACTGGAAGTACTGGTGGGGAGCAGGAACAGAGACTGCCCAAACAGCCTGGAGAAACCAGAGCTGCACAATCTGCTCCTCTAGATTCCTCACAACCATCTGCTGAGATTTGGGTTTTCTGCCTTGGCCCCCAAGAGTGGATTTAGAAATGCCAAAGGAAGAAGCATGAGAGAGGAGGGGCAAACACTGGGGCTGAGGAGTCCTTTCAGCTCCTCCCCAGCATCTCCTGCAGGGGTTTCCAAAGGGAGCTAACCTCCAGACTTCCCTCATGCCAGAGGGGAGTGAATCAAAATAATATAACAACTCGAGGTTTTCTGGTCCTGGTGGTGCTGCACAAGCTGCCAGGCACATTTTGGGTCCAAAAGCAAAAAATAAAAGTGTTTACCAACAAAACCTGACACTAATGGAAAGGACAATGCCTGAAAGCACAGTGAAGCTCTTTGAAGGTGTTGAGACTAATGGCTCTTCTCCCTGTATCTTCCTGGGCTGTGTCTGTGGTTTAGCCAATTTTGTGATACCTGTAAAGTGTTGAAAATTCTCCAGTCCTCTTCAGGCACCCTTGCACAAGATAGAACCTGATACATAACTGCAGGCAGACCTCACTCCTGGAGACCAGCTGGCAAGCCTCTGAGCAGCAAAGAAGCCAATCAATCTCCTTGGAGGTTCACAAGGAAAATTACTATTAAGCAGGTTTTGTAGCTCAACTTTGAGTTGGAATAACCTAAAATGTTGAAATGTCCAGGTAAAGATGGAGCTGTGCAGGGACGGCTTCATTCACCCTGCAGAGAGGAGCAAGTCAAAGATAACTGAAGTACAGCTTGGAAAGCACCTTGCTGTGGTTTCCAGGAGAATGCTGATACTGGACATGGGAGGAAGAGAGAAATGGCTCATGGATACATATGGAAAATTACTGGATCCACCACAGAAATTCAGTTTATCCCTTCAAGCCCTTAACCAAGAAGCCTTGCTGCTCTCCACCCAAGAGCAGACAGGAACCAGCATTTGAGATGACACATCCAGAGAGGATGATGTTACACAGGTCCATCAAATCAGCTCTGTTGGCAGGGCAACTGTGAAAGTAAAAACTCTAATTTGTGGTAGGGAGAAGAGTGCCTGAGCAAGCACAAGCCAAATGTCTTGACCCTGGTATTACACAAAAAATAGAGCAGGTTTTAGATCAAAAAAGGATCAAAGATTGTGAGCCAAACAGAGAATGGGATTTATAGTACCAGACTGGGTCAGTTAATGTAGAACCGTTCTTTGATAAAGTCAGCAATTTTATTTTATTTTTAGAGAGAACAATTGATCTAAGGTGAATTTGGAATGATGTCACATTAGAACGTGCTACCTCAGCCCGAGAGGATGGAAACAAGCAGGGCTGATGGGCAAGCTGAAGGCTTGGCAATGAGGGGCTGTGAAAAGCTCACTGTGAAAATGGAAGGAAAGAGACAAATGGATTTCCTCACACATTGATTGTTTCACTTATCTACTCTAAGGCCCTGGCAGAAATCTGGTAGTGTGTAATGGTGAGTGACAAGAGGAAAGCTGACATTGTCAATAAATCTGACCAAAATACTCACCAGAAAGCATGAGACAGCCTTGACCATATAATAGAAATTATGAGAAAATTATAATCAGAGGTGCTTCTTGTGAGTAAAAACAGTTATTCCTGTTAGAAATGGGAGGCAAGAAGGGAGAACAGAGTCCTACAGGCATTAACCACACCCACGTAACCATCAGGAATGTAGCATGCCTGTGCAAAAATCCAACATGATGCTAAGAGATGTCAGGTGAGGCATTTCCACCAGAGCTGGAGGGAAAGCTTTGGGAAGAAGCACATAGGCATAGGAAAAAAGGGGGGTTGAAGCTGAATTTTTTTTCTTAGAATTTGTGTGAGTCTGATGATAATGGAGACATAGGAAGAAAGTCAGGGGGTTGTGTACTCTGAAACAGGGAGGGTTAGAGACAGGTCCTCTCATCCTTTATGTACATTTACTCTGGTCACTCACAGCACCCATGGAAAAACAAACATTCAGCAACACATCACATCTCCCCAGGAATTTCAACAGGTTTCACACATACCTCTACAGCTAATTACTTGTTATTTAAAGCAGTGTTAACTTGCACTTATATGTCAGGAGAGATTTCCAGGGTTGACCAGCCTGAGCTCTGGGTCAGGAGCAGCAGTGAGGAGATGAGCAGAGGTCAGGGTCACACTGAAGATACCCATCCCAACCCAAGCTCTGGTAAATCCAACCCAGAGGACAGGGGTTTGGTAGGAGAGAGCTCCAGGACAGATGTGCACCTGGATGGGATGTCCAGGAGAGGTGCCTGGGAACACTCACTTATGGCTGATGTGATTTTTGATGACTGCAGTCAGGGCTGATGTGATGTGGGTAGGAAGTGCAGCTGTGACCTCAGCCAGGGTGAGCTGCTGAGGCCAGCCTCAGGCCAACTCTGCTCCTGTCCAGGAACAGCACCCCACCACAGAAAGGTGCACGGGGCAGCTCCTGATGTAGGGTCCAATTTTGGGCAATTCCTGCATGGACAAACAGCCTGCACAGCTCAGAGACAGAGCCCAGTTTCTTCCCAGTGTGATGGAGAGACTTTTGCCTGGCCAAACTTGCCCACACTGCCACCCAGCTTTTCCCTCATCCAGTTTGGTGCCTAATTCTCTATGTCTCTGCTTCCTTCAGTTCAAGAATCTGTTCATTAATATATCCACAGTTATTACTGAACTAAAACCTTCCCATTTTCAGCTGCATTCCAGGTAAAGAAACTGACAATTAACCTGATTCGGTTGTGAGTTAACTCATTTAATCTCCAGGTGCTCCTAATCTTGAAATTAATAAAACATGGCTAAGTAGCATTCAACTCTCTTCCTTTAATTACGTGTATAATGAAGCTCATTTAGAAAGCAGCCAGCAGTATGGAGACCACATTGCAGGCGTTGCCCCTCTTTCCCACTATGACCCAAATCCCCTTTTCCAGGTTAGTATGACAGGACTTAGCTCCAATAGACAACATTGGTCCTAAAATGTCTCACATGGGATAGGAGCCTGGTAGTTTTTGGTTCTGTGAAATATGAGGAAGAAACACTCTCAGTGGACCCAGCTTGTGGTGTGCTATGGTTTTTCCTGCCCTCTGGCAGCAGTTAAAGACGTTTCAGTGGCAGCAGTCTCCTTTTGTTCCTCCCACCTCTCCCTGCATTAATCTTTTGCTCTGCCACACAGGACCCAGGCTCTGGCATCCCTCAAACGCTCCAACTGAGCAACAAACTCGAGTTAAACCATTGTTTTCTACCTGATCTCCTGAATCTGGAGGATAGGAGGCTCAGGAGAGACCTTATCACTCTTTACAACCACCTGAAAGGAGGTCACAGCCAGGTGGGAGTCAGTCTCCTCCCAAGGAGCAAAAGTGGTAGGACAATGGGAAGTCGCCTCCAGTTCCACCAGGAGAGGTTTATATTGGATTTTAAGGAAGAATTGCTTCACAGAGAGGGTTGTTAAGCACTGGAACACTGCCCATGGCAGTGGTGGAGTCCCCATCCCTGGAGGTATTTATAAGATGTGTAGATGTGACACCTGGGGACCTGGTTTAGTGGTGGGCTTGGCAGTGCTGGGTTAACACCTGGACTTGGCATCTCAGGGGTCATTTCCAACCTAAGCCATTCTGTGGTTCTATGACATTTTGATTTACCACGAGGAGGAAGGCTGGCATGGAACCTGAGCATGGCAGGAGTTGTGTCCTGCAAGGAGTGCCCTTCCCAGCAGCCCAGACTGCAGCAGGAGCTGCCTGCTTCCTTGCATGTTCATCATGCTTCTGTCTAAAGACTGTTGGGGATGCCAGGAAGAAAAAAAAAATAAAAAAGCCCCTACCCAAAACACTGGTAATTAGTTCCTGTAAATGGGTTTCAGTCTGGTTACGTCTCTGGCTCACTCTGATGTAAGATTTTTTTCACGCCCTTTCCAAAATCACATGTTAAAACTGGTTCTCTGAGAATATTCTGGGACATTTGGTGTAAACAATTCTGATATAAAACTGTAACAAGGGGGTTTTTTTGTGTTTCCCTAGGGTGTTTCAAATCATGGCACAGGGACCAGATTCCTGTGGGAAACACAGTCTTGCTCTCCCTACCCTCTGCTCCTCTGGGGAGCTTGGCAGTGCCCAGCTGGGCAGCTCATCCACCCACTGCACAATCCACAGCACACCAGGCACCTCTCCTGGCACTTCTGGGCTTGGCACGAGCAGCCAAAACTCCTGCACAACCCACACTCGTTCAGCATCCCTCCTCCCTGGTGGCCCAGCATGGCTTGTGTCCACCCCATGGCTCCATGTCCCTCCATCATCAAATCTTACCATAGACACAGGAGGAGGATGGGGAATATAAGCACTACAAATGGATCTCTAACCCTTAAAAAGGATTAGAGATGGGCACAGGCTCTTCCTGGGATGGTGTTCCCTTCTGAGGTGGGACAAGGCTCCCCAGTCCCAGTGGCTGTGCTAGAGGAGGCAGCACAGTTTGGGTGGAGGATTAGGGAGGGGAGTGGGAGGTCCTGGGGGAAGAATTTCTCAGGGAATTGCATCATGGATTGCTGGCCTGGGGATGGGCAAAGGTGTGGCTGAAGGATGTATACCAGACTTATTAATTTTATGAGGCTGAGAAAGAAGAAAAGCCCTTGTACCTTCATGCCCAGCAGGAATTCTTACAACCAGGGCCAAAAAAAATCACACAGCTGGCAACAGTGGTTCACTGTCTCCCACACTGGCACATCCTCCTCAAGATTCACTCACCAACATAAGAAAACCTAAAAAAAAATCTGAGGATGTTTGTGACACTTGACTTTCACGTATCTTGTCAGGGGTGACTTCACAGCTCCACTCAGGAAGCAACTCCAAAGATCTTGTAAATAAACACTACCTTCATGGAGAAGGCTCCCATCCATCATGTTGCCCACTCTGCACTTTCAAATACAACCCAGGAGATTTGAATAGAATGTGCCAGCATTTTCTCATTAGCTTTGATATTTTTGATGTCTCCCCATGGACTGTAATGTCTTCTCACCTTCCTTTAGGTCTCCTCCTGATCCTTGGGGTGAGCATCACCTTCACCTGAGGTCTCCCTCACCCTCCTGCCAAGCCCTGTGGATGGAGATCCAGTGTCTTGTTTGTCTCCTCCATGGTAAAGACCAGCTTTGGCAACTAAATGCTCCCAAGTCCTTGGGACCTGACAGGATTCATCCTGGAGCTCTGAAGGAGCTGGCAGATGTTATGACAGGACCCCTCACCTACCAAAAGTCCTGGAATTCTGGGGAGGTCCCTACTGATGGGAGCTACCCAATGTTATTCCAATCTACAAAAAGATTGGTGTGAGGGAAAACCCAGAGAACTACAGACTCTTAATTCAACATCAATTCCTGGAAAAATTATGGAGAAGCTTATGCTGAGTACTACTGAAAGATATTTAAGGAATTATACAAATATCAGGCTCTGTCACTGTGGGCTCACATGGGGAAAGTTCTGTCCTCAGTGTTTATGTTTTAGCAGACACACCAAGCTGGGAGAGCTGCTGGTGACCAGGAGCTTGTAAGGAACTGATGGTGGGTGGGAAGACAGAGGCTTTTCCTGGCTGGGTCTTTTCATTTGATGGGTTGGCTGGTTTTGTTTGTGGGATTTTTGGGTTCTTTTAGTGTGTTTTTAGGCTTTTTGGGGGTATTTATTGATACTGTTTTGATAAGACAATATTTCTGTGCTCAGTAAATCACCTGCTTCATTTAAGTGCCACAAGAGGAGGCAGCAGCTGCCAGGTATGAGATGCTCAGAGGATGCTGCCTCTGGGGCTCAGCAATCTCTTACACACTTCCCTGTGTACCCACCCCATCTCCTGCTGAGGCCAAACCAAGGAGGAAGAAGTCAAGAAGTCAGCACCCCTTAGCAGGAGGAGGGCAAACTGGTGACACCGTGCACAAACCAGCCTGTTACAACCCACAGGACCTTGGACATTTCACGGGTAAAATTCTCACCTCAAAATGCAATGTCTCACCAGAAACAGCCACATAAAAGAGGAGCAATGAAACAAGAGACTGATACAGAGCCTCACTGAGCTGCTCCCTCACTGCTGAGGGTCCACCAAGCCCTGTCTGCACCACGGTGGCTCACAGCAGCCATCTGGTGAGCACAGCCATCATCTACAGAAACCAGGTGAGTGATGGCAATGATGGGGACAGAGCCTTGTCAAGCTGCCAACAGAGCCTCCTCCACCCTCCTGAGCTGCCCTGAGATGGAACCTGTTTTCCCTCAGGCAGTACACAGCATGACCCTGGATGGGCTCTTGCACAGTAATAATTAATTAGATTTCAGATACATCATTTTCAACGTATACAAACTGTTTGCATTGTCATCAAATCAGTGACAGAACTAATATAGCCAGGGAAATATAGAGGTATTCAAGCCGTTGCCATCATGCTTTTGTGTTTGACTTCATGTTTCTTGCATATTCACAATATTTAGGGTTTGATTTGTGGGGTTTTTTTAAAGGCTCCAGCATGATCTGTGAGGATGAAGGTTTGAGTGGAGCACCACAAGTCCAGTCCTTTCCCTTTCCTTTTTCACCCTCTCCAGCTTGCCAACAAATGCACTCATCATATTTGTTCCTTGCAATTGATTGGACAAGAAGAAAAAAGCCAGGTGCTTTTAGATCGTAATGCACATCTTTGCAATAGGAAACATGAGGACTCTTGCTTTGAAATAAAACAGGCTGAGACACTTGCCAGTTTTAATCAATAATGCAGGGAATATCTTGGCTCTGGACTCACCCCTGCAAGATGTTGTGTCAGGGTTTTGAACCTCCCCGGGAGCAGGAGGGCAGGAGGGATGTGCTGAGTCACTGAAGGACATCTCCCTGTGCAAGAAAACCTCAGTGCAGGATGTGGGCACGGGGTACAAGCTGCCAAGATGTGGCATAAAAACTGTCGGGAAGGATCCTGCCTGCTCCGAGACAGCCCCTTCATCAGCAGCATTCACAGTGTGAGGACCCATTTCACCTCCCTGAGAGAGGGTAATTATTTCTTGTCAGTTAGACTCAATCACTGAACTCCACACAGCTGGTGGCAGAGAACCATTTAGCCTCATTTACCACCCTGATAGCCTTTTAGCTCTTCCACATTTCACGCGGTCTCTGCCATTTTGCCCACAAATTCTTCTTAAAAAAAAAAAAAAAATCATAAAAATTTATGAGGGGGAAAAAAAAAGAGGCATAAAATGGAGGCAGCTCAGAGAAAAGGTACTAAAATTTTCAAATGAAGATGAGGTTACGTACCCCCAGCTGTTTCAAGTGCTGTGATTGAGGGTCTCGCTGATGAGGGATGATTACATTCCTCCTGCCCCTCACCCCCATGAAAAGCAGCGTGCATCCTCCCTCTGGATAGGGCTGATTAACAGTAGCACAGGGAAGACATGGAAACAACCACATCTTCCCTGTTCTGATGCAATCCTTGAATTTTCCTGACTCAAGTTAAGGAACACAACCCCTTTGCAATAAGCCAGCACCTTTAAACTGACTGAAAGGTTTAAAGGTGTAGGAACTGTGGGTATCACTTTGCAGAGAGACCCTTTTGTGGCAGCATTTAAGATGGAGAATATACAGAGAAATTATCATCTCATCAGTTAATTGGGATTTGGCTTCCAGGACTGGTTTTGCCACACAAAAGTCCAGGCTAGAAACAGAAAAGGACATATTTACAATGCTAGGGTTCTCAAACTGTATCCAGTCCCCATGACTCAGATTTTGCACACAGCTACTGTTTGCAGAAGTGCCAGTTTCAATAATAGTTAATAATGATAGAAATAATAATATTTTCAAACAAGCAAATTATAAAAAATTACAAAGAATGTAAGAGCAGCCAGGCATCCCAAACCCCAATTACCTTTTGAGTCTTATCAAAACAAATGAAAGAGCTGCCTTCCACTTTTTTTTTTTTTTTTTTAAGCTTTGTAGCTATTTCCCCATTTCCCAAGTCCTGCAGTAGGATCCACATTAACGAAGGCTGTGGAAGGCACCTGACTCACTCAATTGATAAATGTAGGAAAAAGTCTCCCAAACCCCTTCCCTGTGTTCTTACTGGCTTTGCTGCAAGTGAAGACTCTGTGCTGCTGTACAGGAACATCACAGTTACAGAAGGCACAGCCTAATTTGTTTGAGACCCTAGAAAACAGGATTGGAAAAGGCTGTGGGGCTATTCAATCCATCCTTGTGCTGTCTTAAAATTCTTCTCATGAAAGGAGAATCCTCTCATCAGTAAATTAATGAAAAGATTGCTGAATAGGTAATAATTAGTGGCATACAGAAGTAGAATCAGAAGAAACAGAAATACTTAACTCCCAAGTTCTCCCCACAGTATCCCCAATACCAACAGCATCTCCACAGAACAATTTTCCTGGTCAGCATCTTTAATTTTTCACCAGTTGAAGGCACACATTCCCCTGGGATCTTTTCAGAGCAGCACGGATGGGTGAAAATATTTAATGTATATTCAGCAGTTACCAGAATTGACATCTGAAACCAAGGAGCAGTGGCTCCAGTCAATTCTCATTGAACCCAACTAAGGATGTTTTCTGTAGCTTAAGCCCTGGTCTTTGAAAGGCTGAATGTGTAGAGCAAAAGCAGAGGAAATCTTTGATAGATGAACCATTCAAAAAAGCTTCCCAAAATAAATATTCACAGGGTGTTTCTACTTAGGGCAGTACAGAGGTGGTTGATTGGGTTGTAGTTTTTGAAGTTCAGCATAATCTTCATACCACACATACACGTGCTAATAACTCAATCCTGGAAATGCCTGATGTATCCAGCCTAAAAAGGCAATAGTCCTTTTCCTCATAGATCACTCCATCTATAGATCAGATAACTGCAATTAATTCACTGCTCTTCCTCTTTTCCCAGTGACTCTTACAGCAAAAAAATCCTTATTTATTAATACCAGAGTGCACAGCCTTGCACTTTGCAAGATTAAATTTAATCTCACCTCTATTATTCTGATCTTCTAGTTCATCCAATTCCTCTAACATACTCTGATCCTCCTCCTCATCTGAGCCCTCCCTCATCTATCTGCCAACATGCTTGATGAGCACACTCCAACTCTTCCTGCCCAAATCATTACAAAATAATTAAGGTCAATCAAGGCCAATTTTTGAAGCACACAATTAGGCATCTCAAGATTTGATTTTAAAGGTTTTTTTGCACCTCCCTTGGTCACTCCCTTCCCATCTGCTCGGTAACTATTTTTTAGCCACATTGATTTTACCCCTCTCTCCCTGGTTGTCAGCCTTCCAGCTCTCAAAGCATATCCCTGCAAGAATTCTGCATTCTTACAAAATTACAAGTTCATCAGCAGGACATTTTAACTTCTAAAGACCAACACACTTTTATGCCCAATCTCACCCTCTTGAAAAGGGAACTTGTTCTTCCCCTGTGCTGTGCAGTGGTCAATCCATTCAGTTTAGGGCAGGATTGGACTGGAGTCAATGCTCAGTGGTGCTTCAACTTCACTAAGACACAAATTCCTGCCCCAAGACTACAGACTGACAGGGGCAGGGAAAGGTGGTACAAGGAGGTGAGGAGATAGGACTCACTGAGTTCGGGTTTTGAGGGATTTTGGTGAGGTTTACTTTGGTTTGGAGCCTTCTCTGGAGGACGAGATGTGGAAGAGGCGACGCTGCAGTTGGATATTTACAGTGTGCTCCTACTGTTAATACATGACAAAATCACAGGTTGAAAACTAAGTTGGAACTCTGATCACAAAGCTGGCTGTTCTTCATGGCTTCCTATTTAAATCACTGAATCAGAGGCATTTTTTTTTAACCCTGATGAGCCTTCTAAGGTCACTGTGCTGGTTGCTGTGTGTCCTCCATCAGCAATGAGCAGAACAAACAGCTTGGGGTGTTATCAGCCTGCCCCAGGTAACAACATTCTCTTGAGATCTACCCCAGTGATTATGTGATAAGCTAGCAATGCTTCCCTGGAAATGTATACACTGAATCACAGGTGCCACTTCCAGTGATGCCAGGATTTTTACATTTAACATTATTCACAATGTTAAAAAACTACTAAAAAACCCCTTTGAAGTGCAAGACAGCTGATTCTGACCTCTTTTCTCAAGCTACAACAGGCCAGTGGAATTAGCCTCCATTTATGCTGATATAATTGTGTTCAGGAAACAACTGATGGTGACCAAACTGAGCTTGCCAAGAGCTCCTCTTTATGTCATGAATTAAGACAGGCAATATTTGAAAGTAGAGCTCTTTTATTAGACATGTCAGTATGGCTAAGAAGTACCAGAAAAGCTTTAACACCCACAAGCTTTGCCCCTTGTGTGTACTTTATCTCTTTAAAAAGAGAGCCCCTCTTAGCTTCCAGACCTTTTGAACCAGCCACACAAGCACAAGTTCCTTTCACCCTCAAGCCACTTTAGTTTCCATCTGGGGCACCTTTGCACAGCTGGAGAAGAACCCTGTGCTACGCTGCTGATGTTAAAGTAAGCCCAGCGATGATACCATAATAAAAATGGTAAAATAATCCAGTGTGTGAAGCCCTTTTTGACAAGTTTGAAGTTGTACATCAAGCAACAACACAGGAAATGATAAAGATCAGTTTTTATTGACATATTTTAGGTACAATAAATATATTTACATGTTCACATTTCAAACATGGAATTACATGTAAAAAAACTTGCACATGTGATCATATTTGTGTTTCCATTTTTACATTCACTTAAAGAGGTACGACAAAGATCTCTTATGCACGTGGAGGATTTGGTATAGTCCAGTATTACACTCAAGCAATCAGCAGTGCACACCTTGTGCAGATGATGCTGTAGAAAACATGAGGCGGACGCACTCCCAGTGCAGTCAGTATGATACAGTCGGCTGCTGAATTTATATCCTGAACTGCTAATGAACAAACTCTGCAATCCAGATTAGAGCAGTACATTTGAAATGATTCTCAGAACACCCAAATATAGATATATATGTATATATATATACACACACTGCTTAGGACTTTACAGGTTAGGAAGGATCACATTCAGTAATAGTAATAGGAGGTAGGATCGTGTCGACAGTGTTGGTATTTCTACGTGGCAATAACAAAAAGTGCTATTACTATCACTGAATTCAAGAACAGAGCTCCTGAAAAAGTGAAAAGGATAAAATAGTTGTTAATCCTGTTTAGCCTGGCTAAATGCTCAAGCATGTAAAGGAAATGTCTACATTCCCCAGCATGGGTAAAACTGCAAAGCAAAAGTGTTAAGTGATGCTTCTCCAGTGCTCCGGGATGGGCAGCATTGCCTAAGGGGTGACACCTGTATCAAAGCAACCTCAGCTTCAGGCACCAAAGTCTGCAAAGAAAGGTATGGTATGGTGGGATTTCAGGTAGGACATCTAGAGTTCAAGTACCCTCAAAAGAGCTGGAAGAATAGGAAACAGAGCAAAATATTGAATGTAATGCACTCAGACAGGAGAAAAGCCCAGAGAGTGAACAGGGAGTGAAAAGGGCAGAAACATAACAAGGATGCAAATATCCTTGTGGAAATGGAAAAACAGGGGCAAACGAGATGGAAATGAGAAAAAGTATAGCAGAGAGGCAAAGGGTACCACAGGAAAAAAGAAAGTTGACTTAATCCAAGGGCTCCTTTATAAATAAAATTATATGCAATGGTACAGAAGATCAGCTGTGAATAAATAAGTGTTAGCATCTGGTCTGTGCTGGATCTGTAAGTGAAAATGACTATTAATAAGAAGTTAAACTGCTGAAAGAAGTTTCATCAGCTGAAAAAGAAAACCTGCAAACAAATGGTTCTGTTATTCTCAAAATAGAAATAAAACTGTAAGGTTCCAAACTCATCCTGACAGACACTAGGAAAAAAATACCATGCATATTAAAATCCATTAGATGCACACAAAGAAAATCCTGAACAAACACAACATCAATACAGCAGTGCTTGAAACTGTGATTTTCCAAGTGACTACACACAACATTGCAATACAGCTACATTTAACTGTACACGGGTTTTTACAAAAGTATTTGTAATCTGCAATACTGTTTAAAGTTTAGATGGTAAAAACCACTGAACACAAGTCCTGTTATATAAAATAAAAGCAGTGTAACCTGTTGAAAAAGTGTATCTATAAAGCCCATTTGCAGTTAGTTAGAAAAATCAGTGCATCCAACCAAGAAAGCAGAGAGCAACACAGGCACCTAAAGACCCCATGAGATTAACTTTTCCTTCGAGGTTTTCTTTAGTGCAACAAGGACCACACTTTCCACCAAAATAAGCAGAGAAGTAGAAAAGGGAGTCTGTATGTTTGTTTGAAATTAAAAAACCTCAACCCTGCCAAAAGCAGCGTTATAAAGAACAAAATGATCCTTCCCAACCATATTACACCAGAAGTTGGTATACGCAAGGATCCAATATGAATCTGGTTTGGTACACAAGCCCCTGTGCTCATGTGGACAGTAAGTTATCTCCATAAAAATCAGGTTACAAAAAAACCTTACAGAAAATCCTTAGGATTTGATACTAATTTAAGATAAAATACTTTCAAGTATTATGTTTACGAATTAATTAGAGGACAAGGCATGATTTAAGGTAACATTGAAACAAAAGCTCTATGTTACCCTAAATGACCTTTATAACACAGCTAACTTTCTGCAATCTGTTCAGGATTTGTTTCCTTTACATTTAATTTCTCATCTACCATGCTAAAAAAGAGGTGAAAACAAAAGCACAAAAAAATGCATTTAAAAAAAAAAAGGTTTATGTCTCTCTGAACAAAAAATGCCTTTTTGACAGTGAACAGGTGAAGCCAGATTTCTACCTTCAAGTACCACGACTCGTATCACAGACACACTACTACACAAAGGACAGGAACATCACAATACTATGCCAGAGGACAAATCCAGAGTACCTCTCAGGCAGACAAAAAAACCCCACAAAACCAAAAACCAAAACAAAAACCAAAAACCAAAAAACTAGGCCAAAAAACCCCTCAAAAGAAGAAACCCCAGAGCCTCCCACACCACCCCCCGTCACCCCAGCTACAAGGGTGACACANCTCAGGCAGACAAAAAAAACCCCACAAAACCAAAAACTAAAACAAAACCCAAAAAACTAGGCCAAAAAACCCCTCAAAAGAAGAAACCCCAGAGCCTCCCACCCCACCCCCCGTCACCCCAGCTACAAGGGTGACACACCCACACACACATACAGACACACAGTTACTGAGTGCAAACAGCAGGAAGTGCCTGCAGCAGCTTCCAGGGAAACTGCATCATTTCAAGGTACATAGATAAAAACTATGTTTAAAAAAAGACAAAAAAATTAGCACCAAGTAAAAGGCTTTTTCTTATCCACAGCAGCTGACATAAAAAACCCCCCAAACTATGAGGACCTCCAAGGTTATTCTAAAATAACCTTCAGTTTTACTCTCAGCTGTATCCTTGTAGTGGAAACCTAACATATGTGAATTAAAATGCTCAGTTTGCTTGGCATTTTAAAGGCTAGGACTTCTTTACAGAAATTTGGAAACCTGAAGCAAATCTTCAGATTTAAACTGGGGGGAAAAACTAGATATCCAAGGATACCATGCAGAGGGGGTGCTTGTAACCCACTCCTCCTTCCCCAAGTCACACTGGGGATATGTGTGGGCTGAGGACAGCATCCCTCTGGCTATAGAAATGCTACACACCTGTCCTGTTCCCCTGCCTGCACCAAGGCCCTGAACATCCCCAGCACCACACCACAGGGCTGTTGTGGCACTGATAAGGTGCACACTGATAAGGTGTGGCTCTGATAACACTGTGATGCACCAACGTGCCACCAACCCGGCCTATGTGTGAAACCAAAACAGCCCCAACTTTTGAGGACAGTATTACACCACAGACCTAATTTGTACCTGCAAACAGCACAATGGAACAAACCCAGAGAGACCCCGTGCCTTGGTCTGACAGTGCACTGTATTTCCCCTCAGAAGTTAAAGGACAGAGTTGTTTTAGGGTTTTTTTTAATTAAAAAAAAAAAAAAAAGAAGAACATTCTACTAAAATACCACACACCATATGGGTAATTCAATATTTTAGTCAAGACAAAATATGAATAGTTCTAAAGTAAATTTTCCAGTGGTACAAGATGGAAATGAAATAATTTGGGAAAAAAAAAAAAAAAGCTGACTTCATATAACCACCTACTGGAGTTGCCTATTTAAATAATTATAAAATTATGCTAATAAAAACTGAACAAATAATACACAGCTCAGGATATATGTATTGACTTACTAGCATCTTTATAAAAATTTGAAGATATACACAAAAAACACATCAACATTTATGGAACCATATCCATTTAAATTTAGGTAAGACAACACAAAAAACTAACAAATAGCTAAAATGTAGTTGACTGTAAGCACTTTGTGTAGCATTTTAATTTTAAAAGGTCAATATTTACATACTACATTAAATGCCTTCTCTTTTTTTTTTCCATTTTGCATCGTACTGTGAATTCACTACAAAGAAAGAACAAGATAATGGTTGCAACAGATCTTCCAAGAAAGTTAACTTAAAATGCTCAGATTTAACTCTGTGCTGGAAGAGAACACATCAAGAATACGTCTGTCTAGCTTTAGCTCTACTTCCTTTGGGGTTTTTTGGGAGGAGACAACAATTGGATCTAAAGGAGCTGTATCATCCAAACTGATCAATGCCAAGAGATCCACCTTTAAGTTAGGATTTGAGAAGTAAGAGAACACAAACATTTAAAAAAATGACTCACCTAGTTGCTACTTTTGCTACTGAGTTTTTGAGGATATTAGAGATATAGTGAGAACACAGGGTGTGAGTATGTATGTATGTGTATAATAAAACAAATATAGACATACATACATATGGTATGTTTACATGTAGGAAAGTCCCCAGGTACTGCAGTAAGCAGCTGAATTAATCCCCAGCAATCCACCCATACCCTGTCTACGCACAAGCAATAATCTCCTGCAACCGCTGTTAGAGAGGATGCATCTACTCATTAAAGAGGCACTGCTCACATCACTCCTTCATTTAAATAGATATGAGGCCATTTCATGCCTTTATTCCAAAGCCACACATTTGTCAAAAAAAAAAAAAAAAATTGAAATCCCAACTGAATAAAAATTTTTAAAACTTAAGTTGGCTGAACCTCAGGCACTTTGGGATGGATTCAAAACCCAAAGCAGGAGCGTTTCTACAAACTTCTTTGACTTTTGAATCAAACCCATATTCTTAGGCTCCAAGAAACCCTCTAACCCCAATAATGTTTGCTTCTGACAGGACAGCTGATCAACTGCAGATGTTCCTACTGCTGAACTCAGCTGCTGGACTGTCTGGCATTTGCATCTACCCCAGATTTCCAGACACGCAGTACTGAAACTCCACTCCGAGATGTCTCCTTGTCCTGCTTCCTAACAGTGGGATGAGCAACAGTTTAATGCCTTGTTTTTAAAGATAAGCAGTCCTTTCTTAAGAATAAAAGTGAGATAACCTGAGGAGGTAGCGTAGGGGGTCCCAGAGCTGATGGTGTGAGGAGTTAAACAGGCTGGGGCTGATCACTCTGCAGGTCTTTGGGGTTGGTCCCACTGGGCAGTTCCTACCTGCAGCTCATGCTCTGCCCTGGGCTTGGCTCTACCCTAAAGCACTAACACCACTTCATGTACAGCAATTGTGGATTCATTAAACATTATGCATGAATTATACAGGTGGGTGTAAACCTCACTTCCATGAAAAGATTCCCATTCTGTTACTGTGTCTTGTCACCAAGTTTCAAATAGACTTAAAGATTATTTCCTAAGCACCATGTTGTTCTATATTATTTCAATGAACAGAGAGCAGGTCTATCTAGAAGACTTTTGACAGTACTTATTCCCTCATTGCTTTTGGTAACTTTTACTTAATTGAAAATATGGACCAAAAGTGGAAGGAAGCCAATTAGGTATCTGTGCCATTAAATCACCCTCCCCCCCACCCTCCAAAAAGATACTATTAAAAAAAGCTACTAGAAACTTGCTTTGCTCATCCCTTCCAGCTTGGCATGCCTATTTTGGGCCCCATATGCAGCTCTTTTATTTCACACCCATAGTGTTCTTCTGCAGTCACTCAAGTAACAAATCTACATTTCTGTAAGTTCCCCCTTCAAAAAGCAGCTGGAGTGCTTAAGATTATTCCTAAAATAAAGCATGAAGCAAAACATCAAGGTCTAAAACCTAAGGAAATGTTCATAAAAACTGGAATCCAATATAAAGATGACATATTAATAAGTTTATTCAGAAGTAACTGAAAAAATTGTTCCTTAGGCAACCCCATCTGGATGGTTCTAACCAAAAGGAAATATTACGAATTTTACTTTGAATAAAATATAAGCTCCTTAATGTTTGCATGGCATTTCTGGTAACTGACATGTTCACCAGGAGATTCACAATGTCCTCATAGTCCTTTATGTATCAGGAACACCACATCAAAGCAAGTCCTTTCAGTTACGGGTTTCTTACGGGTTCAGCATTAATCACAAAATAAATCTCAAAGAAAAAAACCTGATCAAAATAAAGCATGAGGCAACCATGAAACACTAGCCCAAAAGAACTATCAGGAATGCACCACTCTTCCTGCATAACATTTTTGAAGTGACCCACCAAATATTTCTTTTTCCTTGCATCTGGCAGAGTTATTTAAAACAACCTAATTATAACTTGGAGTTCACTACCCCATAATGCTACTGAAGGGCAAAGATCCTTGTTTTTAAACACCAAGGGAAAATACAGCGGTGTTATTCCTCCTACACAGGGTTTTATGGAATAAGTGGAGTTGGAAAGAGAAGATGGAAGTCTATGTTGGAATAGAAAAATGCAAAGACAGACTTATTTACAAAGATCAAAAACTACAATTTTCCAGTGTCGCCTCCAGAACTTCTCAGCAAACTGCTATTCAGCAAAGCAGAGCATGTTCAAATCTATGCAAGAATACCTTCTCAGGTATACAATGCAACTAATTTGTTTAGAAAAATGAGTTTTCATTCAAATACCTTGCACTGAAGATAAGAGCAACCATTATCAAATATTCTTTGCTACGGAGAAAGTTTTTTAAATCTTTTGCTGTAACCATTCTCTCTCAAGTCACTGTGGTCACACAGCAGGATCCTGAAGAACAATGTCTACATGCATCAAAAGCATTTTGAAAAAAAAAAACCAAACTTCTATAATTCCATGTGGTTACAACAGAATGTGGAGAAACTGAACAGAAATTCCACCTTTGCAGATCCTCTCGAATCCACCTCTCCTGGAGGTCACCTTGGTGCTTTCTGTAGTTCAACAGAGCAGTTACAGACTGAGCTGACAGGGTTCCCAACCCGATGGATTTTCCACTGTGAGTCTGTAGCTCCATGTTACACTGAGGTTGGTGCAGGGGCTTCTCCCAGCAGACATCACTCCACAATCAGCGCCACGTTGATGTGGGACAGATCTATCATGTGCCTGTTAAAAGTTAAAAGAAAGTTAAATGTGGTGCTCAGAGTGATTCTGGCATGGAGCTTCTATGAAGGTCACTAATCAACAGATGCTTGATTGGATTAAAGGAACATTGAGCCAGAGGAGACTGATTTTATCTTCTGAAAGGAGGGAAGGAGCCATGGCGGCAGCAATGCTTAATTATTTACCTGTGGAATTTCTGTTGAAATGCTAAAGCATGTGCTGGCTCCTTGAATTTCGCTATGGCTTTCCGTTGTTGAGGAAGCATCTGTAAACTCTGCAGAGACAAAAAAACCAAAACATATTTTTAGTATTTACTTAGAGATCCACTTCACAACAGCCCCTTATTTTGCATGAAACTGACTGAAATTTTGCTGTATTTCTTTATTCAGAAAGGTATTTCTGTTCTCTTATTTGTGCCCAATGAAAGAATAGACTGGAAAGAAACTTCTGAGACTGCAGTTAGGGTCCCAGCTGATGGTTGTTTGAGTTGGTGCATTAAGCAACTGTACCACCTGGAAAACCCAGACTATCACTTGTTAGGCAAAGGTGACAACTCTTCAACTCAATCCACACAGATGAGCCAAACCCCACAGCCAAACTCCCATCACCAAGCATTCAAGTGGTCAGAGCTCAACTGCCCACACAAGCACCTGAAGTCAATTACCTGATGTACATTAAGGGATCAGGCTTTCCATGGGTTAAACAGGTCAGAAACAGAAAAAAGTGCTAAGTTCTCTCAACTGCATATCCTCACGCTGTTTTTAGAAAACAAGTGGCCAGCTTTTGACAGACACCACCACAAAACCCCACTGAAATGAATTAGGTCACCACATTCAAGTCCTCTATACAACACACATCTCCCCAGACAAGTCCATCTGATATGAGCCTCCCATACCATGAGCGCAGCAGTCCACAATGCTTTAACTGTGACAAAACCCCTACATAGCACTGAGCTCTCCAAACCTACAGCACACCTCAGCCAGGGCTCTGGAGAACTCATGTCCTTATTCCGTGCTTGGAGCAGGAAGTCCAGGTCAGGCTGATCCCAGAGAGCAGTCTTGTGGCCTCGGTAAAGAGGTGTTATCACACTTATGAAGATTAAAGTTTATGCTTTGAGTTAGCCCTTTAGTTATAACAGATTAATTTTCCAAAAGACACTTGAGAAATTCAAGAAGACGAATCTTTACACATTAAATAGCTACATACCCAACAATCAGTGAGAACATCCAGCAAGTATTCAGCAACACAGAATACTCAGGATGGAAATATGATCCTGAAATCCTGCTGCCTGTGAACACAGGCCAGAGATTTCAGAGTAACGAGGTTAAAACAGATCTGAAGGCTTCAATCAAAATTTCACAGTTCCACAGTGATTCCAACATCTCACAGAAAGTTCTGAATGTTTAATAGCCTACGCTGCAGCACATTAAAGGCAGAATTGTTCTGATTGAGCTTCCAGTTGTTCTTACGGCTTTGGATGCAGAATAAAGAATTAGTAACATTCTACTTTTCTCTGAGTTTCTACATAAAGGCAATACAGTTTTATACTGAGATTTAGATATATATATACACACACAGACAAATGCATGTATATGGACACCTTAAAACTTTTCTTCTAGATTATGACCTCCTGATGGATAAGTGGGAACATAATTCTTTGCTCCCCCATTTTGCCTGGAACTCAGTTGCATCCCCCACACTTGGATGATTTCAGCCCTCTGATGGTCAGTCTTCAG
>VXBB01001389.1:268836-303629 GCA_013399915.1 Illadopsis cleaveri
ACACACACAGACAAATGCATGTATATGGACACCTTAAAACTTTTCTAGATTATGACCTCCTGATGGATAAGTAGGAACATAATTCTTTGCTCCCCCATTTTGCCTGGAACTCAGTTGCATCCCCCACACTTGGATGATTTCAGCCCTCTGATGGTCAGTCTTCAGGATTTTAAACTTCACCTTCAAAAATTCTGTATCACTCTAGACTGTTACAAAACTACCACACATCTTTGGAGAAAGCAATGATTCCTTGGGAAACAACATACGACCCCACTCAACACATTTTGAGGGTGACATACTTTGGTATCTCTTAGTGAAATATTTTTTAATCCCACTATTCTGTTCCCTGTTCATTCAATCTAATGGAGGATTTTAAGCAAGATGTCAAATGCCTTGATAAAATTTGTTATTAAAATTGTCTACTTCTATATTTTTTGAACACATAAAACTCTCTTGGTAAGATGTGTATTTATCAAGAGCCATGGCACCTGATAAGTCACATTTCTTTGTATCTAAGCCTGACAATTCAGCTTTGCCACTTTCTGTAACTTATCTATCTGTGATTTTGAAGCAATTAATTTTGCTCCTTCTTGTAACTGACAGGAAACTTTCTTCTCCCCAGGAAAATCACAGATGTTAAATATTTCCACCAGCCTGTGATTTCGAAGTGAAAGCTGAGTAAACGTTAAAGGATTCAGCAAATCTGATAAGCATCAGCAGGTTAATTTGCATTTTATAGTTTTTGGAAAGCTACTATGATGAAAAGATATAGCTAAGTCACTGCAACTTTTCCATTTCTGAGATGGTAGAAATAGGATTTAGCTTTAAAAAAATCCACTCAGAGGATGATTTTTACTTCTTTTAAAATCAAATGCTGTGTAAAGAACACAGTTAAGCACATTTAACCAACAAGAATGCAGTCACGCTGCAGAAAGCAGCAGTGAAAGACCCTGGATAAAGCTCAATTCATCTGCAGGTTTGTCTGCAGGAATAAGTGACAGAGATGCCGAAGTTTGTGTTCTTCTCCCTTACTGACCTCATTTTTTTATGATTTATAGAACTAGATCCCAACAGACATTTTCTTGACACCACTTGTCTTGTTAAAAAAGAAAGAACCATGAACTAAGTAAGTCCTATCACTGAGGCCTATGCTTTGAAGACTAAAAATTAAATACAGCCCTTAAGATTTGGAAAGAACAAACTAAGAGTTGACAACAAACAAAACAAACAAAAAATCTGTTCCTTTCGAAGAAGTCAACACGCTTTAGTAAGAGGAAAACCTGTTTGAATCACCAAAAGGATGAATATTTCAGTGAACAGTTCAACAAGAGGAGTTGTACAAGAACCCAGGGATGCATCTTTCCAGCTGCACCCTGCATGTCCTGCTGTCAACTGCAGATCCACCTCCAGCTATCCTGCTGCCAACTGATCCTCCCCACAATGTCAGGTCCCACTCAACTACCACAGCAGATTCTCTCAATGCTTTATGCTCCAGACCCCTGTTGTGACCAACTGAAGAAGAGAAGCTGTGTTTGGTGGCTTTTCCCACAAGAACTGAGCTATTATTGCATTAATATTCTTGAGAGGCACAAAAGCAAAATTTGATTTTGCAGTTTATACAAGCATGATGATGAATTATTAACAAGTTTCTCAGTAATTAGCATGTAAAAAAATTGACTAAAGGAAGACATTCTGGTGTAGCACAGACTTATTAACAAAATTGGGCAAAGCATCTAAATATTATTATAGATAACTTATTTATACTTATGAATTAATAAGTTTATTGACTGACTAGTTTGGGTACTGTGTTCTTATACTGTAGTACTGCTTTATTTTCCAAAGGGGGGGAAAAAAAAGGCAATCAAAACACTAAAAGCATTGTAATACTCAACTGCTTTGGAAACAAGACATCAGTTCTTGGGTAAGTTCACTGAAAAGCATCTTTAGCAGATTTAATTTCACTGGTCAATACAACTATGGAAACAAAAAACCAACCCATCTGATCCTTCACTGAACTGCCTAAACATAACCCATCACCCAGCCTGGGGTAAGGCAGCATATTCTCAACTGCTGCAGTTACACTTGCCTAGATTTAAGACCGAGAATTAAGGACTGCAAAACAAAGGATAAACTAATGCTACACAAACAATACTGCTCCAGTTGGAAACTATCTGGGAAAAAAAAAATTAATGGGTTTAATTCAAATTCTCAGCCTCAGCTGCGCTCAGACTAATGAGCAAAAATGATGCATAATCACTTCATGTTTGTTAAGGTGTAAGAGATATATACACCTTCTTTGGGTATAGATTAAAAAAAAAAACCCTTCTGGTTTTGTTTTAACAAGAGACAATTACTAAGGTAAGTTACTCTGAAGATGTGACCACAGCCTGAAATGCCACCATCTTTGCTGTGTTTTCAAACAAATCCTCATCTACCATGACTTGCAAGTGTGAACATTGTACATCCAGCTAACAAAGATTTATTTATGTTCTGATTTTGGGACAATACCTTCTTACTCACTTAATTACTTTAGGCCCGAGTTTTATGTTTTAAGAACATTAATTATAAGGCACACAACACATTTATCATAGGTGTAGGTCCTGAGCTGTTGCTATCCCATCCTGAGCAGGCAGGATATTGGCTGGGCATAGAAATTAAGAGTTCCACTTCAGCAGAAACCTGAAGTAAAATTATTGCATACTTATCCTACTGGATTATTTCTGTCTTTTTGAATTTGGGTGATTTGCGGTTTAGATGATGTTAACAGCTATCATCAGAAGAAAACATTCCTTGTGTACCCTGTGGTATTTTATTACCTCAAAACATTCAAGGCATCATCTCAAAGATTTACTGCACCAGCTTCTGCTTTTATTGATTCCAAACACACAAGCTAGGAAAATACATCCAAAAATTCATTCATTTTGCAACTCTTAATCATGTTACCTTGCTAGTTTAACTTAAATTTTTTCATCCTTTTGGAATAATTTGGCAGCTGGTTTGTTTTTCAGTGATAACATTCAATAGCCCCTCCCCCATTTTGAAAACACATTATCCCAGAGGCCAAACACCACTGCTGATGGGCTCAGCCTAGGCCAGTGATGGGTTCATCCTGGAGTTGGTTGGCATTGTCTCTATCAGACACAGGGGAACCTTCAGGCAGCTTTTCACAGAAGCCACCCCTGTAGCCTCCTCCTACAAAAATGTGGCCATACAAATCCAATACACATTTCTCAAAAAGTAATTCAGTGTCTTGGTCTCAGACCTGAGGCAGCACCACAAAGCAGCTCTGAGCACCACACAGGACAAATGACAGCTGCTCTCTCATTTTCAAAGAACAAATACTCCTACTGCAATTCTTGGTCTTATGATCTCCACTGTAATGACAATACACATGGTTCTGTGTTTCCCAAAGCATGATACCTCAGTTTGATCTGAGTTTGGTGTTATTCTGTGACCTACAGATGCTGAAAGGCCAGTGGTGGGAGGCAGGGAAGGATGCAGCACTGCCTCTGGAGACCAGCTGGTTCTAGTGAGCATCTCTTGACTTCTCATTTAATGGGAGGGCCCTCACTCTTCCTCCACAGGAGACTTCCCTATTGCCACACCATGTAACACAAGAACCTCCATCATGAGCCCCTAAACTGAAATATCAATCCTCCCAAACGTCACAGCTCTGAAAAAACAACTTCATTCACATGTTCTCTTTAAGTTGACCTAGTCAGATGTTCACCAGAGGATGAAAACCTCTTCCAGGATCCACTCAGGTGGAAAGAGTTGACAATACATACAATAACTTCCAAGGGATTTCAAATGATTGCTTACTTTACAGATTTGGCTGTACAGATCTGCCATGCAGCACTCCCTGATAGCAGCCTGAGGTCACAGGTATTCTGAGCATGTTCCTGTTTGACTCTGGAGAACAGAGATTACATTCTGACATATTTTTCGCATTAAAAATAAAAAGCTAGTTCAGAGTGAGGAAGAGTATTTTACATGGAAGGATTTAGGAAGCACAGAGCTCATACTGTACTCGACTGTCTCCTTTGTCTGCATAGGAACTGCTAGGGCAAGATGCAGATTTTAGAGTTAATGGAAAATTCAAGAAATCCAGTATTTCATTTGCTTACAAGCTGTTTTAAAACATACTATTTAACTCAATAACTTAAAAAAAAATCAGCAGCTCCGGCTTTTTCTGCAACTGAACTACTACCAGTGACTAAAGTCTAAATATCATAAAAGGACCATTCCCTCTGAAGATATTTCCTTAGGCCTGAAGATCTACACTGCCCTCAAATTTCTCCTCTATCCAAGCTCTGTAATTTAACTTGCACTTACTTGTACAATATTGAAATAGCCAGTATGACCATATCAGCACATTAATCTCTACTAAAGCTTCACTGCAAAACCAAGGGCCTTGAGACAAACAGCAGGACATCCTCAAGTACAAAGCAAGAGACTGTTTGCAGAATGCAAACACCCTTGACACCAAAACTCTCAGAGATTACACAGAGAGTAAGAAGTTAAAAGGGAGATAACAGAGCACTGGGAGATGGAAACCAAGCAGGTAAGAATGAGACTGGAGCAAACATTTGTTTCAACTACAGGAGACACATGGGAAAGTTTCCTCCTTTACCTAATTTCTCTCACTGAAGTAAACGGACTGCACAGCAGACCACACGTTCAGTTCACCAGTGGGTTTGGGATTAGGAGTGGCAGTTCATAAAAAGCTGCTAAAAAACAGGTCTGTGCAAAAAGAAAGTAAACTTCCCCCACCAACATCATCTCTAGTGGGTGATCCAAGCAACAAGTCAAATAGCAGCACAGCAGGCACCTTCTGAACAGAAAGATGAGATTCTATTTTTTTCTTCCCTCCCATCAATAAATGCAGACATTTTTTTATTGTCCTCACAGTCTCCTGACACCTGAAGCATCTTTCCTGGCAGTGACACATCCCAGCCACTACCAGCAGGCACAGAGGCTGGGACAGAATGTACTTATTTCACCCTCAACTGTTGCAATTGATCTCTTCCACCCTCTGTTCCTCCTTCCTGCTTTTCTGCCACCTTTGACTTCCTACTATCTGCCCTTCAAAGTACTCAGCTTTCTTTTTCCATATGCAAGATGTTTTGAGGGGAAAGGCTGTTCTGTCCCTGAGCTGGGCATCTGTTGCTCACACACAGCTCTACAGCAAGGCTGAACTGGACAGGCTCATGATGGAGCTGCTCTTCTTTTCCCCCAGCCCCAAGGATGGAGCAGGACTGGCCATATCTTCTCCCATAGCTCTGCACCAGCTGAAATGTTTTCACAAGTACAAAGACCACAGTTCTCCCCACGTCAGCCTGAGCTCCTTATGCTAGGGGAGAACCCCCCTGCTGACCTGCAAGACCATCCATGTTCTGGGGGTGTGCATCCATGGCATTCCCACTGATGCTTCTGTGAAGTTAAGACAAATCCAGCACTTTGAAAAGCAGAGTCAGGGCAGGGGGCTGGCTGTGGCTGCCTTTACACCAGCTGAGCACTAGGTAGCACTGTCACTCCAAGAAAGCAAAGCCAGGCACATCAGTGTCGGAATTGCTTTTCCTTTCCCAGACCAGAAATGACAGCATTAGCAGAGTAAAACCCTTATTTGTAGAACTAATCAAAGTACACCTACAATCCCAACATTCTCATCATCTCTGATATACAACAGTGTATCTTTCCTTTTTTTTTTTTAAGCATCAGAATTTATGATGATCTTAAATCTTCACAAATACTGAGATTTTGCACTGATGTTTTATGTTTGCATCTATTTGATGTCAGAAAACATGATTAAAGATGATGATGATGGAATACCTACATAGAACAATTCCCTCAGTACTCAAATTATCTGGAGATGTAGAAAATGGTTCACTCTACCTGCCACCATCCTAAAAAAACTCAATTAACCTGAGGGTGGCAATAACTAGCTGAACACAACCCTCTTTAGACATTATAAATATTAAACCTAGATTCAAGGGCACAAAACAAAAAAAAACCAACCAAACAAGTGCTGTTTCTCATGACCTTTGTAACTTATTAGTAATCTACTTTATCAAGTGGTTCTGGATGGATGTGCATTGAATGTCACTGCTCCACCACCATCCTCAGGAGGCTTTAGTTTGGTGATGTGCTCAGAAATCTTCTGTACTTTCCAACACTTTGGAATACATAATTTTATTTATAACATGTAATTATTTTAGAATCAGCAATGAGATTTTACTGCAGGTACATCATTTGCTTCTGAAAGCTTATCCTCTCCAGAAAGTATGACAGCAAAGTGCATGCTGGAAGGAAGCACTTTGGCTAATTCCATCATGTTTGAGCTGTAAAAGGCAACTATAAAAAAGGGGATGTTCTTGGAGCCCCAAAGATTTTCTTATAGTCAATGTCTTGAGAATCTTAATGGTTTGTTTTGGGTTTTTTTCCTATGTTAATAACAGAGCACCTTTAGTGAAGCAGGGATGAGAATTCCAGAGTTTTCAGTGACTAGGCAACAGAGGGTATTTCAAAGGTCATCTATGGGAAAAGATAATTTTCTCCATTTCTAGGGTATGGGAAGGGAAAAATGCCAAATTTCCAGTTTCAGCTCTGAGTTTGCCCCATCCTGTCTTATGCATGCCCAGTTATTCCCAAATCATGACTCACGGAACACTCGATGAAAGCTGATGGCAAAGCTTGGAGCATTGAATACCATAAACTGAGGGAAGTTTTTAACATTGAACACCATAAACTGAGGGAAGTTTTTAACATTGAAGTTTTTAACATTGAACACCATAAACTGAGGGAAGTTTTTAACACTGAATAGCATAAACTGAGGGAAGTTTTTAACTTCCCTTCCCAAGGTTTGTGCAAGGTACTTGTACCTTGAGAATGATACTAACAAGAAAAACCTAAAAATAAAACCCCAAGCCTTTTGGACCCAGAAAAGCAAAGTAATCTCTTCCTCCCTGTTCACCCCATGGTAGATTATAGACTTTTTCCACAATTTAAAACTGTTATGCCAGCAAAGATTCACCTTCTGAGGAAAGACACACAGGATGATCACATTGTAACAAATTCGGGACATTTGGAAACCAGAGCTGGTGTGGGATCAGTTGCTTTACAGATGCCCCAGCATGGAAGATGAAGTTTAAGCAGAGGTCCTTTACCAGGTGGGACAAGTGCTCATGGTCCATTCCTCTTGTCAAAGACCAATACTTGGAAGTATTTCTTCCTTCTCTCTGCAAGCTCTGCCTCAGTGCAGCCACTCCCACATTCACATCTTGACTGCAGCAGAAATTGATCCACGAGATACTCCGGTTTCTGAGCTGTGTTTGCACACTGCTTTGGAGCAAGGTGCTTGTTTGACATCAGAGGTGTATGTCCCACAGTTTGTGAACCCTTACCTTTAACTAGGGATCTGGAGGTTGGATATGTGTCATTTCAAGACACTATCCAGGCATGAAGAAAACTCCCTGAGTTTTGATTCAGATTTAAATTTCCTTTAAAACTTAAAAAAAAAAAAGGCAAAAAAAAGCAAAAAAAAAAGCACGAGTTCAACACACTTATTTCCCCTGGAGACAAATAAAATGAATAATCTCGATCTCAGAAGAGTTCAGCTCCTTAAGGAAAAATTTGGTGAATATTGTCAACAGCTGAAGACAGGATATTCTACAGCTTAAAGACTGAGTCAGATAGAACTGACTCACCTTTCCCTCCTCTTACTATTTCTTCAGCTCCATCAGACACCAGCTAAAAACCTGGGCATCTTGCCTAATTTCAAAAAAAGCAGCTAGAATTTTGCACCTTACTATTTTCTCACAACTGCCATCTCCCCAAATCCCTCCTATTTCAGTCCATCAAGCTGCAACTCTTCACCTTAGAGGACCAGAGCTCTGCACTACCCCAAGATCTGTTTGCTCTGGTCCCTGCCTCTCACACACATTGTTCTCACACAGGAACCCCTGCATGGAAAGCCTGCATGGAAAGCCTGCATGGAAAGAGCCCTCCCAGCCACCACTGGGCTCTGTCTTCAGCAGCTCACTTCAGCACTCCTCCCTGCAAAATCCTTTACATGAGACACATATTAAAGGAAGAACAAGGAAATAATTGAGTATCCCTCTGCTGTCAGAGCCTCCCAGCCCTCCCAGCTGCAGGGGATTTTGTACAGCACTGGGCACAAACAACAGTTAACACATTAACTTACAGCCAGGAAAAAATTCACTCGTGTACTTCAGGATATCGACCTCTTGGAAATCTAGCATCACCTGTATAAAACTAATTGCTGTGGATAGCAACAATGTAGATTTTCAAATATTCTGTTTTCCATTCTTGTCCTCCAAGTCACTTAAAACTGTTGCTGCATCTTCCTCATTAACACATCTGTGGTGCCACTTCTCATGGTACCATTAAAAACAAAATCAAAAAGCTAAGTATTACAGATGGTGGAACCAGTCTCATATTCCTCCTACAAAAGTATCACTTTTTTCCTGCATATCTTACCATTCATACTTATGAAACATCATCTAGTCTCAAAAAAGCCAAGAAATTTCTAGCCTTCTACAAGTCAGACTTGAAATTCAAGTGCATAATTAGCACAAGAACATTCTGCATCATTAGCTAAATTTAATCATCTTGTTCAAGTACTACTTCTAGATTTCTTGCAAGGTAAAAATGGATGATTATTCAGAAAGCATAATTTCCAAAGGTACAGTTGATGCTGCTGCAAGAATACAAGTTCTGGAGAGCACAGATATGCATCAAATCCCACTAGAAAATTAGTCATTGTTTTTTCTCCTGTAAGTACATCCTTCTAAATTGGCCTGTGACATTGAATTGAGCGACCGAGGTTTGGAGTCTGCTATGAAACAGCAAGTACTGAATAATTTTAGCACATTCTCAATAACTTCTCTCAATTGTGAGATTTCCTTGCAGGGTTTCTATTAATCTCCTTCTAATATTCTCATGCAAGATTTAGCAAGCAAACACTGAATAAATGTGCTTTGGAACTGTATGAATAATTTCCTAGAGTACTACAGAACACGAAGGCACAAAGTATTTTGAGAGGGTAGTTTTGCTTTCCCAAACAAATTAAACCTCACTGAATTGATGATGTAAATAATTCAGCATTATTCCATTTACTAAATTAGGAACAAGTGAGGCAGAGTGTTCATCTTCAGGGAGCAGTGTGTTTTGCAACAGAGAGATGATCCCAGTAATAAAGAAGTCTTACAAAACACCTCCAATTCATGCATTGCATTTGTCTGAAAATGTTGTTCCTGTCAAAAGGAAAAAAATTTCTCACCTGCATTTTTCATTATTCACTGACTGATATTTTTAAATGCAGTAACAATAAGTCAGACAGGGCCTCCTAAGCCTTTCACTGCTTTGAAAACCTCCTGCTTTCCTCAAGTCATTTAACTGACACATCAGTTCCAGAAGGCAGCTTGTGAACAGAAGCTGCACAGCAGATACACCAGTGTGTGCATGTCATAACCTTGCTCACAGGCCCCTACTGAAGAGAACCTTCTAAAAAATTAAGGATCAATAAAATCCTCCAAAGAAGACTGTGTTTTCATCTGAAAAAGCAGAGGATGCTACACAGTACAAAATGTCCACTGGGTCATTAAGTGCTTGTACCCCAGGATTGCAGTGACAGGAATAGGTAAATGTCAAAAAGGAGAGTAGGTGCAAGTCAACAATAAACAAGGACAGTACCCAAAATACATTTGCTTTGATACGACCATCTGGCTTTAACAACCTCACAGAATGGACAGGCCTGTATTGCCTAAGAAAATAACAGAGACAACACTGGAACTCTAGAGGGAGAGAGAACTGGAAAAATGAAGGAGAATTTTGCAGCAGGAATGTGATGGTTAGCAAATTCCTACCGTGCCTCCTGTGCTGCAATATCATCACGTGCTTGTCTTTGCTATCAGGTGTAGCTTGTGTGGGTGGGGGTGCCTTCAAACATAAATTACCAATAAACACGCATTGTATTTAGTGTCAGGGAATTAATTGAGCTTTCTGGAATGAAAGCCTTTTGGCACAAAAATGATAAACCAAGGTTGACCTACCTGAATGGGTCCCACTGACATCAGCAGGTTTTTCAGTTGGACATCAGTAGTTGATGAAGAAAGCCCTTCAACTGACACAATACAGGGCTGAGGTTTGCACTCCACCACTCGCAGGTTCTGTTTATTTGGCATCAAGCGTCCTCGGCCCATCTGGCCTGCTACTCCTCTGCCTCTGCCGTGCATAATGACCTGCCAACAACAAAAGTAACAGTATTTTGATTTACTTACCCACTGACTCTGCTTGCTGCACTTGACAGAGGATATAAAAGTTGGCTATTTACTTGAAGACTTGATTAAAGTACACGTTGAGTTAGAACAGCTTGTTGCTGTTTGCCAATTTGAAAGGCCACTTTTTAACATTCATCCACTGCTTTTACAAACCTCTTTTAGCAGGATAACAAGTTATATATTGAGTTATATATACTGCATTCATCCTAGAAGCCTCAGTTCTAGCACAGATTGATCAATCAAGCAGTGGAGGATCTTAGACAAAAATAACCTAGTTTTCAACACTGATCACATCAGCATCGTATGTTCAGCTCTCAAATTTTGAGTCTGGACAAAAAAACCCAACAGGTGATCCCTCTTCTTTTTCTATTCTTAACCCGTAGTTAAATTTAATGTACTCACAAAAGTGCTTCAAGCACCTTCAATCTCTACTGCTACCAACTCTTGGTCTGTTACCAGAATGGAGTTTTATTTGCATAAGGCTAAATAAAATAACTTTTTTCAAACTTCCTCTCCCCTGTACACTGGAGCAGGAAATGCATGGATTTAAGGCTTGCAAATTAAATGCTGAACAGTCAGAGGGTGGAAAAAGAACAATAAAACAGAGTAACAAACATTAAACAGAGTTAACACTTAACACTGAGTCAACATTCAACAGAGTTTCTTGATTCCTACTTGGAAAGCCTATGATGGGGTAGTAACTTTTCATACCCTTCAACATCAGCAACAAAACTTTACCCTTATATGAAGCAGAAAAATTATGGCCAACAGTTCAAAACCAAGAACTAACTTAAAAGCCAAAATGCCAGCTACTTTCAAGGAGTGTGCCAGCTTGCAAATGCAGAGAAGGCACATGCCACTGCCACCGTGACCCTTCCCTGCCTCCTATCAGTGCATGATCAGTGCAAAAATCAAGTTACAAAATCATCAACTGTTTTGAGTGATACCAGCTTTGGGGATCCAGCAAAGGGCATTCTGAAACAGTTACTGTGTGTTCCTACATCTGCAGGAAACAGCCAAAACAAAATCTTAAGCACAACTTCAAAAAACCACTTGGTTTTAAAGCCAGAAAGCACGTTGGTTACCATCTCCTCCAGTAGCTGTCTTGGGACACATGCACTTCCCCAGGGAGTGCTGAGCTGGCCAGAACGTCAGCAGATGAAGCAACCTGCAGGCATTGCCAGTCTGTGCTGGGTACAAACAAGTCTCTCTAGATTAAAAGCTGTATATGCAATTATGCATCTCCTGGGTCATGCAGCCCTGCGCTAGCAATTGACAAACAGAATGCTGGTTATTAATAGAGCAACACAGCTAGACAGTGAAACTTCTAGCAGCAATATGCATCTAAAAAATCACCTTTTTAGGCTGATGGATTCCCTGGATGTTTTTGACTCCTTGAGGAGCTGGTGAATGGATCTGTGCCTGCTGCTGCTGTTGGTGCTGCTGCATTCCCTTTGTCAATGTGACCTTCCGCACTGGCTGCTGTTTCGGCTCCGGGGGTTGTTGAGGTCGCTGGAGTTGGCCCTCTGGGTGAAAAAAGCCAGCATCCTCTCCCCCCTGCTGAAATCAACAACACAACAGCAGCTCAGTGTCCAGGCACTGCACACCCTTGCCCTGAGCAGACTGCCACATTCCAGCTCATTCACAGAGTGTCCAGAGCTTTGCCTGCTAAAGCAAACTGGTGGCTGTGGCAGGCACGTGCAAAGGCTCAGCCTGGAAGTTGCACTTCAGCCTAAAATAAACCCCTGCTATCTGAAAAACAGCTTACTTTGTTCAGGCTTTATTATAATTACAATGGTCAATCATGTCTTTTCATACACAAAGCAACAAGATGTTTTCACTTCTGTTTCCAAATTATTCTTCCTTTCAGGTTACATGTGAACTATGGTGTTGTGTAATTTTTTTTACTACTTTTCTTTCTTTTTTTAATATCAAGAGAGATATACACATTGCAGAAGGAGGAGCAAAGAACTGTGGAGACTGGAACAATGAAGCAAATGCTCTGTTCATCTTTAAATCTCCAATCTCCCTTTAGGTAAAAACTGGTATTTATTTTGAAGTGCACACTGATTCTGCGAACTTCTTTACCAGCAGCTTTTGTAAGCAATCCCCTTCCTCAGACACTGTCTGTACTTGGAACAGTTCCTCAAGGTGTTTTTTTGTTTGCCTTACAAAGCTCTCATTGTATCTATTTCTAATCAGAAACACAGTGAAGCACCATGGCAGTGTCTCTCTCATCCAAGGTAACTGTTGGGGCAATCAGGCATAGTAAAACTATGAGCTTAAAGCAATGAGAGAAAAATTATTCCCTGCCACTGCCTCTACCCAAAAAGTAGTTTTTTTCTACAAACAGGCAATTCTTGAATTTGTGTCTGCCTGGTCAGATTAGATCAATCACTGAAAATTCCATGGAGCAAGAACTAGCAGACTCTGACAGATCAGGTACTTTTGCATCTATGACACACATTGTATTATTTCATGGTTTCAACAGCAGTATCTATACCTTGACAGGACTTCAACCTTAGACCTCAGTACTAGTGAACATTTTATCTGCAGGGGGAAGGCTTTGACTAACTCCATAACCAACCTCTGCTAACCCCACAAAAGCTCTCAAATAGAAGGCATGTCTAAGGGAAAAGGTAAAATATTATGAAAGCACTTTTATTTACACAGGGTTCTCTTTTCCCCTTCCTTTAAATATTCACAAGCTGAAACTCCTTTTGCATCTGTAACACATCACAAACTAGGTTTCATGCTAACTGGTACATTTCTCATGGATAAGGAGACAAAACACAAGGGTGCAGAAGGAACAGACTTAAGGTCTAATAGCAAGATTATTTTCATTGAGAATACAAATTAATACCTCTCTACATTAAAGAAAAGCAAAAGAAACACCTAGTGAGGACTGGTTAATAAGGCTCAGCTAAGATTTGATAAGAAATAGCCTGTGGTATGTAGGCCAGTCTCATGTTTGCAAGTTCAGTAATTCACAATTTACACCTCTAAATCAAGGCCTCTGCATTATAAAGTATACACAGGCTGCAACTTCTCAAGAACTCAAGTACTTCAATCACAGACAAATGAGCTTCAAACCTCCTTGCACTAAACTCAAAAGCACAATCTGTCACAGGGAAAATCCTAAAGCTCTTCATGGCATTTGTCCATAGTGTCCAAAATGAGAAAGCAAGAGAAATCTCCATCTGTCTTTTCCACCTCTAATCACAAACAGGTTTTTTCTCTGCTGAACTGAATGGTACCAAGTCTTCATGGAAAGTTTGGTATATAAAGCTTTGAGAGCAGCAATTAGTGAGAAATTATAAGGCTTTCCCTTCAGTTTCTCTTCAATTTGTATTCAAAAATACAAAAGCAAGAGCACTCCTGAAAACCCCAAACATATGCACAAAACCTTACCAGCATTAAATCCTCCTCTTTTTAGTATTAGTTCTGATATCAGCATCACCATAAGCTCTATGCCTTGATCAGATAATTTCTTTTATTCAACCCTACAGCAGCTGGAAGATGATGAAACTAAAAGGAACAAAAAAATTCTAGGAGGAATTTAAATGCAATAATTGGGAATTAAAACCTAATCTCTGCTAAATGCCTGCTGTGAGAACCATAAATATTTGCAACCATTTCTTTCCAAACCAAAAAATTATTCCAGCACATCGGAAGAACATCTGAGAGCAAAGCCCTCAGGTACAAAACATGTCCAAGATGCTCATTACTGAAACTTCAAAAGCAAACAATCGTTTCACATAAAAGTCTAGGATGGCCAACAACCGTCGAATATTTAACTACCAAGCTCAATTATCACCAAATAAAACTGTATAAACTGAACACAGAACTGTAACAGTCAAAGGCATTTGCACACAACACTGGTTTGCAGTGATGAAAAATCTGATGGGGTTTGCTCCCTGCTGGGGTCTCAAATGCCACCATTGGTCTTTGCTGCTACCATGATGCTTCTACAGGGGTCTGAAAAGGTGGAAAGCTCTGGACTTTTTAATGAATTGATCCATTGCAGAAATAAGAAAACCTACACAAAACAATACAGAAAGGGGATGGAACAAGCTTTACTTGTTCCTGCAAAAAGAAGGAAAGCAAAGGCAACTGGATCTACCCCTACTTTGACATTACTGCTCTGAACATTTACCGGTTTTGAGACAACTCAAGAGGGGAAGCAGAGACAAAACTGCAGCACTGCTTCTCAAGAGAGGTCCGTGAGCCAGTGACATGGTGCTCCAGGCCTAACAGAGATGAGCAAGTCAGCAAGACATTAGTTCCTGTTCCAAGCAGCCTGGCTTCAACTGAAGCTAAAACCTCATGGTTTTCTTAAAAAAAACCAAAAGTGACTGCTAAGTGACATGTGCCAACAAGCAAAACAACACAGAAGACATATTTTAGCAGCAATTCCTTTTTCACTGGTTAAAAACACGACAGTGAAAGGACAAACACAAAATGAGCAATGTAGTACCATGTAGTGGCAAATTACTCTCACCACTACCATCATCATTCTTTAAACTTCTATGCAAGACAACAACAAGTGGCTTTTCCAGGTACAACAATGAAAAACCAAGTCAAGCAAAACACCTGAAAAGAGCTTTTTAACTTCTGGACTTAAAGCTACAAAACCTCAGAACGTTATTGACAGGTCACATGCTCATAGGAGAACACTGACATTTTGGAGGAAAGGACAAAGTTGTTAAGATGACTGTACATATGGTGACTCCTGATGTTCCCTCATGAGCTGTACAATGAACTGGCACCAAAACACACAGCAAATTACAGGCAAGCAGCTAAGTGCACTGAAACTGTCCTGCAGTAACTACTCCAAATGACATCTAAATCACAGAAGCTAAATTGCTAACACGTCTTCTACTTAAAATGTCTCAGGTCTAGCTCATCTTAAATTAACTTTTGCTCTTCCTAAATAAAAATAACAATTTCTGTATTGTTATTTTTCATCAGCTTACATCACTGCCCTCCCCAGATTTAAACATGCAGCAACAGAGGGAAGTATCAAAATTTTAAGGCTTCTCATGTCAAAATATACTTTCTTTCCTAGAGTATTTTACAATGTACAGGACTGCACTAAATTTTTCAGAGATGCATCCATTCATCATCATAGCCTGTCTCACATAATTTGATGTACAAAATGCTGACCCTGGGTAAAACGCCTTGGTCAACCAGAGAGACCTGGGACTGATTGATACAAGCTCTGCTTTTATATTTCAAATTTCCTTTAAAGTCCTGTGCAGAAAATGAATTTCTATTTTTTGCCTGCAAATCAATGAAGGAAGAATGTTTTCCTCTTATTGTCTACTCCTTAATTTCTACATTATAAATCATCGTGAGTTTAGAGCTCCAAATTTCCAAGTTTTACAGAGGATCTGCCTTCCTAAGATCTGACCAGCAAAGAGTTCTCTTAAAAGAAACTCTTCTATTATTTCATTAAAGCTGGAGTAATGAAAATGCCTTTTTTTAAGCTGCAGGAGCTCTGTTCAGGGCTAAGTATAAAAAGTATCTTTCAAATTCAAGTACTGAAAGATTGTGAGCAAGTTAATTTCAAATACTGTGTGTATATAAACAAAGCTCAAAAGATTGAGGTAGAAGGATTTGATTTACATGGCTGATGTTTTTCAAACCACTGCTCTGGAATAATCTGCAGTTTAACCTGAAACTAGACTAACAAAAAGAACTGATGCCACTCAATGGCCATGACTTTTAGAACCAATTCACTGATACCTATCAAGGCTGGTTTTCATCAGCCTCTCACTATACAGATCTATATATAGTCAGTGTTGTGTTTTGAGCAACATAGAAAGAATTCTGTCAAATATGAGATCACAAATTCTAAAAGCAGAATTTTATGAAAGACTGCTTGAATTTAGCAAGCTGGAGGCCTCTGTCATAATCATTATGACAGTTTTATGATGAAGATGATGTTTATTTGCCACCAACATTAGCAGGACAAATTTATTTATAACAAATGCTTTAAAATGTACTGATAAAAATGCCTATTGATACTGTCAGAGCTGCTTGCAATTTGACAGATCAAATCTTATTTTCATTCTTAAACCCCATGAAGGAATGGTATCACCAACTTGCATTCTGTAGTGAGCAAATTGATTAATCCCCCTCTATAGAAATCTCAACTCTTGATTACACCTATCAGACGTTAAGCAGCATTATTCTAGAGTGACAACACTTGACAAATTCCCAAACCATTTTTCTCAGCCTTTGTGGCCCTGCTAGCTTGTATTAACCCTGATGAAAAATTAATTTTCCTTATCTTCTGCTAAACCCCAAAATCCAAATCCGCCAAACTGGCAACTCTTTCTGTAAAGGTATTATGAAAACCTCTAAAAGATTAATTGCATGTCTTCAGGTGACATTAAATTAATTTCTGTACTCGTGACAGACATTTGATACTCCGTACTGAGAGGACAGATAACATTGTCAGGATACACAGAAGGACAGTGGTGCAGTGTCCCAGGGCAGCCTCTTATGAATTCTCCTTTCGATAAGGCCATACTTCACTGTCATTGGCACTGTTAGTGATCTTGCAGCCCACAGACCTCACTGCACAGGTTTCTATTAACCACCACAATGCTGTGTCTATCCATGTAATCTTTGTAAAGCTAATTCAAAATCGTCCAATGGCAAAAGGATGTGCATGCTGGATAAGGCACTTAAAGGGAATAAATAAACTCTGGTTGATTTGTGTAAAAATAACACAGGGAAGCAAAATGTTGTCAGCTTCTCTGAGATGCCTTACAACTCAAATTCTCTGTAGCACGATGAAGACTTAAATCTTCTAGGGAAATCTCAGTCCAAAATTGTACTGTGATTGATTTCTTGTAAGAAAAGAGAAATGCTCATCTGTTACCAGTTTAAGTCAATATTTCTAGAAATCAGTACCTTTAAAGTATCACAGTAGTTGGGGGAGGAAAATATCCTTTTGGTTATTAAATTCATCTTCACTTTCAGGAGAGAGAAATGACTATTCGCTCATGAGCTATATAGGTTTTCATAGGTGAACTTGTACTTTACTGATACTGCAACTGACTGCAGTAAAACAGACAGACATCTACCACAACAGCTGTGATCCCCACACAACAAAGAGAAAGAAATGTAAAGCAACGACCACATAGAACAGTGACTTTCATCTAATATACACAAGTATTTTTTCACTACAATTATCAGGAACATGTATTAAAAAGCAAACCCCTAATAATGAGCTATTTCACTTTGACTGGTGCTCCAAATGCTTTACCACTTTGATACAGCTGGCTGACAGACTGGGGACCTGGGAATAGGAAGCCTAATCACTTGCCAAATATCCCACAACCAGTGACATGACCAAGCACTGTTTCTGAGCAGTTGACGATCTGTTTTCAATCTGTCAAATGCCAATGAGAAACACCTGGAGACCTTTTTTTTTTTTTCCCCAGGCCTTCTAGGATCTTTAAAAGGTTCTTTTTTTAAGAATAGCAGTAGTTAAGAAAACTGCTCTCCCACCAGGCTAGAAAATGGTACTCTATCAATAGACAACTCATCATTAACAACTGGTTTAAGACATATTAATGGGCTAGTTTTGACTCAAAGTACACACAGCAATAGGCTACATCAGACTACAAAAGTGATGAAAGCCAAATCATTCCCAGCTCACACCAGAGAAAAAAAGACACTTCTGATGCTGGTCAGTCATTTAGGGGTTATTTTTCCCAGTCTAAAATTTTTAGGCCAAATTTAACCCAAGCAAAAGCACCCAGACTAAGCAATAAATAAATCAAGTGCAGAAATAGTTCCCTTCCTGCGATAAAAAGACACTGCTACACTGCTTCAGTGAGCCATGATGTGATGAGTATCTTCTGTGCCTAATGGTATATGGAAAGTCAGAACAGCAAGAAAAAGCAGCAGAAAAAGCAGCTAATTCCCTTTAATCCCATGTACTAACACAATTCTAACCGAAGTATCTCCTCAACTGCCNAAAAGTCAGAACAGCAAGAAGAAAATGTCTTGCAGAAAAAGCAGCTAATTCCATTTAATCCCATGTACTAACACAATTCTAACCGAAGTATCTCCTCAACTGCCTGAAAGGAGAACTCGGACATGGAGAAGGACTGGCCAAGGAGAGTCCCTGCCATACCCATGGTGCATGAAGTTTCACTGGGAGTGACAAAAGCACAGCTTGAATCCTGTTGAATCAGTGTTGAATCACAACTACATGGTTTTTAGTTAAACCACCCACCTGCTCATTATGAAAAAAATAATAAAAAACTGTATGTCAAACCCACAGCAAAATGAAGGTTCTGGAATGGACATGTCTAATACTCTCAGAAATACCTTCATTTTCATGTGTCCTCTGCAAGATACATAACACAGATAAACAATGTTTTAAGCCAAGTTTCCTGGTTCTCTTTTCAGCTGCCAGTCTGAGAGGTTTTTGTACAGGGAATTTTAGCAAAGACTGGACATGCAGAGAAAGACCAAGAGTCTGTTGGGAAATATCAGCAATACAAAACTTGTGATGGCCCAAAGCTCCTGCAGGAGCCCTTCCCAACTGGACACCAGCTATGACACAGAAAGCCAGCACTGGGTATCAGAAACCTGCACAACTACAACTTCCCTTCTTGGCCGTGTCTGGCCTTTCTAGTTCATGTTCCTTGAATCTTAAAACTACTGGCAAGTCAAATCCCTCTTGTGTCCTTCCTGAAGCTCCTGGTAAGCCTTAATAAAGACAATCCCCACTCCCTCCCACCCCAAACATTCTCAACTCAAAAGCCAAACTTCTGCCTGTTCCAAGTGGTCCAACTTTTCAACAGAGGGATGTGACGTCTCAAAATATTAAACTGTACAATTCTGCAAGCTTGCCTCCCAAGTTAACAGACTGCATTTTCATATGAAATCTGACTCTTCGTAAAGCACTTTAGTAGTGTCACAGCTGCCTTTATCAGGAAACTGGGCTCCAAGATACTCTGTAACACCAACATCCTACAGATAGGAATTCTGCACTGTAACATTCACCATGGCAGAGAAACACTCCTTTGAGACTTAAGAATGACAAGCAACAAACACTCTGCTTTCTGGGTGTTCAGGAGCGAGCTGCACTCCTCTTTAACACACAATTTAAAAGTCTCCTGAGGAAAAGGAGAAACCTGTTCTTCAGTCTACAACAGAAAATACTTTACTGCACTTTAGATTCAAGTTATCCATAGCAAAGTCAGATTCAATTTAGCTAAGTATCTCTTCCCCCTTTCACACATTTTATGAGAAGCCCATAAAATGTATTATCTGTGTCTGGTTTGGCTGTCACCTTAATTCTCACTTGCTAAGTGTGCCCACACATGCCCCTTTATTTCCTTTTCCCAGTAATCAAATATGCCCTAAAGAGCACAGCATAGCTCACCTCCTCACCCCAACCCATGAAACAGCCTGCCTCTATAGTGACCATCCTCACTGGAGGTCTGGGAGGACAGAGTTTATTACTCATTTTCAAATGTTCCTACCATGGGCATGGACACCTTCCACTATCCCAGGTTGCTCAGAGCCCCATCCAATCTGGCCTTCAACACTTCCAAGATGGGGCATCCACAGCTTCTCTGGGCACCCTGTTCCAGCTCCTCAACATGCCCACAGGAAAAAATTTCTTCCTAATATCCAATATAAATCTGCCCTTCTTCAGTGTGAAGTCATTCCCCTTGTCCTATCACTCCATACTCTTGTAAAAAGTCCCTCTTCAGCTCTCTTGTAGCCCCTTTAGGAAGGTTCTATAAGGTCTCCTTGGAGCCTTCTTCTCTGTTGGGGCAGAATAGCCCCAACTTTCTCAGCCTGTCTTCAGAGGGGAGGTGCTCCAGTCCCCTTACCAACTTTGTGGTCCCCTCTGGACACACTTCAATAATTTCTTACAATTAAGAAATTAATGTCCATTTGTGAAATATTTCCAGAGCAAAATCTTGCAGGTTATGGTAGGCAGAATCCTTCTTCAACAGCATTGACATTAATGCTGCTTCAGAGGTCCTGCCCATTTTGCCATGGTACCTGGGCACTCAGATATGGCTCCTGTAGCTCCCTCAGCCTAGGTGGGCACTATCCATGCCTCCTTCAAACAGTGGGATACAAATAAACACCAAAGCCATTCTCCTGTTTCTTAAAAAGTTATAGGACCATACAGGGCAAGAGTTCCTTTGTCAAGGGTTGGGGAAAGGGCTCCCTCATGAACTTCCCACACAAATGGCACAATTCTTAGTGTTTGCAATTCCTGACATATTTAGATGAAAGGCACTAAAGAGCTTTCAAGTCAAATATTTTTAATTAAACTTGAATATATACATGCAAGTAGAAACAAGTACAAACATTAAGCAAAGTTGGTTGATAAGATTACATTATCAAACCAGAATCATCTCAATCAGTATCTTTTTTCCATATTTAGAATTCCATATTCATCTCACACTTCCCAGTTGCTTGAAATACAAACGAAGTTGTCCATCTTCCATTTCCATTTTTGCAATCCAAGGACTTTTTTTGTGACAGGCTTTTCCAACATAAGAACTTGCCAGCTCTTTTTTTCAAGCTTTTCATAAGAAGCATTTCAGGTTTTCAGGAAACAGGATCACTCATAAGATACTGCTTGTAATGCAACAGGGAACACCAAGATTTTTATGTATTTTTATCTATATATGTATTTATGAAAAAAACCCTCATTGTGCAGCCTTCCAGAGACAAAGATTGGTGTATTCTTGTTGCAGCATAAGAACCAGCATTTTCAGGCCTTTGGGACAGACACACAGGTCTCTGAGCATGGCAGGACATTTTCTGGCTAAGAGAGAAATCATCCAACAACAACATAAGATGACAATGATACAGAGATATTAAGATACTGTAATTTACCACAGAATCTCCAACTAAATAGAAAACATGTTCAGCACATATTTCATACGATCTTAAGATATCTAAGGTTATAGCTGATACAAACCTGTTCTTCCAGGACTAAAACAACTCTGAATATATATGGACTTAAGAAATTTGGTACTAGAAGTCTCAATTGCATTTGGTACTAGAAGTCTTAACAGACAGATTGGTGACAGAGAGCCCAAAGAGCACCACACAAACAGCCAAGGTGTTAGAAAACATGACTCATCAAGAGAGAATGAAAGATATTAGAGCTCAGAAACTGCTAAGATATCTTTAAAAAGAGAGACAAGCACAATGAGAGAGAAATTCTTCCCCCCCCGTCTCTCTTCAAGTATAATACAAATAGTCAGAAAATCAAAATTACAGTAAGAAAATGTGATTTGGTCACTAAGAAAATTCTCCTAAATATACACATTTGATACTGGAATAGATGAGCTGGGAAACCTAAAATAATGAGATCTCAGAAAATGGCTGGACAAATATGTCAGGAATACAACAGAGTTCATCCCCCTCTCTTCAAGATAAATTAGTTCAACAGCCCTTTCACCCTTATTTTCTATAATTTTATGATCACATTTTGAAGTGATTTATCAGGGCTCTTCTTTCCTACACTCTCATTGACTTTATACTTACAAGTAACTTTAGGATTGACCTCAGGCTCCTTAGCAAGCCCAGCAAGTCTCAGATGCTTTACTGGTAAAATTTACAAGTATGAGTACTCAGTGAATACACTGAGCTCTTGTATCTGAAAAGGACAGCTCTGAGGAAATGCCACAAAAACAAAGCATATTGAATCCATCAAAAGATATCTGGTTCTCCTTGGAAAAAATACAACCAAGAACAAAACAAAAAACAAAGCAACAAGAACAAAAAAAACCAACCCAAATTCCCAAAAACTAACCCCCTTCCCCCCAAAACACCCAATCCAAAACCAAAACAGCAACAAAAAATTCCAAGTCCATGTGCTAAACACTGTATAATTTTCCAGGAACATAACATTTTAAGGAGTAATTAAAATGGAAAACTATTCACTTTACTGCCATTCCTGCATAAATTATATGTATATTAGAAAGGGACAGGAAAATCAGTATTAGAGGGAAGATGAAGGGTGGGATTTATTTAAAAAATAAAAAAACATCAACAGACAGAATCATTACTGAGAGCACCTAACATGTCACCTTGATACACAGACTTAGTCTCACATATTGGATATGCTGAATCATTTTCTACTTTCATTTTCCTGAAGAAGTCATAAATTAAGGCATCTTATGCATCAGGAAAACCGAACAAGTTAAAGTATTGTTGGAATTTACATGGTAATTCTTAAAATTCCAAAAGCAAAATCTTCTCACAAAAGAATACTGTGGAAACAGGTGAAAGACCATTTTATCTTGTAAGGACCCAAGGGGTATTTCATCCTGCAGGTCAGAGATCTTCGGTAGCACTGCTGTGCCCAGCAACACAAACAGACTCAGCCTGGTAAAGACACTGCCCTCAAGGAAAGAAGCCATTCCCTTCTGACATTATCTGTACTCCACAGTTCTCACCAACACACCACACTGCTCAACTGTTACACAAAAATCATCAGCAGCAACACCAAACCATTGAATCCTGGTTCTACAGATGGCCCTACTGAATTAATAACAGTCCTTGTTACCAGTTTCTGGTTTAGGCCAGCTTCTGGTTTTGGTCTAGAGAGAGTTAGTACAGCTCTGGGCTCGAGCAGCTCCTGCAGTTGAAAGCTCCCCAGTGGTGCTGGGCACAGCTGCAACAGCAGAGAATTGCCAGGCCTTTACTTGAACCCAGTGAGCTTCAAAATGGAACCTGCATTCTGTCTAATCCTGAGCCACCTCATTTGTACAAATGTATTCAAAACATGTCTGCACAAAAGAGCCCAAGAAAGGAAAAGAGTACAAGGAATTAGACAGAGAGCAAGGGCAGGGATGCTTAGCTGCAGGATGGAGCCAGCGCATACAGCTAAGAGATACCAGCAACTCTTTGCCAAAGACAAGGAGTAAAAGGAAGCACTACTACATGCTAAGGAGAATGGCTAGGGAAAATGAGATTTAGCTTTTGCTTCGTATTTAGTGCTCAGGCAAAAGTTGTGAAAATAAATAAAGCATGTGGCAGGATAAAAGCAGTGGAAACTAAGTATCTCCAATCATGATAGTATTTGGAGTCCAGGCACCTTTTAACCCTTCTTTTAAATCTTGTCAAAAATGGACTAGAAGATTGTCTGCCTTGCTGCTCAACATTTATTTTTTTCCTTGTGTCGTCAAAGAAATAAAGTCACAGATTCAGCTTGCCACTAACTGATTAAAAATTAATCAACTATCTTGATCCGTGTTAACAGCTAATTGCAATGCTTGCTTTCACTCTCCCATGGCTGGAAGGAAACTTAAAAAGTCCATGGCAACATGAAAACAGTGACTAAGGCTACATGTAAAGAACCTGCTTCACCTTGCTGAAACCTCAGTATCTGAAAGTTATGGAGGACAGAGTAAGTCTGCTTCTGTACACAATGAAAGAGGAGTTACACATGCATTTAATTAAGCTAATTGCTCTTGCTTACCGTGAGACTTATCTGAAACAAAACATTCATGGTCTTCTGAAATAGAGCACTGTGATAAAAATTATTTCATTGTGAATGCAGCTGTGGGCACTGATAATTATTTGTTACAAGGAGCTGTATACAGTTGTGACTGGCATTGTTTTGTTTCACCACATAATAAAAGAAGTTGTGCATGACTGCTTTATTCAATTATGCATGAATCACAAACCTGTCATACCTCTTGCAGGCCACTGGGATTCCTACAGACATACTTATATATAAATATTTTTAGCTCAACAGAATTAATTTCTTTCAGCTTCCTGCACTTTATTCTTCTGTACTTAAGTTACCATGTCTGAGGAATTAGAACTGACAACAACCTGAAGTGCAGGATGTCTAGGTAGTCAATAATGCCCTGCATGTTAATATTTGGAAAGACCATACAGTCATTATGCAAGTCACAGTTCTGAGTATAATTAAGTTTTATGAGCTGTAGAAAAACATTAATAAAAAGCAGTTAAGACTTTGGCATTTCAGCTTCCCATTTCTACAGAGTAAAGCCTAGCCTCCAAGGCCTTGTTCAGTCCCTGTTACACACTGATTTGTTTTCCCTATAAAATTCTTCAAATAATTTAAAAGCATTCTTCCAGAAAAACAACTCCAATGTGCTGCTACATCACATCATTCTTTCCTCCTCAGCATAAACCCAAGGACAGACTTCAAACACTGACAACATGATCTCTATGTCCCTTCATCTTAGTTTCTTTAGAGCCCTAACAAATTAACTTGTCTTTTCATTAAGACAGCAGAAATTTGGTCGAGAGACTTTCTCACCAAAATCCCAGATTTTAAACAGGCACACTGTCCTCAGGACCATCATTGTGAGTCCTCCACACCAGTGCTCAAGGGACACACTGCAGATAAAAGACCCCTCATCAAGAGATAAGGAAATCTCATTTAGATGCAGACATGAAATGGTAACGTTTTAAACCCAGCCTCTAACAGAAAACACACCTCTCCAACATACTGCTTAAATTAGTTTCATAACATGCTTTCCAAGAAAATAAAAACCATCTTCCCCTGAGCAGAAACCATAGTAATACCAACATCTGCACACAAGTAAATTAGGTGGCCTCACTTACCAAATAAGCAGGTCATTTTTAACCAAACCTTAACTAAAATACAGTCACCTAAATTCTTTTCTCTGAACAATTATCAGACCTATCAGCCTTAAGGAAAAGGAGTTCACTTGAGAGGTCTTTCAGATTTCAGACTTCAAGTAACAACTTAAAGGAGTACTTCAAAATTATTTCATTGGTAACTGCCTGGCAGTAAAGCACTGCAGGAAACACTAATTGTTTAATAACTGCAAATAAATTACAGCTTTGAAAATATAATATATAGACTATTAGGTATGCTAAACCTGTTATTTCCCTCACCAGCTCAGGCCCATTTTTTATTTCGGGATTACACGGAGTCCAACACACAGAAACAAACCACGAGGAGACACGTAGATGAGATGAGCCTTGTAAACTTACCCCTCCTGACAACTTAATCACCCTGACTTTGCTGCCGACATGGGGCCCATCACTAGCACTGTTTGTCCGCTGCATGACAGTCCTTTTCACCCCTGGCTTCTGCTCCTGGGGCCTGGCGGGGACGGAGGCCACTCGAGCCGCCTGTGGCGTGGGCAGCGCCGCCGCAGCAGGTTTGCTCTGTAACATTTTCTGCAGCGTCTGAGGCTGACTGGCAGGAACTGTTCTAGTCGGCCTCAGCGGCTTCATCAGCTTCAGCTGCTGTCCTTGGTACTGCCCGTCCCCTGCGCCCTGGGGGAAATCTGAGGGTTTGGGGTGGATGTTTGCGACTACCGGGTCTTGCTTCCTACTAACAAGGAGTCTGTTTTTCACGTTGTGCCTGGTCTGCAAGCCCGAGTTGGGTATGTAGGGGCTGCCGTTGGTGGGGAACTCGGAGGAGTCCTCCTCGTGCTGCATGTAGGACTGCTGGGAGCAAGGCTGCTGCTGCTGCTGCTGTGCAAGTCTCTCCAGCAACTCTCTCTTCCTGGCCCCAGCCTGCTGCTGCCGTCTCAGCTCCTTCTGCTTCAGGATCTCCTCTCTCAGGCGCTTCTGCTCTTCTATCTTCAAACGATACAGCCGAGTTTCTTCATCTTCGTCTGGATACTACAAAGGAAGAAACACATGAATTTATAAAATTCTAAACAAATGCCCAGCTTGGACAAAACAATATGATATTGTAAAGCTGTAACTCTGAAGAGCTTTTTAAATTTTTCCTGATGCCAAAGCAAGGCTATTAGTGGAGTGTATCTGCTGCTAAGGTTTATTTGCTGTTCATTACAGACAAACAGCTGAAATCTGGTTTAAGACTTGGATATACTACTTCCTAGACCACTTGAGAAATCTGATCAGAATACTAAAAAAAATTAAAAAAATAAAAAAAGTTTTACAAATTGGAACTAATTTAAAAGTTTCCAAAACCAATTAAACTATTAATATAATTCAAGATATCAAAATATGTTTCAAATAGAAGGTAACAATACAGAGGCAACCCACTGTCACACAGGTTTTATCTTGCTCTTTTCTGACAAAGTAACAAAAGGTAGAGTGGTAAATGACCTGAAAGGCCCTGATTAGAACTATTGATTTTTCTCACAGAATTTTAAGCCTGATCTCAAACTCATTTGTCACACAATAATTGGTTATAATGAACAGCACAAGTCAATCTCTCTGACCTTGAACTCATGCACTCTCTTCAGAATCAAAATGTTGCCAAATGCAGTGCTGGAATATTAATGGTATATAGAGAATGCCTTTAATATTCCAGCCCTGGGCCCTCTGAATGTACTACACACCATCAAATAACCTTTCTAAAGATTCTTCAACTCTGGCAGAACAGGTTCTTATAAAAAGCTGTATAAAAATGGACAAGAGTCAATGAAATGCAGATTCTCATCAACCTGGAAATCAAATGGCTCTTGCAATAAAATCACACATATTTTTCAAAATTAGGAACCATGTTTTTTTATTATATTATTTCTCTCTTTTTAACCATTTGAAACATTAAGTTAGACTTACAGAGAATGGTAATGAGCACAACATTCTACTCAAGGTGTATTAATCACTAACAACAGCTTCTCCAAGTAACGATACTTTGCATGCTAGTAAATTAATGCATAAAGAGTGTTAAAATATTTCTCAAAAACTCAGAATCTGTGATGAATCTTTATGTATCTTGCAGCAACTGGGTGCAAATTGTTTTTGACTGATATTTTTTGAACATACGTGACCCAAATGTGTGACTTGAAGGTTTGTTTTTAATATTCAAGTGCTTTTAATCCTAATGCACCCTAGAATCCTCCCCAACCCAAGAAAAACCCAGCAGAACAGATTCAGCCATAATGTTGGTACATGGATGTGAAAGCCCAGCAGAGCCAGATTTGCACTCACAGCACCCAGATGCACAAATCCCAAATGTTTGTTTCCTTCAGTTGTAGTTGCTTCTTCCCTGAGCAGGTATTCACAGGGGTTATTCTCAGTTACCAAAAACCAGCTCATTGTTTCAAATTAGAAGTCCAATTACAAGCATCTAATCAGCAGTCTAATTAGAAGCCTAAACAATAATGGCTAAAGACTAACCAAACTGCACTTATACAATTTGTATTTATTTTTTAATAATGGGCTGTAGTTCAGGCATGAGGTCTAAGACAGTTCTCTGTACGAGAATGCTACATCTACCCAGAAGTTCTTATCTTTATCTATACTTTGTGGAACATCATGGTGGTGATTAATAATCACTGTGACAATTAAATTAGAGGTCTGTGTTGATAGATGGTACAGAAACACACTTCTACAGGAGAAAATCCAAATATTTCACCTTGTATTAACAACTGGAGATGTTGGATTGTAGCAAAAAAGAATAGAATATGACCCTTATGAAATACAGGGAAAAATTAAGACCCTTAAGAATAGTTTGCAAAGGATAAGAAAACAGATAAGCTCCAGCTAGGAGCATGTGATGTTATGCAAATTCTGATGCAATTAATAAAATTTTCAGTCATTTTCAGAGACACTAAGTATCACAATTACTACAATTGTTCAGAGGGCAAACTTGTTTCACTTAACTTACTGAAATAGTTTATTCACCTGCTTTGGTTTAGATCATAATATTCTACAAATTATCTAAACAAGCCTGATGCCATAAGCCAATACCAAGTTACTTTTGGAGGTAGCCCTGTAATTTTTTTTCCCATTATGTTCAACTGGAACATTGCAGCACCAGTCTTCAGAAGATCAGGACTTCTACCAGTGCCCTTTATTATGAGGGATTTGCCTGCTCATTTTATCACCTAACAAGTTCTGAAGGCCTTGGGAGATGTAGATCACGATGTGGCAGGCTCAGAACACCAACTCAAAGGTTACACATAGCAGCAGAGAGATGTGTGCTTTGCAGCACACTCAAATGAGTCCTGCCAGCAGAAAAGGAATGAACATCCCAGGGGACTCTGACTAACACATCCCTGCAACAGCCCTTGGACAGATACACTGATTTCAACTATGTCAGAATTAAACACAGAAAGATGACTGACAAACTCTATTACCAACAAAAATGTAGCTTGGAGAATGTTTAGTAGAATATTTAGGCAACTTGAAAGCAAATATAATCCAAATGCTTCCTTTCTGGAACTTAACTCAGGAAATTAGTAATGATCCTAGGAAGTCAATCCCTTTTTAAAGGTTAAAATCAAGCATCAAGAGCCCTGAGGTTGTATGACAACTGCAGATCAAACTGTTAACAGGCTGAAGGAAGACCTAAATCCTACTATAAGTTACTACCACTGTTAAATTCTAAACAAAATACCCTTGCAGCTATAGGAAGATAATATAAAGGCCCTGTGATGATTAACAAAGTATCTCCATTAGAAGTCAGGTTTAGCTCAATTTAGTTGTACAATGGCCCAAGAGTACAAACTGAGAAGGACAGCAAACTCCTTGTCAGGATGAAAACAGGGGCAGTTAAATCCCCTTCCCCTGAGCCTTAGGAGCACCTTATATACACCATCCTAGAGTGGGGTCATGTATGTGATGTATAGTACATATAAATGACCTATAGTATGCAATAAGGACATTCAGCATATGGAACAGGCAAGACAGGGTCAAGATGAATACAGGACACAATGCCTATTGCTAATGATTTCCATGCCATTAGTTTAGTAAGCCCAGTATAGATTTCTCCAACACAAAACTGCCCTGCCAAGGAAAAAAAGAAAAAGGCAAGGCAAGGAAGCATTTTGCCTACAGAATCAAGTGGGAGAAAGTACACATCCTTCTAAGTTCAAACCATTATAATTTTCACATCCTGTGTCAGGAAGCAACATTATCAGTAGGGGAAAAAGCAGAAAAACATGGATCAGCCTTTTCCCTAGATAAACTACTAAGCGTCACATGTTTTGGGTAGAAAACTCCCCAACATGAAGAAATGGTACATTTTACATGTATATGGCTCCTCCTTTCACAGGAAGCTGCAGAGTACAAAAGGCTAGATGTGCACTTGGTTTTGTGGGGTGGGTTTTTTCTACCAGGTTTTGAGTTTGTTTTCTTTTTTTTCTTTTTTTTTTTGTTTTTAGTGGGAATTCTCATCCATCTTTGAACAGCTTTAACATAATGCATTTCACTGAGGTTTGAAGGAAGACTGAGTCTTAGTTGTAGGTTTTCTTCTGCCTTCAGGTCCAAGGCAGTTCTGATGGAAAGCACCAAAAGAAAATGCTACTGCTTTCCTGAATCTAGCTGAAGAGCACCAGCAAGAGAAGCAGCAGTCCCACATCCTTCTTCTGTGGAACCTAGAATGAATGGTACTGCTGACTCAGGAAAAGACAGCAAGGACACACTCCAAATCAAGGGATTAAACTTCCTACTGAAATTTAAGTCCTAGTACCAGTAGCTTGCTTTTCATGTAGTGAATTAAAAAGAAATAAACAAACCCACGCCTTTTCAGAGGTCTGCAGGATTAATTGCCAATTAATAGAACTAAATGCTGAGTCATAAGAACCAGACACTGTTAATGTTCTGGCTGGCTCCCAAGAAACCAAAAAGGAATCATGCAACCAGGATCACTTATGTGTCTCAGTAAAATGGGTTCAAGCACAGAGCAATCAAAATGGTTTGATCAGTGGAAGAAACACAAATCTATTCAGCAGGCTTGTCTTTATTTTCTACGCTGTAATATTAAAAACATAAGAGGACAGAATAGTTTATCTAAAAATTCATGCCAAGTGTTTGCAAAAGGTACAGCCATATCTAAATTCCATCATTTGGCTCCTTGTGCTCAAACCACAAAAAATCTGAATTAAAGAGTACCTATGTATACACAGTATACATTTCACACTGCTGATAACATCAGCTCCTGAACCTGAGGAAGGTATGAGACACCTCAAAACACAGGTGCTGTACCTCTTGGACAAACAGGGAGAGTGCAAAGAACAAGGTTACAAGTTACTCCAAGCAGCATACTGCCCTCTTTCCTTTTTGGAAACAAAAACTGTGATAAGACTTCTAAGTACAAGACAGGAGGCACCACTACAAAAATTTGGAAGACAAGTTATTTAAACTGGAGAAAATTCTAGTTTAGACATTTACAATTTTTCAGGTAGTTCATTTCCAAAGAAATGAAAATATTCAGATACATTTGATCTAGTAATTTAATGCAGCATCTCTTTTCCATATTGCAAGCCTTGTTAGAAAAGATGGCAACATAAAATACAAGAACTTAAATCCACAATTTACTGGATTTGAAAGAATGGAATACGAAGGTTTTCTTTCAGTGCATCAAGGATATTATCCCCAGTATAAGTACTAACATCAGTACACTGATGACTACACAGTGCTCTAATTTCCCTCCTGTTCTGAGCTCCAATATCCATTTCTCCTAAAGACATATCACCTTCATCCATTCTCCCTCTTCTTTAAACTCAAAAATGCTTAATACTGCCTTAATTCCTCTTATCCTAAGCTGACTTCCACAGGAGCAGAATTAGGCCCACATCATCCAGACTTTCCTATTTCAATGACAAAACAATGTTTCAGACTGAGGATATACAATTTAAACCCTGGGGAGTAAAAGCTATTCTGAACAGGCATTTAAGGTCAGTATTTTGCAGCCTCACAGGAACACAAGCATTCATTAATATACAGTTTTTAATCTCCTAGTCACTCACATTGCAAACCTTTCAAATATCTATATTTAGGGTGAGCAAAACCTCTAACAGCCAATATTGCTATTTTTTTTGGTGCTTCCTGAATGATAGGCCACTCATAAATACAGCCACTGACTCTGAAAGAAAGATGCAAAGAAAAGTCTTAATTTTCCAGCTGAAGACACTTGCAAAATAACCTGCCCAATTCAGTTATGTGCCATAAGCTAGAAAAGGTGACAGAACTTAACTTTTTCTCATCATCATCGAAAGCAAAAGAACAGGATGAAGTCAGCTAATTACAAGAAAAACACACAAAGAAGACTGAAAAACATTACAATCTGCCTAAGGAGAGATATGCAATAACCTACACTACAAAACCAGTGAAGAATAGGATTAAATGCTTGCAAATGAACATTTTAGTGCAGCATTCCCATCTGTAAGAGTGACAAGAAGCAGCAGCAGTGAACAAGACCACTGCAGTGGCACAGCAGAAACGGGACAACTGCTACTACACCAGGCTCTGTTCCAGGTGTGCTTTGGAAGGAGAAGGTTGTGTGCACACAGTCACACTCTCCTAATGCCTGCCAAATGTATCTACAAGGGCTTGCCTAGGAGACTTCATTTTTTCCAACACAACCCTGTTTTTTTTATCCTGCTTTGAAAAAACTTGCATAAAACAGGTATCAGATTTTTCTCAATGACAGTTTGGACAGAGAAATAACAAGAAAGCTTTATTTGTAAGACACCAAGAATTCACACAGGTAAGCATAGTTGGTTTTATAACTACAGGCTGGAGTATGTTTAAAATTTAAAATGGAGACAAGATAACTGCTTTGGGGGTTGTTTGTTTGTTTAGTTTTCTAATTCATTTAATTAAAAATATTCTTATCATTTTCTAAATACTGCCAAAGATACTTGGGAACTAACTAATGTCTTAATTTTCATATGACTACACTACAGAATAATTTCAAGATGTTTTAGATGGGGAAGCCTGTGATTTTTCAAAACTTACCTTACTAATGGCAAGGATTCTCTACGAAGCATTGCATTTTCTGTGACTGAGATTATTCCAAACAACTGAATTGAGGGGAAAGAGATTACTTAACTATTTTTTCCAAAAAAGGTGAAAAGTAAAAGCTAAAAAAAGGATTTTTTTTTTCATTTCCATTGAAAAGCAAGTGCACAGGAGGTCAAACTGATAAGCTTTGGGTTTCTTTTGTGCCTCATTTGTGGAAATTAGTTATGACCATTTCTAATTCAAGAACAAGATGAAAAGCTAATCATGAGCAGCTTCAAAGGAAGACAGCATTATCACAATTAAAGCTTTCAACAGTTGCTGAAGAAAACTTGGTCCTTGAGACACGATTCATGGTTAACTATGAAAATTTACAGTTCTTCACAGAATAGCCTGACAAAGCACACAGGGTGCTCAGGATAAAGAGCACCATCAGTCCAATCCCATCCACTCTCTCAAAGTAACAGAGCTCATGAAGAGTCTTCTTTAGCTTCCAGGAGATCTGTGCAGGGAAATGGTCATATGACACAATCCAGTGGAACTGAACACACTGGTATCTGATTTTTTCAATTGTGCAGAGGACCAGCAGAGCAAACAGCATCACTTTCTGCAAAATGGAAAACTTAAAAGCATCTCCTTTTTTCCTTTACATGAAAAGGTTTCATAAAAAAGAGATTTTCTTTTGCAAGAGCAAGAAGCTCCATGGACAGCACAACTGTGATCTCCTGCATGAATGCTGAAGGCCTAGTAGAAACTGAACAGCTCAAAGAAAAACAGCAAGAGCAACACAGCTCTCCAAATTGCCTTATTTTTTCCTTTGAGCCATACAGCATCATACAAAATGACAGTGAAGAGGCTTTCAGACTTAAAAAAATATGATCACCTGAAAATAAATTATAATTCTCTAAAGATAAAAATGGGCAAAATGAGTATTTCAGAGACTTGCATCACTGATCACCTTTACTCAAATTCTGCCTTTTCCTAGTAGAAATGACTCCTCTTCCTGCAAAACAAGTTCACCATTGCCTTGCCAACTTTCCAGACCTTTTATGTCAATGGAGACTGTTTCTGCTGTTGCAATAAAAGAGAAAAGTGCAATTCAGAAGGGAGGCCTCTAGTGGCACCAAAAAATATTTGGTGAATAATACATTAAGTGTGCTTTCAGTTCATAAATCACACTAGAAAAGTTTTTTGAAGGTGAGACCTTTGTTCTTGTTGTTTGGTTTTTGGTCTTTTGTTTAAACAAAAGAAAAAATCCCTTACCTCTGGTTCAGATTTTCCTTCTGACTTTGCCTGGCCCACCGGAGTGATCGGTTTAGCTTTCATCTCAGGCCTTCCCTGGGAGTTCCCACCACCAGTGACAGGCTTGGTGGCAGACACGGTGCTGGTGATGGGTTTGACCTGAGCAGCTGGGGTGGAGTTTCTCCTGTTGTTGCTCATCTCCATGGCGTGGGACGGGGCTATCGGCAGCTCGCGCAAGTTGCTGTTCCTGGGAGCCGTCGACTGGAGCTGCTGATTGGAACGCTTGACAATATTCTGTGATGGGGTACTCTGAAGAGCAGAAAGAGAAAAAACTGCTGACTTCCACCACAAATCAGGCTGAAATGGTTTTGGTTTCACATTTTCCTGATTTAGTTCAGTTCGGGAAAACAAGCTTTGTGAAGAGGCACAATATTTTTAATGTCAGAAAAAAACCCAGGAATGAGAACATTTTAATAACCTTTTTTTTTCAAATTAAAAGCAAAACTTAATCTCACTTGTTTAACACCATTCTCAGAAATTGGATTCACTGTGTGATTTTGTTTCCTAATCAAAGCAATTATGCTAAACTACAGTTACATTGTTTTGAGCAATGCTCCAGGCTGTTGTGCTACCCACCTACCAAGCAGCAGAATATGCTGCATTGGAGGAAACTCACAAGACAGGAGAGGCATTATCTGAACCAGAAAACTGATCAGCAGTGGTAGAGAGACCTTCAAATCAAAAGAGTGTCACAGAACTGGGCTCCCACACAATCACAGACTATCAGCAGTTATAAAGCCTTACAAAGCAAACCTATCTTTCAAAACCCCTTTATTGCTAATTCTTGGCCAACTGCAACATCTCCTGTTGGACCCAAATTAAAAAGAACACTGAAGACTGGAGGAGAAAAGAATGATACACATGGTATTTTTCAAAGTAGATTATAAAATGATCAAGGTAGAAAACGAGCAGGAAGTGGTAAATGTAGAGGAAAGCAGGAAGGGAATAAATAGAATTGAAAACCCACACTGGTGAGTTTTGAAACCTGTGTTTACACACCTGCTACTCGTGCAGGACACTGACGGATGTGGTACTTACATGCCTTGGCTTCATTGGACCCTGCCGTGGCTGACACTGCATCCTGTTGTTATTTGGCTGTTGCTGTGTGGCTTGCATGTGAGGCCTGAACTGTGGCTGGTTCATGGGCATCAAGGGCTGTGGAGGCCCTTGGAGATGGTGATGCTGCTGCTGCTGCTGGTGCTGGTGCTGCTGCTGCTGCTGGTGATGGTGTTGCTGAGGCTGAGGTTGTGGCTGAGGCTGTAACGGAGGATGCATTGGACCCTTCACACGAAAAAAAAATGTATTAGTTTCAAGGTAATAAACTCCTGAAAAACAGCTCCAGCCTCCCAAGTCCTCAGAACTGTAGGCAGCTATGAACCAGATTAAACAAAAATCCTACAGAGTAATAAGCAGAACAGTGTAAGGTCGTTCCACACTTAAACCTGTGTAAAGCAACGGCTGAAGTAAAAAAACAGACGAATTCAAGGGTTTCTGTCCTCT
>VXBB01001390.1:10662-34685 GCA_013399915.1 Illadopsis cleaveri
CTGCCCCCTCCCCCCATAGGTCCTTGTCCTCTCTATCGAATTGTTAGGTCCTAAAGTCCTAGCAGGGAGATACTGTTTCAACCCATGATAGACTTTAATGTCCATCTTCTGTCTACAGTATCACTTTGCTTTCACAGTCTTGATAAGATTATAAATTCAGAAGTTGGAAAGAGCATGAAATAGTTCTGTTTTGGGTCCTTGCGTCATCATTACACTTGAAAAACTTAGAAGGAGCATCATCTCTTTTGCCAGTAGAAAGGCTTTTCTATTATAGTTACAGAATGGGTTAGTGTTATTTAAAAGCAGTGTTGCCAACAGCAAATGATTTGAAATTTTACCCTTTGTGTTCCAACTTTTTTCCTTTCTCTGCTCATTAATTTCCACCTTAGATTCCTAAGTATCTGCCATGTATTACAGTACTTCTAACAGGAATTCACTTCATCTGATTCTAAGGTTTAGGTGGTTCTTTTTCTGTAATACAGAAATACATTGATTCCTCTGAAATACAGGAGAAATACAGAAATTCTTTTGAAATACAGGAAAAAGAAGGTCCTTAGTCAGGCTGACTAAGCCTAGCAATACACAGCTCTAGCAGAGAACACAAGCACCGTAAGGAAGATTTCTGGTAATGTTGTCCTAGGAAGAGCAGAAAAGCTCATGTAAGCCCAGTCCAAGCCTCATGGATCTCCAGACACATGGGCCATGTGAACATCTGGTTATGCAGAGGGAGCAAGATGCTGTGTGTATCTTTCCCTGTTTATATGTTGGATCAAGTTCCCATTGGTTAATATATGATCAGCCATGTTTCTCACCTTTTGGATCTTTCTCACCTTTTGGATCTTTCTCACCTTTTGGATCAATATTAAATATTTAATATTGATGTTCAATATATCTCCTGAACATCTTCAAAGACATTTAGTACAGCTGTTGTGTAGAGTGGCATTTTCTCCACACTGTGTCTCCCACAGAAGAAGTATTTTATAGGGGAAATATTACTGCCTCAAAATTCCCCATTTTCAATTGCAAGTTATCTCCATTTGCAACTCACACAGATCCCCAGGATAGGTTTATGATCCAGCAGCTGTTCTTTAAGGCATTACTGTTGCATGTGCAGCTGTCCTTTCTGTGGCCCTGGGTGAGGAGGGGCACTACTGTTGCATGTGCAGCTGTCCTTTCTGTGGCCCTGGGTGAGGAGGGAACTGAAGGATGCATGAACTGTCTGAACCGTTGCCCTCCAACAATCTTTTATAGAGAAGGCAAGCAGAAAAACAAGTGAGAAAATGTGCTTTTCCACCAGGCGTTCCTTATCAACAGGCAGAGCCAACAGCATGCCACGACAAGCAACTTGTAAATATCCTGCTCCACCAAGGGTCTGCAATTGGATCTGCAATACTGGCTAAAACATGAAGACGTTTTGCTGTAATCCATCTACCTGTGGCTGCAAACGGATCGTGTCTTTCCCTATCCGGGTTCAGGTGGCAGGGGAACAAACTGCCTCAGGGCACCAAAGGAAAATTACTTGAAACATTTGGCTACACCGCTGGATGGTGTTCTGAGGATAAAGATGGATTGTATGTTGTCATAATGGGAATGTGATTCCTACACACACCGCTCAAAAAATGCAACTGGAGCACCAATCCAGCTTGACAATTTCAGGTTTTTCTACTAAATCTTTCCTCAGTACCATGATGGGGCACAAAGTATTTTTTTCGTGATATACCATAACATTGTTATGACTTTCATTGTTGTATGGAAAAAGGTAGAACAGATGTTTGAAAACAAAACCTCTCAATATTTTTCACTGATTAAAATTTTAGGAAATATTAAAAATGTAAAAGCACTATTGCAGTATCTTCTTTTAATACTGAGGATCTTCCCCAGCAGAGAACAGTTACATACAGACAGTACAATATGTTCTCCATCTACACACTGAGGAGGTTTTACACCCACTCCCCAAAACAGCTTTCACGCCACAAGAGACACGAACTATGCTTCTGATAAAGTTTTCATGAGCTATGGTAAATGTAATTTAAGCAAATTTTTATTTACTGTGGCAAGGAACTTTCTGCAAGCAAAATTATACAAAAGGAAATTCAGCAAATTTGCACCTGTACTTAATAGGATAAATCAATGTAGTTTTTTTATTACACACCACCATGAATTGGAAAAAAAATGCACTACTTAATTCTAAACAAAATTTTAGTTTTAGTTCACAGGTTTGTTTGTATTAAAAGCAACTATTTCAAAATCAAATTCACATAAAATTCAGCATGTAAATAAGCTGAAGTTATCATTGGTCAAGATCTGTTGCTGAAAGACAAGGGTTCTGAATGACATTTCAACAAACTTGTGGGGCAACAGATAAAACTAGAATACACAAAACCAGAGCAGCAATAACATCTCCCAGTGCACAGGATGAGGAGTGAAGTTGTGCCCCCACTTCAGTGCATTGTAAAACACCACCTGCAAACTGCTGCAAATTGGAATCCTGAGTCCAACACTGACCAGGGCGGGAGGAGCTGGAAAGAGCAGCTCTTCCCACATTGCAGTTTGCCTTTTCTACTTGAAGATGTGCAGGCAGTTCAACAGTTGCTTTCAAAAACTTACTGAGCACATTCCCATGTCCACATTCCCATCTCCCTGCCGTTGGACTAGCAGGGAATTATACATTGATGACTCCTTGCAGAAGGTGGTTGCTCTGCATGCTGTCAGTCATGGCAGTCAGAGGTGCTTACTTAGTCTGAAGCTGAATCTTGGCTTAAAGCAGGAAAAGGAAACTCAAGTAACTTGACTATGGTGAGAACAAGTGAATGTTTGGTTAATCAGAAAATCGTATTATTTTTGTTGAAGTCATTTTCATATTAGAGAGGAAATTTGTTCATGCCTTTCTTGTGGTTACAAAGAAAAGGTGGCAGGTAACACTGTTCTGCCTAAGTTTTTCCTGCCAGTGAAATCTACTTTAAAAGCTCACATATGTGTAAAAATCCCTCAAAATATCTGTAATTCAGGCCCAGTGAATGACTGAGGGCAACATTTTGTATGGCAGTGTATCCAAATGACAAAAATCCCAAAACTGTCTTATGGAAGGAAATAATTTCTGGCACATGCAAGGCACGTGCCACAGTCAAGCGGTTTCTGTAAATGCTTCCGCGATCCCATGGGCTGCAGGCCGCCGTGGGAACGACCGCGGGGGACTGAATGGGGCGTGGCCGGGACGAAGAGCGTGGCCCAGGTCGATGGGCGTGGCCCGGAGTGATGAGCGAGGCCTGGGGGTGGAGGGGCGGGGTCGGGCTCGAGGAGCAGGGCCGTGGTTCCGGTGCGCCGCGGCGGCGGCTGCGGGATCGGGATGAATGAGGCGGAGGGGCTGCGGCAGCGGCGGGCGCTCCGCCCGCAGGTCATCACCGAGGACAGTCTAGCGCAGGAGGCCAAGGAGGGCAGGTGGGTGCCCCGGGCGGGGCGGCCGCCGTGACACTGCAGCTGCAGGGCCGAGGTGGGCCCGGGCCCGGCGAGTGCTGCCCGGGAGAGCCCCGCGAGGGCACAGGCACCGCCCGCGTGGTGCGGCCGGGCCCGAGGAGCGGCGGGTCGGGCTCGGAGTGCCCGGGGCGNACCCGCGGGTGTCAGCCCGGGGGTATCCGCAGTGCTCCTGCTCCTGGAGGGGGCTGGCGGTCGGGGGGAGTTGAGACAGCGCCTGCTCGCCTATTCTGCCGACCTGCAGGAACAGCTTATAACAACGACAAAAAAATCTGTTCGATAGATTCTTCTCCTCTCCTCCCCTGGCCTCCCCTCCTCTCTCTGTCACTGACCCAGAGTATTCAGAGGGGCTGTTCTATATGAAAAGAGTGGAGGAAATTCCTGTGCCTGGCCTTTTTCTGGCTAGTAGCCATGGCAGAAACTGTTCAGGACAGATGCTTTTCTCTGCAGCCCAGCAGCTCTTCTGCCAAAGGGATGAGATAGCCTGGCCTCCTGGTGACCCATAGTAGCATGTTGTCAGCCTACTGTTGTCTTCAAGAGGTGATTTAATGGCTTTGCTTTTCAGTTCATAATAACAACTAAATTGCTGTGATTATAGCTGGAGTCCTGGTAAGTTGCTTTATTGAGATTTGTGGCTGCAGGCCATGTAAGATTAATTACTAGAGACAAAATTAACTAAGGTTTTCTGTTTCACTGTTGGTGAACCTTTACCTCAGTGATTTGCTCCGGTGACTGACAGTTGTCACTATTCAGTGTTGTGTAGTTTGAGAAGGACTCTGAGTAGATGACTTTCTAGTTTAATTTTTTGTAAAGCTTTTAGGTTTTATTTAAATTCTTGTGGTTTCAGCAGTGTCTAAACTAGGTCTTGCAATTTGCAGGCTTGAAGTATGAGTTTGCTTGTCACCTTATTCTTCTTACCTTTTTTCTTTATTGTCCGTTCCTTGCAAGTTCGATTGAGGATCAGAAATATGACCCTTACTTAAATCATGCTTTTAGGAGCTTTAATTAGGTTTGCTTTGGCAGATGAGTTCCCATTGTGTTCCTGTTCATTCCCAGCTCCTTTTGTGAGCTGTTATCAGCTGTCGCAGAGGTGGTCAGGTGTCTGCTGACAGTACTTTTAATCTTATATTGTTGAACTTTCATCTCTTGAAGGACAGTGGACAGACTGGGCCAAAGGCTGAAGTCTTTTTGTAAACTTAGGGATTGCCTTTTATCTTTACACCCTGCTCTCGATTCCAGATCTAAGGGGACACAGACTGGGAGGGTTTTGCTTCCTCAACACATTTACTGTTCAAGCAGGAAGTGCCTAAATCTTACCTAAATCCTAATTCCTAGTTCTGTCTTTGCTGTTCTCACTAATAATCACAATGGTTACCTTGATGCTGATATCAGTACCACAAGTACATGTATTTACCTCCCCAGTTGGGATATTTGTGCTCTGGACAGTGGTTCATATTTCCTAATGTCTGGATGATTGACTGATGAAGGATAAAACAGTGGAAGTGGTCCAAGGATTAGTGCAGAACCACCAGGAACTGTTTGTCTTTATTTAACTGATCCTGCAAGGAGCTTGTCTGGCTGGGCCAGTGAATGATTCAGCACAGCTAAAATTGTACATGCTGCTTTTCCAGTTCAAGGCTAGGATTTGTTGAGCTTGGCTCTCTGCTTTTCTCTGTAAATGCCTGATTGATTCCTCTAGAACTTGTAAAGAGCTAAATACAGTTTTCTCCTGAGGAAGAAATTTTTACTTATTTGTGTTTTAATGGGTAAAGAGAAAATACTTAATTTCTTTTGTGTTCTGGGGCTTGAGTTTTAAACCAATGCTCACTAAGTTAAGCAGCCATTCATTTGGGTTCCTCAGTGTTTGTTGTTTTAGTGGAATTTTTTTTTTTTAATCCAACTTGTGCTGGATAGAAATCATTGCCAAAACTAAAGATCAAGTTAAAAAACCCCCAACCAAACCCCAGCCAAAAACCACATGTTTCTCAGGTAGTTTGTTTTGTTTTATTTTGGCTTTTTTTGTTTGTTTGGGTTTTTTTAGTCAGCTGTAACTTGTAGCATGAATGAAACCCTCATATAAAAATGTTCAGTCTTTTATGCCAGTATCCTGAGACCTTTCTCTTATCCTGATATGTTCAAAATGGACCTTGAAGGTGAGGATGGTAGTTACTGTTTCATTTTCTGAAGAGGCTGCTACAGATTTTTAATGACAAATGTATCTGAAAAACACCATTAATCCTATTTCTTGTTTGGTTTTGGTAGTACTTACAGCAGCAAGGTGTTCCGTGTTACCTTCCTGACTTTGGCTGTGTCTGTGGCTGTGCCACTGCTTGGAGTGACTATTCTCCTGGATTGTCCTATAGACCCTCAGCCCATAAGGTAAATGGTTGCTTTGTTTTAAAGAAAATGTTCTAGAAGCATAACTTCTGTGTGCTCTGTTGTTTTGTTTCAGCAAACAAGAGTTAACGGCACAAAATGGTTCTATCTGGATTGAGAAATTGGGGAGCGATTGCAATATTATGCACACCCAGTCTGTTTCTGAGCCATCTTGTGCAGTTATGTGTCCCTGCTGAATTACTCTAGAAAATTATTTTCTGCTACCCAAGCTGTCAGTGGAGCTTGTATTTACATACGTGCACTCTTGCCTTCTGTGAGACAAGAACTGCATTTTGACTAAAGGCCAAGTGCTCAAGCTCCTGCGACACTTTTTGAAATATGCTTTATGTAAAGCATAAGTCAGGTGTGCAGGAGTTGGCAAACTAGGGGAAAAAATGATCAAATGTATTGCTCAAGAATGTTTGCATTTTGTGTAAAGGATCACATGGTCCTCCTGTTTTGTAGTTTGAAGGAGCCTCCCCTCCTGACGGGTGTTTTAGAGCCCAACACCAAGTTACGAAAAGCTGAACGGCTGTGGGAAAACCAGCTGGTTGGACCAGAGTCCATTGTCAATATTGGGGGTAAGCACTGACAAAGCCAGCTTTTAAAGAAGGCTCTACAAAAGTTGTTTCATTGGTAAGAGTTTCTTCAGCAGTAGACCTCTTAGATAACAAACTCAGGTAGTTATTTTCAGTGTGCAGGTTTTCTAAAAGTAATTGTGTTATGCAGAAAAACCTAGGTTCTCTATACTGTTTTTCCCCTCTTTCATGAGTTTGAAATAAATCTTGTTGTCAGATCAAAAAACCCTGTCTTCCAGGCCTGAGAGCATCAGCAACGTAGTCAGGGGCTACTTACATTTGGAGGAAGTGGTCCCATTTTTCATTTGGCTAGGTCTTAACTGGGAATTAATATTTAGAAGCTACTACCTGTTCTTTTAAAGCTCATTGCTGCTGAGGGAGCTGAATTTTGTGGTGTTCATCTTTGTTTTTAGGACAGAAAACAAATCTCAAATTGATAAATAGCATATTTACATTTTAATGCTGTTGCATAATATCATATCCCATATTCATAACTGCCTCATATTCCGTATTAATAACTCTTAAAAATCTAACCAACGCAGGTGCCATCTCGTACTTTTCTCTTGTGGCAGGTGGGTTCTTCCCAAGTCACAAACACATGCCACCTCTGAGAAATTTTTTAATGAGTTACCTTGTCCTTCTCATGCCATGACATCCTCGTAGCAGGAACCCAGCATTGTGCAGTGGTTGTTTCATGTGCCTCCTGAAGGAGGGGTAAGGCTAGGAACTACTCTTAGCCCTTACTGAACGATCTTTCAGTGCAAGAGGTGCTCAGTAGGTGCCATATAATTTATTTTTCTTCTACTTTATCTTCTAATTTATTAGTAAAATATTTGTAAGAAAGTGCATTACCCAGTAAGAAGCTACTGTAAATTCCTTCCTCAGATTACACTTTTTTACCTATATCTGTTAACAATGTGCTAAAGGTATTACCTGAAGCTGTTGAGTTTTTATGTTGTCTGGTTTCATCAGTCTCATTGGAAACTCTTTATGGAAACCTTCCTGCAAGAGACAGCTGACCTATGAGTGAAATAATCAGCCTGACTGGGAATAAGTTTTCTGTGGATAAGTGTTGAAGTCTCCTTATTCCCTTCTTCATGCTAGTAGAAGGATGTTTACCAGTCTTGTTCTGTGATCAACCTAATCACACAAGTTGCTTTTGCAGATGTGCTGTTTACTGGGACAGCTGATGGGAAGATTATCAAAATTGAAGATGGGGAAATACAAACAATAGCCAGAATTGGCCACGGTCCTTGTGGTGAGTGACAGCTCCTGAGCACAGTGTGCCTGAAAATGGCTGGGTCAAGGGCATGTGTTGGTTAAACTGTGTTTAGTCTAGATTGCAGGTACATATCTTACTCTGCAGAAATTTGTAGCAGAAATATTAATGTATTTGTATCAGTGAAGTATGAGTGAAAATATGTACACTGAAAGGAAAAGTAGAACAGAGGGCCAAAAGGATGGAAGTGGGTGATATTGATAAGAAAGCACACAGTTTCCAGCAGTAAAATTTAAGAATGCAAGGAGTTTTTTTGTCATGACTACCAGGCCTTCACCATGGATGATGTGCTGGTGGAAAATTCTGCATCTTAACATCCGGAGGAAGATAAGAGTGAAGTGCATCACAAATAACATTCCTTTTCCCATTAGTCCATTCAGAAAAAGCATCTGTCTTAAGAAAAAAATGAGCAGCAACTTGTTCTAATATTTATGGAAGCTGAAGTCACCAAGATTCTGAGCTGAAGGGCCACTCATAAAAACTGAGGACTTCTAAACAAGTGTGGGTGAATGAACTCGAGCTAATTTGTGAGTGGGAAAGTGTCTTGGTTTAAAACCATTATACAGACAGGACACGCCAAAATGAATTATCTCTGCTTGTATTTTTAACTTGTCCTTTTTCGCCAATAAGGAGAGATGAATCTGAGAAGATAAAAGTAAATAAATAGCAGTTTACTAGAAAATAAAACACTAACAACCAAGATAACAGTAATAACCACTAGACACAAAGATGCTGTATCCTGTTGACAAAGAACAATCAACACAGCAACCAAGCCTCCATGGTCACAGAACCCTCATCCCCCAAACAACAGCCACCAGGGAACAAGGACGAAACAGAAGAATCCTGGAGAACTGTTCCTGTCCAAAACCACTTAAATGTTGCCAATCCATCTGCTCCACACCACCCAACATGCGCTCTCCTGACAGTGGCAGCTGGGACTGGGACAGTGGCTGGGACTCCTGGAGAGAGGGGATGGTGCTGGTGGAACTGTCCTGGGTGGCAGCAGCAAAAAAAGGTCTGAAGGAAACATCCTCCCTGGCCCAGAAATGGGGCTGCCCCTGCCAACAGCAGCTGAAAAGATATTACAGAATTCTCCAGAGCCTGGAGATAAACAAACCTGCCAGGCTGCCTTGCACTGCCTTGACTCAGAGAACCTGCCCTAGGCAACTTTCTTGGCAGCCAGGCCAAAAAAAGCCGCAGCCTCTGCTCCAAAGCCACAGGGAGAACAGAGGAGCTCCGTGTGTCTGTTCCCTCTCTTTTAAAGGGACTCCAGATCATCTCCATGAGCCTGGGGTAAAACACGCCTGTTCTTCTTCCAGCTCCTGGGTTCTAAAGGGGCAGTGGTCATCTTGGTCAGATTGGTGTAGGGAAGATATGGGACACAATACACCTTTTTGGGGTTACCCAGGACAGAAGGATAGCAACTTACTTAGAGATTTTTGAAAATAAATGTCACCGTCCCCATGTACAGAAATTTTGCATTTTGTTGTACCTATTTCCCTTCCTCCGTTTGTGGACGTTGTGGCTGCAGTTGCATTAGCAGAGGTCCTGCATTGGTCATGGTATTTTTGTTTTCTCACTGGTAAATTGCAGTTATTTCTTTTGCAGTTATTCTGCACCTCTTTCTGAATTAATTATTTGTTTTTAATGGGATTTCTGGAACTGAGTGAGGAAAACTGATAGCAGCTTATTTATTACAGAACCATCTCTATGGGGAGCTTAATGTCTATCTCAGCAGTGCCTCAGATAGTGCGTGAGCAGTCTGAGAAGCCTGGCTGGTGTTTGTTGGGACTGATAAGAGTTTTGTTTGTGGTAATGATACAGAAGTTCACCTGAGGTTCTGCAGCCCTGTGCTGATTGCCAGTTAGAAATTAAGGTCAGGAACTGTTGCTGTCCCTAGTAGCTGTCATTGACATGTTCAGCATTTATTCTATGTAATTTTATGTGGATGCTCACATGATTAGACTCTGGGCTGATTTAGTAGTACTCTCTTGGCTGCCTGATAGGTAGGATAGCTGATGGGAAGCTGGATTTAGGCATGAATGTGGGTGGAGGCAGGTGTGAAGAATCGCCTTTGCGCTGCTCATTTGCACTGGACTTGAGCAGCTAGGGATAGGTGGGAATGTTGTGCTGCCCTATTTCTTTGGGGCCAGAGTGGTAATGGGGAGCCTGGACTTCTGTGCTCCTCGAATTGGGAAGTGGAAAGGCAGTAGTCATCTGCCTTCTCAAAAAATTTCTCTTGCTAGTTTTTCAGAGTGCTGATGTTCTGAAGTACTTAGCTCTTCAGGACTCAAATATCTCCTTGAATTTATCTAAATTCTTCAGGTTTGCAAAACTCCTCTCTCTCCTCACATAGAAGTCTTCAGTGTCTTTGTCTTGAGAAACTAGCTGTTTCACAACAGTGTTGGAACTTTGCAGAAAAAGAAAAGGTTTTCTTAATTAAAAATTATTTAATTAAAACCCACCCCCTCCCTCCCAAACCTGCAGTAAAACTGATTCTTTCTGAGAAGAAGCATTTTGTTAAGTCAAATTTTCTGATTTTACCCTAACTTGGGCAGCTGTTAGTTACTAGCCTGGCAGATTCTATGATTATCTCTAGACTGGTGAAAACATGGCGTGGGGATATCTGCTTCACTCCCACCTAGTAAAGTAGGAATCATTGTAGGAATAATTTCTTTTATGAATGCATGTGCCATATGTATGCCATAGAGTTTTTATAAGCCACAGTTTGAAGCAAAGATTACATGTACAAACAAAGGAAAAAAAACCCCTCAAATATTTTATTCTCCATTTTCCAATAGCCAGTGATGTCTTGACTGCTTCTTGGGAATCAGGGCTGCAGCATGTATAGAGTTTGTTTGGGAAGGCAAATGTAAATAATAATTGCTTCCCCTTCCTCCTCCTTTTTCTTAGCTTTCATATCTCAACTGACACCATGTGGCATTGAATATCCCCCTGGTCAGTTTGGGCCAGCCATCCTGGCTGTGTCCCCTCTCAGGATCTTGCCCACCCCCACCTGCTGGAGGGGGCAATGTTGGAGAGAGCATTGATGCTGTGCCAGCCTTGCTCAGCAGTAGTCAAAACACCTTTTTAGCTGTCTGTGCAAAGCACAGCACTGGGAGGGCTCTTCATCTCAGCCAGACCCAACACACCTGCACAGGTACTCTGAATGCCTTGTATTTATTTCTGTTTGGAAAACTGTTCTAAAATTGTTTCCTAAGGAGGCCGTGAAGATGAGCCAACATGTGGAAGACCACTTGGCATTCGAGTGGGGCCAAATAACACCCTGTTTGTAGCAGATGCTTATTATGGACTCTATGAAGTTGATTCTGATACAGGTATGACTTTTCTGCTCCAAAGTTTTCTTCCACTGACAAATCCGGACTTCATTTGCAGTTTTGCCAGATGCTGCAAGCAAAACAATGCCTGTCTTTTTTGTAAGATGATTTGAAGCTGTCTGGATGAAATGAGTCATGCAAGAACTTGATATTTATTTTCCTGTAGCAATCACTTCCTCTCTGTATCTGGATATCTGGATCACAGCTACCAGTGACTTATCTTCTGGCATTACATGGCTTTTCTTAAAATTGATAAATTTTGTTAAAATTGATATCCCAGGATCCATGAATAGAGCTCTGTTGTAGCTGTTTTGGTTTTCATAAAAGGAAAGGAAAAAGATTGATATATAAAACCTTTTGTCATGTTTGCTGTACTTTTGTTTCTGCCTTGATCTCACTGTGGTACTGAAAAGCTCTTCACTTCCCTGTAACCCAAATCTACACAAAGTGAAGAGAGATGCATTTTGATGTGGCAACATTGTGTGCCTTTTTTTTTTTCTTTTTTTTTTTTGTAACCAGGTAAAACAAAGCCGCTTGTGTCAACCAAAACACTGATAGAAGGCCATAAGTTGTCATTTGTAAATGATCTTACAGTGACCAAGGATGGGAGGAAGATCTACTTCACTGACTCCAGCGGTAAATGGCAAAGACAAGACTACTTGTTCTTGATTATGGAAGGCACAGATGATGGGCGGCAAGTATCTCCTTCCCAGGGCACCTAACTTGCTGTAAGCTCTGTTGTAGGAATGGACTTTGCCACTTCCTTGATCTTCACATTTTTTCTCCTTATAAACCCACCTTTGCAAACACTGCACTGCACAGGGGAGGGTGAGGGTATTGTGTGGATGTTGCTGATGAGACCTGCAGCAAAATAAATGAGATTCCCCTTTTTCCTTCAAGAGGACGGGCATGGAGTGTTTGTTTTAAAAGTGAAGGTGTTAGCATTATGTTCAGCCCAAATCCTTCGTGAATGCTGCCCGTCTCAAGTGCTTTGTTATTTCTCTTGTATTCATAAACAAATGTTTCCTGCCTATTCTGCCCTCTTAACTTAAATGTGGTGCATGTGAGAAAAGATGGGATGCCTGAAGAATGAAAACACAGATGCATAAATATTCATCTTCACTCAAAAATGGTTTCTTTTCAGCCTCCTTGAATATGACACAGTGACAAAAGAAGTGAAAGTCTTAATGGTGGGGCTGAGGTTTCCCAATGGTGTGCAGCTCTCCCCTGCAGAAGACTTTGTCTTGGTACAGGAGACAACCATGGCTAGAATCAGAAGGCGAGTATGACTTTGGAATTATTACTAATCTGTGTAGGGATTGTTTAAATAAACAAATGGAATGACAAAAGAAACCTTACACTTTAGTTATGCCTAGTTAAAAATGACAAAGAAGGTGACCTTCCTCAATATTTAATTTTTTTATTTCATTCTAAATATCTGGGTTGCATAATTTTTCCATCATGGGCTCCTTGAGCACAGTGGAGTAAACTGACTTTTTTCCTGGGGAGAAATGTGTGGCAGTGCTGTATTTCCCTGTAGCAAAATAATGGGAAAAAATTATTTTTTTAAATCTTGGGACTCTCATTTATTATTTAAACTGAGTTGAGGTGTTCTAATCTATTGTCTATAACTTTCAGGTATTATGTGTCTGGGCTGATGAAAGGTGGAGCAGATATGTTTGTTGAGAATATGCCTGGTCTTCCAGACAATATCAGGTTAAGCAGCTCTGGAGGATATTGGGTAGCTATGGCAGCTGTGCGACCCAATCCTGGATTTTCTTTGTTGGACTTCTTATCTGAAAAACCATGGATTAAAAAGATGATATTTAAGGTAAATAAAATATTTTTAAAACCTTTTTTTTTAAAAAAATCACCTTCAGTAGAGGAACGGAAGTGATAAATATTTGTTTGTCCTGTTTCTTCCTCTTCACAGGAAGATTTTAAAAAATATTAGATCCTGTGGCTAAAACTATTGTTGCTTTCCCCTGGTTGAACAGTCCTTATATATTAATAGGTAGTAAAATTTAACATTTGCTTCTTTGAGTAGCAGGTACACATCTCTTAAGTTGCCTTCCATCTTGATCTTAGGAAAGAAAAAGAGACTATCTCTAACCATGCAGCAAGACAGGATCTACATTTGAATATGTGATGACTTCACCTGAAGTGCCTAAACTGCTTCTTGCCAGGTGTCTGAAGAGCATTTGGGAAGTGTGAGCTGTTCCCATGACTGCCCTAGGCACCCTAGGAGACAGTGTGTACATTCTGGATGGTGTTAGGTGACATTTTGTTCTGGTTCACTATGCCTGTTTTTGTGTCACCCTGCTTTAGGATGAGCAAGGATAATGTGTTTTTTTAAGGGCTAAAGAAACAGCATGGTGCTTTCTAATCAATGCAAAGACTTGAAAATACTTCTATCCTCAAAACAATAAAAATCAGCAAGCAGTGCTTAAGATTCTATTCCAGCTGAAAAAGCACTGTGCTGTCCCTGTCTCTTCTGGTGTAGTGCAAGAGTACTGAGTGATGCCATGGGGAGCTTGGCATCAGCTGCACCAGCACAAGCTGCTGTCTCTTGCGTGGGTAGCCTTTCAGCCTGCCTCTGGAGTAGAGTGAGCTTCTGTTGATCCTTTTGTTTCTTAAGTTGGCTGTTCCGATATTATTGTGGTAACCCTGTGTAAGAGTGTTTACTCAAAATGTGTCCTTGTGTTCTTAGCTGCTGCTGCTTCTCAGGAGCGTGGAGTGGTCTTCGCCTGTATAAATGTCTGGGATCAGATTGTGGAGAACTAAACCTTTTGTTAATTTTCTTTTTTTTTCTTCTCTTTCAGTTGCTGGGTCAGGAAACTCTGACAAAGTTTGTACCCAAATATAGCCTTGTTGTTGAACTCAGTGAGACAGGATCCTACAAAAGAAGCTTCCATGATCCCAATGGAGTGACAGTAGCTTACATCAGCGAGGCGCATGAACACAATGGACACCTTTACCTGGGATCCTTCCACTCTCCCTTTATTGGCAGACTTGATCTCCATCATGTTTAGCTGCCCACCCATGATGAAGTCCCACTGTCCTGTACTACTCCAGAGGTGCAAAGAAAGCATGTGCTGGAGGCAGTGTGTGACCAAGGACAAAAAGTGACAGACAGAATGTTAAGGTGGAGAAGCACTGTGGCCGTAGGAAGAGATACAGCTTGTTGCACCTGTCCTCTGTCTTGGCTGACTGCTCATGCTGTGGAGTTGGCCTGTATTATTGTTCATATATGAGGACTATTGTGAGGCATCTTCATTCAGTTCTTTGTTCCTCCAAGGAAATCGATTGATTTTCCTGTGCCCAGCCTTGTTTGGAATCATCTTGAACAGACACCATCGTGTCACCTTTAATGCAACTATATATCCTCTTACACTGGAAGGATTTGTGATGGATGGAACTTAACTGTGTGTGATTTGGGTGAAAGAGGGTGGCTTGCATGTGTTTATTTCTGTTTTAGTGCCCCCTGTCCAGGAATGATTACAGTTCTAATGTTCTAATACCATGGTGCTGTGGTAGAGGCAGTAAGATCCAGGGCGTGCCTAGAAATCTAGTTATGCCATTGGGTTTCTTCAGTCCCAACCTGTGTAAGTAACATCAGACATTGCAATTAACTGTTAATCAACATGCAGAATCCAATTGGATCGTTGCCTGCGGACTCCTGTGTTTCTTTATAGCATTGAGATCAGATGATGAGTGAAAGTTGCATTTTCTATGTTATTAAGGACTAGTTCCAGTGGGTCTGAAAAGGTTTGTTTGTAGTATTTCCTCTGTCTTTTACCAGGTCCTGATCATTATCTATGTGACCATTCTAGGGAGAAGAGGGCTAGCTGCAGGAATCTTCTTCAATATGCTTTTTATGAAGAACTGGTAAAGATTTTGGTGAAGATTGTTGTCTGAAGGTGGATGTGGACTCAAATGGCCCCTGTAACCATCCTGTTGGTGGATGAGGAAGGCTTTGGTGGAAGTTTTTGGAATGCAATAGTAGCTCATGGGTGCATCTCCAGGGACTTTCTCTGTTGACAGATACTCTTCTTGGTAAATCGGAGAATGCTTTGCTGCCAGCTATTGCAAAGGAAAGCCTGTGCTGTTACATTTTGTGGCTGGAGTGGCTGGCTGCACAAAGGAATTCCAGACAATAACTCAGTTTCTTAGAGGAGCCAGAGTGGATAGGGGCTATGGTGGGCCTTGCACTCACCAACAAGGAGGGGGAATGTGCAGCTCAAGGGCAGCCTTGCCTGCAGCGATCATGAGGTGGTAGAGTTCAAGTTCCTCAAGGCAGGGAGGAGGGTGTAGAGCGAGCTTGCTGCCCTGGACTTCATGAGGGCAGACTTTGGCACCTTCAGGGATCTGCTTGGTAGAATACCATGGGATAAAGCCCTGGAGGGAAGAAGGGCCCAGGAAAGCTGATTGATATTCAAGGATCGCCTTCTCCAGGCTCAGGAGTGTTGTATCCCAGTAGAGAGGAGGTTGGGCAAAAATGCCAGGAGGCCTTGTGTGAATGAACAAGGAGCTCCTGGACAAGCTCAGACACTGAAAGTAGGCCTATGGAGGGTGGAAGCAGGGGCTGTAGCTGGAGTACAGAGAGGTTGTCTGAGCAGCCAGAGATCTGGTTAGAGGAGATAAAGCTCTGAGACAACTGTGGCCAGGGATGTCAAGGACAACAAGAAAAGCTTCTGCAGGTATGTGGGTGATAAACAGAACACTAGGAAAAATGAGGACCTTCTCTGGAAGGAAAGGGGAGACCTGATTACCCAAGACATGGCAAAGGCTGAGGTGCTCAGTGACTGTTTTGCCCCTGTCTCCACCAGGAAATGTTCCAGCCACACTGCCTGAGTTTCAGGAGGGAAAGGCAGAGCCTGGGAGTCTGAAGAATCACCCACTGTAGAAGATCACATTTTAGATCATCTGAGGAACATGAAGGTGCACAAGACCTGTTAAAATGCATCTACAGGTCCTGAGGGAATGGATGGATGAAAGGGCTAACTCACTATCCATTGTATTTGAGGAGTTGTGGTAGTCCAGTTAATCTCCCACCAACTAGAAAAGGGGAAAATAACCCTCATTTAAAGAAAAAAAAGATGAAAGGAAGACCTGGGGAACTACAGCCTGTCAGTCTCACCTCTGTGCCTGGCAGAATCACAGAGCAGAGAGACTGGAACATTTTACTCAGAGTAGTTGTGGATGTCCCACCCTTGGAAGTGTTCAAGGCCAGGCTTGATGGGGCTCTGAGCAAGCCACGGGTAGTGTCCCCGATGATCTTTGAGGTCCCTTCCAACCCGAAGCATACTATGATTTTAAATAAGAGGTTTTGCATCTTGAAGAACTAAAGGAATTGCTTCAGCAGCTGTGTGATTTATTGCATTGATACTTCGGAGTTGACGTTTTTGGTGCTCTCTCCTTTTCTGCCACTGGGTGACAATCCAGCCTTAACTTACACTATTGCTGCATTCCTTCATCTTTGGAAAAGGAAAGAGATTTGCTATAAACATACAACGAAAAGGACCAGAAAAGGAGAATGTGATGCTAAAAATGTTACCTGATTTCACTGGCCTTCTACTCTTCTATTAATGGAGGGCTATGCAGATGAAAATGACTCTTCCCTGTCAGTGCCTCTGTCACTTTGTTCTGTGTTACTGCCAGGCTGCCACAGTCATGTGGCAAGTAGTGGGTGGCTGCTGGATCAGGCTGATCCAGACTTGTTCCTGTACAGGCTAGGGGATGCTCTTTTTGGGAAAACCCAGTTCAGGGCATGCTGCTCCAGCACCAACTGTTTAATGCTGCTCTGCCAGCCCTTGCAACTATTTGTCCTCTTCTGGTGGGATATGAAAGTTAAACTTGATGGCATCTCAAGTTGGGGTTGAAAAAGCAAATCTGCAGTGATTCTTTTATGCTGATGCTTTGACACCCTTGGGGCAAGCACAGCTTTGCCTCTTGGTACACAGTTACCACTAGTGTTTTATTTGCTGAAGTATTTCACCAAGTAACCTTTGAACAGAGTGCAGTTCTCAGTTAATTGCAGACTGACTGGACTTGTACCCCATAAGCTCCCTCTATTTGTACAGGCTGGACAGACAGGCTTTATTCAGTCTGAGAGACTAAATATCTCTGAAGTTGGTAAAGTCCTGACTGTGGTGGGCGGCACAATGCTAAGCAACAAAGCTTGCACAGTGACAGGCTGCTTAATCAGGCCATTGGTGTTCCATTTCTAATAAGAACCCTAACACTTCATTTTAGCTGGCTCCCATTCCTGGTGTTATGCTGGATCCTGATAATCCATCCATGGTATGCAGGAGTGGGGGGCTCTGTAGTCAAACCCAGATGAAATAGGTTGACTGACACACAGGTCTCATTTTTCAGCATAAGGGATGCTTAAGAACAGTATTTTTCTAGAAACTATTTTTTTCTAAAAAAATCTCTTATCTTTGATTGGCTCTCAAACAAGAGAGTAAAGCAGCAGCACTAAAATGCCTGTGGAATAAACAAGCTGGCATAAAGTCCTCTTGATGCTGCTGTGAGGACTGGTTTTACAGGTTCATTCCAATTCCACAGAGGCTGAGTCAGTGGTATGTTGATTTCAGATGGATGGTGTCACACCTGCCTTGAGCAAGGAGAAACCTGGAACAAGTCAGGCTTGGAAAAAAACAGCCAGTCTTCTCTTTTGATGATATGAGTGCAGGAACATGACACCTCTGCAGCTCTGAGACTGGCTCTTCTCTAGTGTGAGAAGTCTTACTGGATGCAAGAGCATTTACAGAAGTATCCAAAGGTCTTGTCAGAGCATGATTGACTTTTGGGGGCAGAAGAAAGGGGCTGTGGTTCCCTAAGAAGAGAGGAAGTCCTCTCTGCACAACTCCCAGAGAAGCCTGAGGCTGCTTCCTGTGGCTTACCCAAGTTTCTTTTGGGACAGACTACGGCATATGAGAGAATGTTGCCCTGTCTCCTGAAAGGCTTGGAGAAATTTTTGATTTAATGTAAAGTCCTGCAGTAAAAGGAAACAAACTGAGCTGGAGTACACCACAGCTGTGCATTTAAAAGACGTGTTTGGTTTTGCCTTGGTGGAATAGATGTTTTTGCAGGGCACAAGTATCAAGAAGATTTTGCTGAAAGTATTTAAAATGTTACTCCACAGTTAACTGCTCTGTTTCTTGTCTGGAGCAAACTTCTATACTAGAACTGCTGGAACGTAACTTGTGTGCCCCTGCCGTGTTTATGCAAAGGCTGGTTTCTCACTGTGAACAACTGATGAAAGTGATTGCAAAGCCTTGGCATAAATCTCATTCCTTTAAATTTGTGTCTGCTTTGTGCCAGTAAAAACTTCACAGGTGAGGTAATGACCTCTTAAGCTTCTGGGTCTGTCTGCTCAGTGATCACAACAGGGATCTGATGATGCTGACTCTTGGGCCTTCTCATCTAGTCTGCTTAAAACCAGTGCTGCAGAAGAATGAGCACCGGGGGCAGCTGATTTTTGTTACTTTGTTTGAGGTAGGGACTAAAGAATTTAGCAGTAAGTTGTTGTAGTTAGCTATGTGTGCAAGGCTTTTTACTTGCAGTCAGCAGCTGTCATGTCTCCTTATCTGTCTGTTGCCAGCTAAACCTTGTGTTGGTTTCATGTAGCTGTGACTCCCCCAGCTGTCAATGGGATCTGAAAGTCAGTCCAATTTTGAAACCGAGAGCATCTGGTACAGGCAGAACTTCCAGGTCCTTCATGTAGAGCACCTGATGTCAAAGTGGGAAGTCAGTCAGCCATGCTTTATGTTTTGTGGGCAGGTAGTTTGTTTCCTGTGCAATTTAAAAAGTGGGAGTATGAGAGGAAATTTGCAGAGCAGAGCTGTTGAGCAAGTGCAGATCTCCATTTGAGGATCACTGGCCACTTTGAAGTTCTGGTAAAACTCAGGTTGTGGTAGTCCCACAAGCTCTTAATGTCACTGCTGGGATTGTTCCTTTTCTTCTTCAACACACAGGGCTGGTAGAAACAAGTTTTCCTTCTCACCTCATGCCCTAAATCTTTACTAAAAATATTCTTGAATTGCCATTGTAACCTGAAATAGATGTCAGAGACCAAGCAAAGTCTGCAAGGGTATGAACTCCTTGGAGCGAACTGGTGAACTGTTAAGCTTGGTGTAAATTGTAGCCAAGATGCAAGGGCAGAGACATTGGCTTTTTGACTGCTACGTGTCATTGTGGTTAAATGGTATTTAGCTGCAGTTCTTTAGGACAGTGCTGGCAGTGTCCTTCTCTTTAGTTACCCAAATCTTTCCTGAGTGAAGTGGTCTGGAGTGATACAAAGAGCTCAGTTGACTTCAGCTCTTCTCTTTTCTTTGGTGCTGATGAAAGGTCTGTTACCATAGCTGAGGGGATGATGGATACTACAATTCCAGTGTGGCTTTCTTATTGTAAAGCACACTGGAATTACATGTCTCAGTGAACACTTGGATGCAGCTTTGAACATAAGGTTGATCTGTCTTTCTCAGCAGGTGCTTGTCTGTTTGGATAGAGAGGTCTGAACAGTCATGCTGCATTTTCCTTGGGAGAACAGCAAAGGCCTGTTGGGTTTGTCAGCCTGCATGGTGCCAGGTTCACCTGGCTTTAACTTTTGTTGCTCTGACAAATGGAGAATTGGCTTGGTGAGATGACTGAGATGAAACACTGTGTGTCAGGGGCTTGGAGAGTCTCACAGGGGACACTGTTGTGTGACATGCTCACTGCCTGCACGCATCTCTGCACTGACCTAAAGTGACAACGTGCTGCCTGCTCGCCCTCTTGGTGGCTTGTGAGAGGCAAATGACATCTGTTGCTGAACATCAGGTTGTCCTGCTGGCTGAAGGAAGGAACATGGATCTGCCCAGCCTGTTCTTGCCTAGACTGTCTAGAGCTGTGTCCTAGGGTGACTTTATGATGCTTGTATCCCCAGTTGTCTGTTCGGTTTATGTTGGATATTATGTTCTGTACCTTTAAGACTGATTCTGAGAACAAAGGAGGGGAAAGAAGAAGCGCACAGTTTGTTTGCAGAAACTGCACTCACTCTTCCGCATTCTGCTCCTGGATTGTGTCATCTTCAGTACATACAGACAACAGGACAGAGATCTCTTTTGCTTTTAGTTAGTTTTAGCTAGCTGAGGCAGAGAAGCTCCCTGGACGGCTTTTTTTTTCCTTTTTCTTGGGGGTGTTTAAACCTGTCCTGGATTGAAAAACCCAGAGAGACACTAGGACCTCATGCCTGCAGCTCACTGGGACCTGGACCTTGGCATTTTCCAGCGCTGGAGGGACTGGTAAGAGACTGAGCGAGCCGAGCTACACCCACAGCAAGGACTTTCTGAGTTTGCCATCACACCTCAGAGCGACAACAGGTTTTCTTGTCTCATATTATTCATTTTTTTGTGCTTGTGGGTACTTTGTTTGTTAAATAAATAGTTTTTTCCGCTTTTCTCCAAGGAAATGATTTCCTAGACCAGTTGGAGGAGGGGCCATTCAAGTTTGCTTTCTAGAGAGACCCCATTTGGACGTTTTCTTGCAGATTTGCTCTAAACCAGGACAAGCTGACAGTCTGGTTGGAAGCCCTTGGCATTGTGTGAAACATGCAGATGAAGGAGAAGAGGCAATTGAGACCATTCCTAACCCCTCTGAGATGCAAAGAGCAGCTTTTCCTGTCTTCTCTTGCTCTCCTACAAACTTATCTGTGGCTTGGCTTTCCTGCTTTGTTGACAGCCCAAGCCACCATAACTGAATTTCTTTCTCCTAGTCTTTGGCACCAGGCTGTTGGTGGTGGCTTGTATGATGGCTGAATATAGCATCACAGTACATCTTCTTGAGGCCCTTCTGGAGCTTTCTTTTGAGCACTGCTTTTTTTTCTTTTTCTTTTTCTTTTTCTTTTTCTTTTTCTTTTTCTTTTTCTTTTTCTTTTTCTTTTTCTTCTTTTTTTTTTTTCCCCAACTAAGACCCTGCTGTTCCCAAAGATAAGATGCAGCACAGCTGCCTCTCCAGCACTGGATGTTGAATTTGAGCTGCTGCTGGGCCACCTGTTCATCACAAGTAGTGTTTCTGAACCAGAACATGAGACTTGCCCAGCTTTGGGATAATTTGGAACAGATACTCAGCTGTACTATTAATATAATCTGTTTTAAGATCCCCAGACCTTGGCTTAGAGTCCTTCACTGCCCTTTCTTGAGTGAATGGTTGTTAAAAGGGCTGAAAGTAGGGGTGTTACTACTAATAGGAGTTACAATATTGCTGCAGAAAGGCAACAACTCTCAGAAAAAAGGACTATTTGTGGGAAAAAACCCGTTCTTTGTGGCTTAGATCAGGGGCTTGGCCATTTTGAAGTGCTGAACTGTGTATGACTGATCATGGGCTCAGACTTTATGGCTGTTTTAAGGGAGCAGCTACCCAAATCCTTCCTAATAAGGACCTTATTCCGCTGTAAGCAATAATTAGCCTATGGATGAAGAGTGAAGACTTGAAGGAATGGTAGATGCCCACCTAGAGAAGACCATCATTGTATTGAACCTGAATATAAGCTGTGGTCTTCCAGAGATTAAATGTTGTATATTTACCTGAATGGAACTATGCTGTTTAACCTCAGAATTATACTTTGGGAATATGATTAGATTTATTTGCCTTGGCATTTGCAGTGATGCCCTTTCACAGTGTAGCTTAGCTTCTCATTAAAGTGGAATCACTCATTAGACTGTGTCATTTTTTGGGTTGTTTGTGTTTCAAGACATCCTTATCCATACAGCTGTCTCAAAAAAAAAGAACAGCTCTCCCTCTTGCCTTCCTGACAGATGTGTCTGACCATTTCCCTGACTGGAAAATCTTAAAACTTGTGTGTGTGTGTGTGTGTGTGTGTATACCCAGGCAAACCATCCCACTGTTGTAAAGCTTTCATCGGTGTTGTCTTTCACACATGCTGTGGTTTAGACTTGTTTCCATCATGGCTTTGTGAAGGTTCATCACAAAACAAGTGCAACGAGCTTCCTGGGAGTGCTTGGAAATTCAGCCAGAGGATGAATGGTGAATGAATGACAACACATGTTCATGTGCAGTTTAGTTTTGGAGAAACAGATACACAACTGGATAGCAAGACATTCAGTTAAGGCGTGCCTTGTCTTTTGAGTGTCTTTCTCAAGGAAAAAAACAACCATATGGTTTAAGAAAAAAGCCCTGCGGCAGTTCTGTACTGCTGTTCCCCACTTCAGTAAAGACCTCAGCAGTCTGGACAAGGAAAAACTCATGGTGGGAGATCCTCTTAAGTCAGGCTCTCATGGGGAAAGGTCTTGCTGACAGTGGGCAACAGGGATATGTACTCTGTGTGTCCAAGGTTGTATCCAGACCTCAAAATAGCATCTCAGCATCTGTGAATGAAAGGGGAATAGGTGAGAAAGTTCAGGTGTCTGCTGATTCATCTCAGCATTGCAGGCTGTGATGGGGTAGGAGAAAACAGCATTCTTTTGTCTGCCCGCTTTGTTCTAGGAAAAGTACTGTTTGCTAAGTAATCCTGTCTAGTGGGAAAGCCTGTGTAAAGTGTCTCCCACCCAGGAAAGCTATTTAGCACCTACTCTATTTCTGCACACTCTCCTCAGTCACCCAGGAACATGGGCCAGGTGGATGTGTCTGGTCCAACTCCTTGCAGACAGGAGCTGGCCCTGGATGCATGAAAGGTGCTAACCTGGCCTCAGCCCAGCTGGCTCTGCAGAGGAGAGGCTTGTACAGGTATGAAGACATGGCAGAGCTGGTCTAAAAGTGATTGTACAGCTAGAGATGGCCAAGAATCCCCTGCAGTTCCTGGGCACCCCAAATGAATTGAACACATACCCGTTGCAGGTTTTTTTCCCTCTGAAAGTGACAGCTGTCCAGGCTGGCGTGATCCCTCTTCTCACACACAGTGCGTTTGATTTCCACGTGAAGCATGTACTTCAGCCCTCTGACAATCTAGAGAAAGCAGTTCCCCTTTAAAGTGAGGACAGGGAAAGAGATGCCAAGACTTTGGCTAGGAATCAAGTGCTACACCTGAGAACTGTGTGTCATCTACACAGAGCCCTCCTGTGTAGCAGTGCTATAGGGAACAGCTTTAGCAGACCTGAGGAAGATCAGGGATGTTGTGTCTTGGAGGTGCCATAGGAGAGTCAATTAGAAGATGGTTTGGAGGACCATCAATAGTCTGCTGCTCTTACCTGTACCATGGCTTTCTTTATCTGTGATTCCTTAAACAGAAAGAGGTCATTGGAGCTGTTGTTGTATCTGTAGACCCCAAAGCGAGCAGCCTTGCGGACCCCAGGATTGTTGGTGTTCACTGGGACAGGGGAGCCAGGTCTTATGGTTGAGTGGCGTGGTGGTACATTTGTAACTGAAACAACACAGAACATCAGGGGCATTAAAGAGTGGGAGATTAAGCCCTCTGAACCAATGCTAAACCCTTTTATTGTCCAATGCATTTGTACTTCAAAAGGTTTCTGCTCGCATCTGTTACAAAGTAATTTTCATTTATATATTTCAAAAGGTGAAACAATCCTAGGAAATGAAGTGACATAAAGAGATGCTGTCAGAAGGGAAAGCAGAGCTCAAAATAATTTAGAAGAAGCCAGAGTATCACAAATATCTAAATATCTCTGGTATTACTCTTGGTTTATAGAAGGACCAACTTGGAATCTGCCTATAAAGATAGGTCATGTTGCTCAGAGTAAAACATAGTGTTGATAACATCAAACACTGGCTCAAGAGTCTTGCTGCTCTTAATTTGCATATCTTATCTTGCAGTTATAAGTTTTTTCCCACACTCCACCCTTAAACCCTTGATGGCATCTTGAGATTTTTATGTTAGAAGGCTTTAGATGTTAGGAATAAATTCTACACTGTAAGGGTGATAAGACACTGGTACGTGTTTAATCCCTGGAAGTTTTCAAATCCAGGCTAGATGGGGCTTTGAGAAACCTGGTCTAGTGGAAAGTGTCCCTGTCTGTGGCA
>VXBB01001391.1:6747-20347 GCA_013399915.1 Illadopsis cleaveri
GTGTGACATCTCGCACTGTCTGAAAGGTACAAGTCTGAGACCCTGCTAGAACTGCACTGTCTGTGCTGACTTACTGACGGGGCAGGGATCTCCCACACAGGGATGCATTGTCTCATATAGAATTGCCCCTTTTCCTGTGTTTATTTCAGGGACCCCTGTCCCATAGCTTGCAGCCATGTAGCAGATCGTTCACACACCAGCTCTCAGTCTATGCTTTTAGCTCTGTCTAAGGTGTGGCAAGTACTTTGCTCACCTCTTTTCTTTCCAGCCAAATGTTCAAGACTGAGCAGAAGAACACGAGAACTCCTGTTTTACTTATATGAAGCTAAGCCCAGAATAAATATTCACACTGAAATCAGCAAGTTTGGGTCAGAATTGAAGGGTGCGCAAATATAAGTAAGTTTTCTGTTTTTCCTGAATAGGCATCACTATAATCAGTTTTGCAATATTTCATTCTTTCACAGCAGCAATATTTCATTCTTTCACCACCACCAAGATGTAAGAACTGTGTTAGCAAAATCCTTTTTTTAATATTTTATATATCTTCATAATGTATCTGTATAATATCTTCATATATATAATAATTTTTAATATTTTCATCTCTTCTCGCTTAGTATCTTCCTAAGTGAACTGGAAGTTGGGATCAAGTGTAACCTTTTAAAGTTTGCCAATGATACCAAACTGAGTGGGGAAGTGGGCACTTTGGCAGAGAGAGACACCCTGCAAAGACCTGGATAGGCTGAAAGAGTGGGATAACCAGAGAAGTGTGAGGTATTACACCTGGAAAAATATAACCCAGGAGTGCAGAACAGGCTGGGATCTACCTGGCTGTGGAAAGGACCTGGCAGGCAACCAGCTCATATGAGTGAACTCTATGATGATGCAGGAAAGGAAACTAATGTGATGCTGGGCTGCATCAGCAAGAGCATGACCAGCAGAGACAAAAAAGTCATCTTTCTAATCTACTCAGCTCTGGTCAAGCCACAGGTGGAACACTGTGCTCAGTTCTCATCCCCACTATAAAAAAAGATGTAGACAGATTGGAATAGGTCCAAAGAAGGGCCACAGAGATGATCAAAGGGCTGGGCTGAGAACAGATAGCTCAAGAGGCTGAGAGAAGCAGGTTTGCTTACCTTTGAGTAAAAAAGGCTTAGGGGAGGCCATGTTTCAGTATGTAAAAAATGACTGCAAAGACAAAGGAAACTCTGTTTTTATGCGGAGTCACATGGGAAAGACAAGGGATAATAAGTGCAAGTTACTCTCAGGGAAATTTCAATTAGACATAAGAGGAACATTTTCCACAATGAGAATAGTCAGACATCGTTTCTTCCCTGAGAAGTGGTTGATTACCCCAACACTGGAAAATTTTAAGATAGAATTTTAAGAGAAGCGCTGAACCAGATGATCCTTGAGGACCCTTCCATACTAGTATTCTATGCTTCTATGATTGATATCACCAGAAATATTTCAGCTTTCTTCCCTTAACATTCAGATGTGGAAAAACAAAGCCAGGTACTTATATTACAGAAATTCTGTGTTCTCTATTCACACGCTTGCAAAACTATGAAGAAAAACTCTAATTCCATGATAACTAGACATACAGATAGAAATAGTGTTTTCTGCCTTGAATTTAGAAGGCTTTGTAAGCACTTAAGAGCTTTTTATTTTGGTTTTGTTATAAAATAATAGAGAGAATTCAGAGAAGGAAAGGATGCGTAGTTTGCATAAAAGTCTTTATCACTAAATTTAACAAGCCTCAGAATTTCATAGGAGAAGGTGTTTCCTCACATTTATTCTAGCAGCTGGTATTATAAAATGTAGATCTGCAAGTTCTCAGTAGTGATGATACTTTTTTACTGTGTAGGCTTTTTTTTTTGTTCTCTGGAATACAGACATGAATCTCAGATACCAATTTTGGATAACAGTGTTTCATATGTATATTTTTAGCAGCAGCATCTTGGCAGACTTGGTGGCAGTGCCAGACTTGTCCCTTGATGTGACTAGAATTAGTGGTCTGAGTTATCCTCTTACTCAATATTGTTCAATGATGAAAATTTTTCTTTCAGCTACTATGTTTCCCTTTGTGCATCAAATTCCACAGACTGATCCACAGTATGGAAAAGGCCAGGAATTGCTACAATTTTATGACCAGCTGACCTCGTATAAAACCATTTAATCCCTATCACTTTATTAGCATGTATTTCTGAATTTCTTTTTCTCTCCCATTCTTTCCAAATCTCTCATGAAAAAAAATCCTTTTTGCCCTTCAAATTATTTCTATGCTTTATCTCAAATTTTGTTCACATAAATCAGCTCACAAAAAAGCAAGAAAGGCATTTGGTATAGAGCTTGCCTGAAAAAAATGCTGTGAAATATTTCCATATATTGTAAAAATTGCAATCTGATTTTTTGCCCATTCCACCTCAGTAGATGCTTTCATCTTGCATCAGATTTCATGTTATTTAAATCACTTTACACCTACTTGTTAATACAGGAGATACCACTTGTTGTGCCATATTAATCAAGGAAGAGGTTTTGGGCCTGATACCTTCTTTCACTCTGAGTATTAATACATAATTCATCTTGGAAAGTAAGCAAAATTTGACCTTACTAACCTTTTAAAGTGAGAACAGTTAGAAATCCCACACACACCTGGGATCAAAGTGAGTATTTAACAATCACTCCATCATGGGACCAGATAAATTGAAATAATCTGTTAGTCTCCCTTGCCACTGCTTTGCTATTGGAAAGGAAAGAAGGCAAAATTGCAAGTTGTGGAAAGCTCTGCAAAGAAAAATACAAAATACATTCCTAAAACCTTGAGTTTAGGGCAAGCATTTATTTATTTGTAGAGAGATTAAGGAATGAATAGTGAATCAAATACATATTGACTCTTTCCTGTTGAACAGAGGAAGTGTTTATAAAATAAGAAGTTGCTAGATTTGTGTATTAAGTACTGTGAGTGAACCTATTTTATGCACTTGGAAAACCAATAGTTGGTGCTCCAGAGAGGCAGCAAGAGAAAAACGTATGCGTGTATGTGTGTGTGTGAAAGATTAAGAAAATGGCAAGCCAGTTATGTCTAACAAATAACAGAAACATGAAACCTGACAATTATTTAGTTGTATTCTCAGAATCTCCAAACAGTACCTTTTGCGCAAGAAAAAGAAAATCGCCATTTTCAGTGGAACCTGGGTTTCAGCAATTTTTTAGATGAATGTATCCAGCTAGTATGAGTAATATTCACCAGTGCTTACTCACCAGTAAGCAGTGAGCTACTATGCGAAAAGAGGGCTTTTCCTCTTACATCTTTACTGGTTTTGTAAAAGAGAAGTGAGCCATCAGTGTAAATTACAAAGACATGAGTTAGGTGCTGCACTCTGGAAGGAAATTTGATGGTGAATCCCCAAACTAAATAGTCGTCTCACAGTATTTTAATTCAGAAAGAGAGAAATGGGAAGGTCTCTTGCATGTGTTTAAGTGTTGTAGAAAACATGTCAAATAAATATCAAATGGTTCCTCCTGTAATTTTGTAATCAACAACTAGACTGAATGCAGGTTGTTTAAAATAACTTAGATAAACTGCATTTCTACATGCACCTCCCACTGTTCCACATACCTTTTGAGAAAATATTCTTTTTGAGAAGACATCTCTTTCTCCTGTTCTTCTGCAAGCTAAAGAAATTTCCATACCTGATTCTATAGAAGAAAAAAAATAGATAATTTTTTCTTTAACTGCAGCAATATGATCAGAACAGTAATTCTTGAGTCCAGCGAGAATCCAACCAACTAACATATTAATTGCCATCCATTTTCTCCTATGGAATTGCATCTCTGAAGCATTGCAGAGAAAGGAGATTGATTTGCCTGTGATGATGCTGGGGCAAATTTGTGTATGATATTGCAGCTTGCTTGGGGAATGACATACCACTACACTGGGCAATGCTTCAGGAATGACACATCTCGAGTTACTACTTTAATACATACCCTGTATGGAAAATGTGGATTTGGTGGTTGAAAAAGCACTTTGGTTAACACACTTGAGGAAGCTGCTACCTAACGATTACTATGCTGAAGACTAAATAGACAAAATCTCACATATAAACCACATGAAATTACATGACGAGTGACATTATTTTCTTTCTGTAGCATCACAACATCAGAACTTGAATGTTTATAGTTTCTTCAAGCCAGACTCTCAGAGATGCTGAACAGAAACATATTATCCTAAGCCTAGGTGAGTCACACATTTAAGAATATGCCAACTGGATTTTCACATAAATATCAAGGCCTTCATATGTTCTTGGGTACTCAAGAACAATTCTTTTTGTCATTGAAGTCTGAGTATTCAGAGTTGAAGGCCCTGTATCATCTACTCTAATTACAACTCTTGAAATACCAGTTCATTCCCTAATTTCTAAGCAATTTTTACTCCCTAACTACTAGTCTTCTGAAATCTGTTACTGAAAACCATGCTCCTTAGATTTTCTTAAGATGTTTTATATATAGGTAAAACTTCAGTAGCATCAAATATTGAATAAAAACACATAATGGTGATGCACATGTTGAAAGAATCAACTCAATATTTGTAAACCCTCACAAGAAAATTGAAGCTGGACATTCACAAATACAAAAGTTTTCATTTATAACAACTACTCTAGAAAATGTTGATCCTGAAATATCATAACAACAGAAACAACATGCAGTGAACCTCTTCAGCACACAGAAACAAGAAATAATTCCTCAATGCAATAAAATAAATAGCATGGTGGGAGATTTCATTTTAGTTATTATAATTATTTAGCTGTTCATTTTAGTAAAAACTAAAATGCATTTTTTGCTTTTAATTGGATGGTCCAGGGAGGAGAAGTGAGATTTGGAGCACAAACTCTCAGCTAAAGGAGCATGAAGGATTGTGGTGGTTTAGCATGAATGTGAACGGGTTTTTTTCCTAAGGAAGTTATAGCATGGATTGACAGCTTGGCTGACGAATAGGTGTTGTACACGCACGCCTCTGGAGACCCCGGCTTAAATCACAGGTCCCAGATGACTTGGCCCTTTTCCTTTTCTGGCTGGCGAGGAGTTAACATCACTTTGTCAGTCAGAAGTTTGGTCTGGGCCCCCCCGGGCCAGGCCCGGCCAGGCCTTGTTGGGGCCGCTGCCTGTGGGAGAGCTGCCCCAGCCGGCAGGGTCCCCTCTCCCCCGGCTCCTCCAATGGGGAGAGGAGGAGGAGTGCAGATTGGCNATTTCTTTTGAGATAGAGACAATTTTAGAGATAGAAGAAGAGAATCCTTGCTTTATACTAGAAAAGCATTCTTAAAACAGTACCCCAAACATGCGGAGGCCCATAAGCAGCTTGGGAAATTGTTAAATGGGTGGGACTGCACAGATCTGCAAAATTCTGGGTGGTTGCAGATTTGTGACATTGAGAGCCATCAGACATTTTCTTGTGGTGTGTATCTCCATAAACACCAGAGAGACTCCTTTCCCAAAGTGATGCAGGATTGTGTTTAAATGGTTGCAACTGACTGAAAATTGTAGTTTTCTCTCTATGTTGCATGGGAAAGTGAACACTTTGTGGTAGGAGGGAAGGTGTTTGAAAGTTTCATTTTCATTTCTTTCTTTCTTTCTTTTTCTTTAGTGTATGTCAATAAAATCTATCTGTTTTAAGTTGAACCTGTTTCACTTTTTTCTCCCAAAATCCTATCTCCCAGTGAGCAAACAAAATTCGTGAACGTGAAACCACCACAAGGATGAAAGCTCCTTCTAGAAATACTGAAGAGGCTTAGCTTGAAACACAACAATTCAGGCTGCCAAACTTCTGTGTTTTTCCTGATTTTTAAACACCTGCCAGCATCCAGCCGATGTCCATTCACAGCTTGTCATGTTGCTCTCTGAAGGCTTACAAAGATTTACAGTCTCTCTTCACATTTTACCTAACATCTAAACATCAAAAAAGGGCTCACTCCATGTTTTTCACTTCAAATTCTTCCCACTTCTCTTCATCGTGTAACTCTAACTTCTCCTAAAAGCAGGTATTCCCTGCCTTCCAGCCCTAGCCCAAATGAGAACAGGATTTGTACATCAATGATTCAAAAAGTTTGCTTGTGACTCTGCCACAGAGAACATGACTGTGGGTTCTGGCAACTCCCTCTCAGCAGCAGCACCATGACTGTCAGTCGCTCTCTGCCTCACGCAGCCCTGGAACCAGTTGCACTGAGTGCCGTGGTAATATCAGCCATCTGAGAGCCACAGAAGCCACAACTGTGATTCTGGGACAGTTTTATAACCACCAAATTCAGACTAATGAGTCTCCAACTAACGAGCATTTTATTTATATATTTGAATTTATTTCTTTCCTCATCCCACTGTAAGTATTAATCATAAAACATACTATTGCAATGGCTTTAATGTTTTTGCATAAAACCCTCCTGGCCTATAATGTTTTTCTTAAAACACCCCTCTATCAGATTGTCTGATTCTTTTTTAGCTATATACTACATAATAATGAATTTAACTGCAATAGGTATGTGAACAAAAGTATTCAGCTTTTGTTCACATACCTACTGAGGAAAGATGTTCAGAGTAATTCTCCCTTGTATGATTTATTTATGAAACCAAGTTATAATATTTGTAGCAGATTTTTCTAGATTGCTTTTCCTTAGTTATTTTTCATTCTCCTAACCTTCATTCTCTTAACTTTTAAAACCACATTTCCTAAGTCTTCTCTTGCTTTTTATATTTTAGTAATAAAATTGTCCCAGTGGCTCATTTTTGATGTAAGGTGGCCGAGACAGAAACTATAATGAAAAGATGTAACTGTACCTCAAATTCCTTGGAACAAGGCAAATGCCATGTCTGACATCTTTCAGTACAGAATTCTTGTGCCTGTGTTGTACAAAACAAGGTCTTGCTAGAACAGAAAATCTGCATACATGATGTTTAGTGTATCAAAGATTATAACTTAACTGCATAGCTATGCCATAAGTCTTTTTTAGGCCTCTGTCACGTACCCCAAACCACAAAACCACAAAATGGGAAAGATTGGTAATAACCACCTGGAAGTCATCTGGTCCAACCTCCCTGATCAAGCAGGGTACCACAGAGCACATTGCTCAAGATTATGTCCAAACACACTACTTACCCACCTCACATCGGTGACATTGAATTTGCTATCCAAAGAGACAGCCTAAGTCTTTGTGGACTATGGCACATGGTCACTTAATCTAGTCCTGATTTGTCAAGGGTTAAGTTATGGATCCCTCTAGATCCATAGAAGGAAGCCAGTTGCACTTTCTGAGTATACAGCTGAAAATGGCTGTCCTGGAGGTGGTGGCACAGCGATTGCTTGAGACCAGATTTTGCAGCAGCATGTGCATCCATTGCAGGTATGGATGACTTGACTCATGACAACACAAACTGTCTTGCCAGGATCATGCTGGGGCTTTGGCTGATCTATGACCTGCTGACAAACATGGAGGATCAATTAAAGGTTATTAGGTGAATATTACTATGGAGATCAAATCAGCCTGTTTCAGTCTGTGTAAGGATGTTACACAGCCAATTTTGAAAAAAAAAAAGTATATTCCATGCCTTTTCACTTCTGATACTCTCTGTAGACACATAGTTTTTTTACCATTGTCATGCTGAGGATATTGCTGGAGGACATTGGACCAAATGGATCCTACCAGCTGTGCTTGCATTCATCCACAGACTCCTTGCATCCCAGGAAAAGAAAAAAACAAAACAAAATAATCTTTCCTTGCCATTCCTTTCTTGTCTTACAACCATTCCAACAAACTCCACCTGAATTCCTGTATTCTTATTCCTTTTCCAAAACTTTCAAGAATAAAGAAATCCCAACAACACGATTTTCCTTTCTTTCTGTGCCAGGGTACTTTTTCAGCCCAGAAAATATTTTGTTTCTTCTGTCAAAAACTGGGGAAAAAAATGTGGGGTTTTTTTCCTCCCAATCCAAAAGATAGTGAGATGTACTTCACTCAGTCCTCTCCTTTCCCAACAATCCTGCACAGATTGTTACTCTCCTACAAATCAGAATATTCTGTTAGTTAGCTACCTAGACTTCTTTCTCTTTTATTCACAAGATAACTTTTTTTCCCAAAGTAGCCAGGTATATATTGGTCCACCAGTGAATAAATGGTTGCAGCCCTTCATGCCAACACCCACCTTGGACCTGAATAGTACTGAGTCATTCTTTTCTTCCTCAGCCACATTGTTGTGTCCTAAGGCAGGTTAATAAAATAAATAAACTTACAACAGTGACAGAGCAGAGCACAGCTGAAGTAAAAATATCTCTTTATTGGATAAAGAGTGCTGAACTAGAAAATTCTAATACTGAAGGCAAACCCAGATTTTCTGATCAACAGCTAAGAATGGATCAGGGAGGAAAATAACAATCATAGCAGTGAAATCCCTGGAAAAATGAACAAGAAAGAGAAGTTATTAATAGAAATTACAAAATAGGTGACAAAAAATCTGGGGAATAGGGAATACACACCTCTACAGGGTTATGCAAAATATAATAAAAATTAGCATGTTTTGCAACATAGCCCAGGAAATGTGTCTACTCTATCCAGAGCAGTTCTGTTACCAGCAGACAGAGGTATTCTGCCTAAAGGTTACCAGGGTAGGTCTTACCTAAGCAGAGGGAGCAGGGGAATTATCAGGAGGTTTAGCAGTCATAATAACATATTCAATGCAGGGTTCAGGTTTCTCCCCATTCCTGTGGCTTCATTTCCTTGCAATCTCTATGGTGGCCTTCACCATAAGATACCAGCAGGAGTTGGTGGCCAGTCTGTTCTGCAGGGCCTGTCATGTCAGCAAGCATTTTTTAGTTGTCTTTTTGCATTTTCTCATTGGCATCAGAACCAATCCCTTGTCATTCAGGAACCTAGGAAAAAAGAGAAAGCATCTCTTTCCTATTGCTCGGGAACTCACAGTAATTGATATGGCTGCCCAAATTAGTCTTCCCAAAGAGCAAGCACATGTCAAAATCCCCTTTAAGAATACCTCTGAAGATGCCAAAATACCAAAGCACTGGGCAGGTGCTTTACAGCTTTTGTTCCTCTTTTTGGCCTTTGCCCCAGTGAGACAGCAGTGTACCTGAGACTGCAGTCCTTTGGAAATTTATCCACATATAAGGGCTTAGAAGATCAGCAGGAAACACGTAAATAATATGGTTGGGAATTACATTGCAAAAAGTTGGTTGGTTATTTGAAACTCCTATAAATTAACTGTCAATCAAATATAGTGCAATTTGAAGAAAAGGTAAGGGAGCTAGAGGTAAATAAGCTGCTAAAAACTTTGCAACACAAAGGCAGATGGAAAAATACTAAATATGAAAATCTATCTCTGAACTCATACTTTGCATTTATGTAAGTAAGATTTAGGCACAGAGAGTAAAAGAGAGGACAGTCACACCCAGCTGACAGTATCACCTGCTACCGTTGCCTGACATTTTGGACTAAAATGCTTCTTACTGACTGCTGATGTTGGAACTTCTGAAATCTGGCAAGTTTCCAGGCTCATGGACAGGTTCTGCCCTTCCTCAGGAACTATGAATAAATTGCTACCAAAATGCTTGACAGAGAGGACAGAAACAGGTGAAGACCCCCAGTGTGCTTCCCAGTGGCTTCAGCCCTTATTGCCCCATGGGGAATGTGAGACAAGGCATCCCTGTGATCCAGTTCGGACTGGAATGGCCTTTTTATATACTAGTGTCATGACTTTCAATAAAAATACAGGAAACAAAACCTATAAATGTATTTATTACTGTGGAGGGAGATAAGATAGAATAAGACAGGCTGTAGGATGCACCTGCAGAACACCATGGCATCACAGAGAAGCTTGTCTCTGCCTGACCTTGTGGGGAGGAGATGTGAGGTGGCAAATGCCCTATGGAGAGGAGCTGCCAGAGCCTGCTAGACGAGTGGGCAGTGCATGATCACCCCCATATAAGGACATTAGAGTGTGTTGCTGACAGGGCAATGTGTGATAGGTTGTTTAGTGAAAAACATCATATAAGGAAATACTGTGTCTTGAAGAAGTGTATAAAACCACCTTGTTTCTCGCAGTATGCATCTCAGTATCCCTACTGATCTGAGTCCATGAATCAGTTGTTCACAAATTACATTTAGGAACAGAATGTGGATTGAAACAACACCGAGGTCCTTGTGTGACTGTCTATAACCCTGACAAAAGATAGGGAGACCCCTCATTGGAACATGACAATACTTGTGAGAATTTTACTAAAAATCTCAGGCTGAAGAGTGAGCAAAACAAGGATCAGCACATTAATGGCATTTCAATTCCCTTAATAGAAAGTGCAGCTTTCACTGACAGTGTCCAGATGCTGTCAGGAAAAAACAGTCACCCTTTTTCTTTAGTGGAGTTCAGTAAGCAAAGGAATTATGCTTTTTCTTTTCTACAAAGGACATTTGTAACTTAATTGTGGTAGAATAATGTGTGTCAACACAGAAGCAAAAAAAGTTGGGAAATACAACTGGCTGATGTCAAAATGAAATGGAATGTGCAAAAATTGGCAGTATCAGGGTACAGATTGTCGAGGCACCATAGGGAAATATCTAGAGAGGAAAAATGAATTGCAGAGAAATATACAGCATCTTAAAGAAAAAGTCTGCCCAGAGTCACTACCTATTTTCCGCCTGTTGCTTTTGCTTACTTTTTAAATTTTATTTGCCTTTTATGGCAAACTCTATCTAAAACGAGGAAGGGGAAGTGTGCAAAACTTGCTTCATGTTAACCTGCAAATCATAAAAAGCCTAGCCTTTGCTTTTAATAAAATACATCAGTATCTAAGAACAAGAAACTGTTAATATTAGCATTCATAATTTGGCAGTCTTCATAAATATCTCATCAAACAACTGATACAGAGGCAGACTACAGTCCTAAAAAATGATTTTGAGACAAGTCTGCTGGTTAACAGTCGTTCAGAGCAGGAATGCTAGAGATACAATGTGACTCTATCATTAAAAGTAGAAATGATTGGGCATGGCTGAACCTGTAGGAAATCACTGATAAGTGAGGAAATTCTGGATTGATTCCTCAAATGATATAAATCAGGGTGCAGCAAGCACTGTGCATCTGACCCATGAATATAAAGAATGTAATTTTTTTAGCTTACAACTCTTGCTTTATTTTTGGAAAGATAAAACCACAGAACACAAAAAAAGAAAATACATCAGTAGAAATACAACCACTTTAGTATTGTGTTGTAATAAATATCATATTGTAGTTACACTTCCCACTAAAATGTAGTCAGCTTGACATTTGTCCACCATTGTTTTAACTGCTTACATTTTAGAGGAGACTAGTTTAGGCCTTGTGCAGAAATTGACATCCTTTTGCATCACTAATTATTATTTCCCCTTTTTGCCCCCAGGATTTGCTATTTACAAGGTTTTTCCTCAGGAACATATAGAATGGCCTGGGTCGAAAGGGATGCCAAACATCACCGAGTTGCAGCCCTCCCATCATGGCCAGGGCTGCCTTCAAGTACCCCAAGTGGGGTTTCTTTCACCAGAGTGAAGTGGAGGGGCAGAATTTCCTGCCTAGCCACACTGGTCATCTCTCCCAAAGGCTGCATAACTTTGACATGCATTTGGCAGTAGTAATTTTCAGACATAAGACATATAAGAAGCTAAGTGCATGAAGACAGAGAAAGGTTTTAGGGACAAATGGAGTTTGTGTTGGTGAGACATTAGTGACAGATCACATATTCAGAACAATACTGGAAAAGCTGCTGACTACCTGAACTGAAATTAATGTTTCTTGAGTTCAGTCTTGTGGAACCTAGAGTATTAGTTCTGGTTCTGAAAAAAATTCAAGCCAGGGAGAAGATGACCTGAATATTTCTTTATTTCATATTTTTTGAAACCAATGAGTTATGAAAACATTGTAAAGCTGTCACAATACAGCTTTCTATTTCATACATTTTATTGGAAAAGCAAAATTATATTTGATTTGTGTTCCTCTAAAACAAACAAGTCACATGTATCAGTCTTCCTGAACCTTAAAGTAATTACAGATGTGAGGATATTACATAAAAATATTTGATAAATTTCTCTTTCTTCTTATTTGTTCTCAAGGGAGCATTGCTAATGAGCCCTTTAGTGTGTTCAAATGTAGAAAGAGGCTAGAAACTTCCATCTGAATTATGCTGCATTTAGTGCTAAAAGTACTGCCATTGTCAAAGATTGATATAAGTTTCCCTGAATACAGAATTTGTCAATGCATTTTTTAACATTCTCTTAATCTCAAACATTGCCTTTTCTCCTTGCATACAGTTCTTTCTATTTTATAACAGCAGTCACAAAAATCAGTGGATATTATTATACAACAGTTCTACATATCCACAGTAACCCCTTACAGACTCTTCTCTTTCCAATGGCCTGTGCAAAAATGTTTTTCTGTAGTAGCAAGGCATGTACTCAAGTAAATATCAGTATAAGGTTGCATGGAAGGGTATTTGCCTAAGGAGGAATTTCAGATTAATAAGGGCATGTTTTACCAACTTTGTTGCTGTAGATGAAAGAGGAGTTGTCTGAAAAGTATAATTCCAAGAAAACTTGTGAAGGGAGAGAAGGTATCACATTTATATTGTAGTGGTTTCATAGTTCTCAAACCTATTTCAAATTTCTCTTCCATGATCTATCCAATTTTCCATTACCTTTTGTCCTCGTTCTGCCCAGGGCAGGATTAATTTTTTCCAGTAGGTTGGGAGTCTTGTTGGAACAACTACATTTGGAACTTCCATTCCTAAACCATGACAGCCTTTTTAAAAATGTATGCATCTGAATGGGTCCGTCTCATCATTTCACCCTCAGGACAAATTTCTTTCTCTTGTTTTCATGAATGTTGATAGCAGAACTTATTATTTATGTATACTGCAACTGCTAAGATATAAAACCCAATTCATCAGGTAGATTTTATTGAACATTTGCTTTATTTGTTTTATTATATTTGAAATTTTAGTCAGTGTGTTTATGTTATCAAATAACTTACAACATCCAAGTACATCTCTTTCCCTTTCTTCATTAAAATTCTTATTTCAGCAAAGAGTAAAATTATTCTGGTTTGAGAAGATAACATTTTCCATATAAGAATGAAATTTTTATCCTTTAAACTGTTTATGAAGTGATTCTTGCAAGATCTTTTTTATTATTTGTGTGGATTTCTCTAGTCCGTTTTTATTTTGCTTGTCTTCTTTCACTGTTGTTTGTTTGTGGGCTGTGCCCTTTTTTTTCTCTGGGCTTTTGTTGTTTTGGTTGGTTGGTTGCTTGCTTTTTGTTTTTTTTTTTTTGTTTCTATATAGTCAGCATAATGTTGTCATTCTTCTTTTTTGGAGGTTTTATAATTCTCTTTAAGAAAACTTAGGTGCCAATTGCTCCAGCCCAGTAATTAAAGAAATGATTATATTCCTTTCACAATAAAGCACAGTCCCTAAGAATAAATGAACTTCATATCACTGTGATATCAAATCATCCTCATTAATAAATACTTACAAGAGAAATACCTACATCTGTTTTAAGTCTTCCCTTTCTGTTTGATAAATAACTTG
>VXBB01001391.1:22333-38252 GCA_013399915.1 Illadopsis cleaveri
GCTGTGTCAGGGGAAATACAGGTTGGATATTAGGAAGAAGTTTTTCACTGTAAGAGTGATTAAATACTGGAATAGTCTGCCCGGGGAGGTGGTGGAGTCACCATCCCTGGATGTGTTTAAAAAGAGACTGGATGTGGCACTTGATACCATGATCTAGTTGAGGTGTTGGGGCTGGGTTGGACTCAATGATCATGAAGGTCTTTTCCAACCTACACGTTCTGTGATTCTGTGATTAAATAACTAACCACACTGATATATCTTAGTTAATGGAGTTAAAAGGTGATTAAGAAGATTATATTATGATTTAGTGAATTTGAAATGAAACAATAATGTAGAAGATTTATGTTCTCCAGAACAGAGTTTTTCCAGATTAAACTGAAGTCTTTGAACTGCAAATGTCTAAATGAGTGAAAAAATAAAGATTAAAAAAATAGATGGATTAGAAAATGAAAGCAGCAGAAACAATCTGTCATCTTGACCTGCCTGAAGGACTAGGGAAAATAAGAAGAGAAAGCTAACAAATACCTCTATAAAGAAAATTTTATTAAAAATTTTATGTCTGCATTTTTGTTCTTGCAAAGAACAGTGAACAGAGCACCTGTTGGCCTTCACAAAGCAATGATAACAAAGTTGCTTAATTACAGAAATATAGATAAGCTGTTACAGCTGGCTACATTGAATAAGTCTGATTTATAATTCAGATAAGTACTGCTACTCCCTGATTGCAGTATGAAGATACAAAGGAAGCAGAATCCATAGAAACTGAGAGGAAGCTTTGGGATTATAAAATTGAGTGCTTGTTTTATGCTGCTAGGCTTGAAATTGATGCGCATGAAATTAGACTGTTTCTTTTATAGTACAGAAAGATTATCACTCTTGATTTACACAAGAGAGGACTAGACAAGATGACTGCAAATAAAGAGGATTGATATTTTGAATGTCCCAACATAGCTGTTCACAAGTTCTCTCAAGAGTGATGAGTCCACAAGGCTTATTCTCAGGGTTACTTCTATTTAAAAACAGTTTAATGGATAATAGCCATGCAGGACACAACAGTCTCTTGCCTTCTCTCACCTGATTTAATATTAAATATTTTGAATACTATGATTCTTCTTTCTCAAATACCTTTCCCTTTTTTGGAGTTGTGGCACAGGATATATACTTGGCATATATTTCAGTAGGCTCTTGGGCTCCTACAGAGTTTGTGCATACACACATACACCTACACATGCACACAGAGAGAGAAGAGACACTCAGTCACTTTTACAAGAGAATTCAAGGACATCAATACCTTCAGCATTTCCTGGTAGCAATATTAAGGATTTTGGTGGACAGTGTGCTGGTTGCTGTGAACACATTTATTAATATCTGTATCTCTCAAGTTCCCATGGGGAATTTAGTTACTTGAACTCAACTTTGTGAATTTTACATCTGAGCAAGAAATCTATCTTGAAGGCATGACAGTAGAAAGTATTACAACAGTTAATCCTTTTTTGGCATTTGATCCAAGACCTTCACAAAGTCATGAAGTGGGAATTCTTTTTATTGAGCTCTTTTATGGGTCTCTCAGTCTAGCCTCTTGTAGGTCACAAGCTTTTTTACTGGGTAATAATACCATTTTCAGGTATAGGTATTTCCATTTCCAACCATATTTAAGTTTTCTATCTAAGAATAATACAATCTGAATAAAATATCTTTGCCCTACAATTAACTGTGGAGTAGATATTCTATAAATATTCTGTATTGCTCTTTTTCCTGAAGAATCTCTTGATAGGGAGTTAATGGAAAGAGCATCTTTCTCTGTGGTAGCTGTGACAATTTTCCTATGGGTAAAACAGCTGGAAGTGTGATCAGAGAGATGTCTTTGAGTAATTTCTTTTGAACTCTGGCCTGGCAGGGAACTAGGTACCACAACTGCATTTCTAAGCCTTATATGTTATCATATCTTAAATCTCTCCAGGTAATAAAATGGTCATTAATAATTCCTTCTTCTGTTTTCTATGTTCACAGGTAAATTGCTGAAAGCCTCCTTGATTTTCTTACAAAAATAGAACAGATTAATTATATACAAAGAATTTTAAAATGAGAAGTCCATTCTGTGTAGGCTGATAAATGAAACTGTTTTACCTCTTGGACTGGTGTAAAATTTTCAAGCATTATGAATAATCGCCTGTGGGAATTTTTGTGTTAAAGGAAAAATAAGAAAGTAAGGGGACAGACAGTCAAGCAAGTGAAAGCTAGTGAAACTGCCAGTCACTAACAATTTCACTTGCATTACTATCATTTTACTAAGAACTCCCAACTTCAAACAGATAAGCAGATAAGCAGATTGAAAGGATCAAAGAACTGGACAACATTTGGAAGAGCATGAGTGAACATCCCTCAGCTGGTATCCCTCAATGGTCCTGCAGAAGGCCGTGAAGAAAAAGAGATCACTTTATTTACAATGAATTTCAACATTTAGCTGTACCAGCTGGACTAAAAAGTGCGTCTAGATATGACCATTGCAGTCAGGATAGAACAATCTAAAAGATGAACAAAGCTGGGTTCTTCCATTGTATAGGAAAGCAGCCCAAAAGCCCTAAGAACACCTTGGAAAACACAGTCCTCCAAAATACATATTCTAGATTGACAAGTGTAATATACCCCAGTCTCACAGATTGCTGAGTCTCTACATCATCTCTGAGCTATTTATTATTCTAAAACACACATGATATGCTACAGAGTCAGTGTTTGTTCATGTCAGTTAATGCTTTATGCATTGCCTTCTAACGAGGCAGAACTCTAAATCTGATGGCTCAGGTATTGTACTTGACATGTGATTTTTCAGTAGACAACATACTAGTACTTTTATGCTCCAAGTACAAATATCATACAAGGATATTGACGGACTATTGAGATATGAGTTTTACCAACAATTTCCACTAAATGAAAGAAAAAGTTAAACATACATTGTCATGATCTGATCCTAAAAGACACTGAGGAAATGCATTAGACACACATCAGCTATTTTAATTACCACTTTTAAAGCTTCACTTGTTCTTCTATACTTTGTGCTCAATGAGCTTTTATAACAGTTTTTTATTATCTCCAAATTAAATTTTTCTCCTTTTTTTTATAAGTTATGAAGTAACTAAGACATTTCATTTCCAATATACAACTGTTTTAAAAAATATTTCTTACCACAATATTGTTTATTTGAATAGCTGGTAAATAGGAAGAGCTTCTACCACAAGACCAGTATTTTTCACTTAATTATCTTTAGCTCTTGAATGCAAATAAAAATGGTTTAATAATCTAAATTCCTGAGGAATCCAGAGAGCTTGTGGGCTAATGCCTTGAGAAGAGATTGGGATACTGCAATATTCATATACTCCTAATATTCATCTGAGATGCCATGAATCCTTCTGTGCTTGGTAAAATTCTTCACAGTCTTTTTCTTCATGATTTTTTTCCAATACCTGCTCAGCAACAAAGGTGGAGCAGCAGAGATTTTCTCAGAGGTATTCTGTATTTTTTAAATGGGTAGGCATGATCCAAAGAATTTTGAAACACTAAAATGTCATGGAATGCAAATGGAGCACATGTATTTTAAGGCAAACCTCTGTCTCGGGGTTAATTAATGAGAAATTGCTATTTTTTTGATGGTACTGCTATTACATTTCATTATGGATCACAGATAAATTTGTAAACCCACAGTAAAATAACAGAATATGCCCAGTTGGAAAGGACCAACAAGGAACGTTAATTCTAGCTCCTGGCCCAGCACAGCATCATCCCCAAGAGTCACGCCACGGGCCTGAGACAATTGTCCAAACACTTCTCGAACTGTGTCAGGCTTGGTCCTGTGACCATTTCCCTGAGGAGTCTGTTCCAGTGCCCAACAACCCTTTGGGTGAAAGGTGTTTTCCTGATATCCAACCTAACGGCCTGCCAACGCAACTTCATGCCATTTACTTTGAGTCCTGTCACAGGGCACCACAGAATGGAGATCAGTGTCTGCCCCTCCTCTTCCCTCACAAGGAAGTTGCAGACTGCAATGAAGTCTCCCCTCAGTCTTCTCCAGGCTGAACAGACCAAGTGACCTCAGCTACTCCTCATACAGCTTCCCCTCCAGATCCTTCATCATCTTCATGGCCCTCCTTTTTACACTCTCTAATAGCTGAATGATTTTCTTATATTGTGGTGGCCAAAACTGTCCCCAGCACTCAAATTGTGGCTGCCCCAGTGCAGAGCAGAGTGGGACAATCCCCTCCCTCGCCCAGCTGGTGACACTGTGCCTGGTGCCCCTTAGGAAATGGTTGGCCCTCCTGGCTGCTGACTCATATTCAACTTGCCATCAACCAGGACCCTACATCCCTTTCCATAGCTCTGCTGTCCAGCATCTCATTCCCCCATCTGTCCATGCTTCCAGGGTTACTCCAACTCCAGTGCAGAATCTGGCACTTATTTTCATTGAACTTCACACGGTTTGTGATTGCCCAACCCTCAGGTTTGTTGAAGTGGCTCTGCAGGGCCTCTCTGCCACCAAGGTGTCATTGAAAACTTACTTAGTGTGTCTTTGAGACTTGTATCCAAGCAATTTTAGGAAGGTGCTGAATAGCACTGCCCTTGGAATGGAGCCCTGTGGAACCCCACTCGTTACAGGTCACCAGTCTGATGTCACCCAAATTCACTGTCACTTTTGTGCCTGACTCATGACCTAGTAGCTCGTCCATGAGATGATGTATTTATCTGGTTGGGTGCTGGAATTGTCTAGTTTGTCCAGGACACTGTGAGACACAATATCAAAGGCTTTACAGAAATTCAGAAAGATGATTACATCAACTGCTTTCACTTGATCAACAAGACTGGGAACTTTGTCATGAAAGAAAATCAAATTTGTACAGCAGGACTTTCCCCTTGTGAACCTGTGCTGGCTGTGACTGATGGCTATGTAACATTAGTTCTTTCAAAGTTATTAAGATTTAATCAATGCCAGTGAGATCAAGAGTAAGATTTTAGCAAATTCCCAAAGGATAGGACATTGGATGCCTTTACCACTTAGTATTACTGCTTAGCCATTCAAATTTTGATACCAGAAGTGACTTAGATGCTAACAACTCTACTTTGATCATTCCCAAAGGTAGTAAGCATTGAGGATCTTTCCCCCATCTAAAATTGTTGAAGTATCACAGGCCATCTGTTCTGTCCATCCTGATTTGCAATGAAATTTCCACTCCATAGGACATACTGTCTGATAATTAATATGTTTTGGTTTCACTGCATAGCAAGGGAACATTGGCACTTCAGTATAAAACACATATTCATGAGAAGGGCTTGCCTAGCTTCTGCCTGTTAATGCAGAAGAGACTCACTCAAGAAGTGACAGACTTCTATAACTGGCCTGATAAGAGTCAGATTCCTCTAATTCCTAGTGAACCATGTGGAAGTTACAATCCAAAAATCACATTTGGAATTGGTTCTAGGCTACCATATGGGTCTATGAACAAACTTGCAAGAGACAATATTACTATGAAACCTATGGTAAAGGCAGCCAGGAAACTTCTGTCCCTCCTTCCATAACTCTTTTGTTCTACATTAGGAAGCTTTTGCATAAAAAGCAGAAATAATCAGAATTAGACTAGAAGGCAAAACAAATGTTAGGCTTTCTGTAGGATAGCTTCACAACACTGGTAGAAATGCAAGTGTCTGCATCAATTTTCTGTGGCATTTTTTTTCTTCCATCTTCATTTGTCTCCTACATGAATTTTTGACAGGAACTTTTCAGTAACACACACACACATCATTACAATAAGGGCACAATAGCCATAAAAAATAAAAGTGATTCTGTGCTATTTTAGTTGCAAATACTACATTTCATCCCTGTATAATCAGTGGTTTTATGAATAACATGCAAGCAAGACTGTCACTCTGAATAACAAAGTATTTTGAGGGATTAAAGTAGAACGGAACAGGAATAAAGCTGGGTGTATTTGTGTGTGTAAAGAGCACTGATCAGGGTCTCCACAAAGTCCCATGAACTACACTATCTTCTTTTGTATTTCTACAATGTGTGTGATTTTCATTTTTCTAATTCAAAGAATATCCTAACAAAACCTGAGCTTGATATTCAGAACTTTCCTGGTCTGCTTCAAAAGAGAAATCACTTGAAAAAAGTGACATCATGTTTGACAAAAATGTCAAATACAAAATTCAATCAAATACACTAGTATCTAAGACAATCCATTTGGTGTCTACAAATTTTAGGTTCTTGGGTACTGTTACAGCAGTGAAAACTGTAACATTTAAACAGTTTTTTCTCCAATATGGTCAGAATAAGTTATAAAATAATTTATCCAAGGAATACTTCTAATCTTCATAGTTTTTCCTAGATGCAAATAGTATAAATGTGACCTAAGTTTGATTCAGTCTTCTTTGGTTATCACTAAACTGTATCACTGCAGTCAGAAACACACAGCTTTAAAACCAGAGGACCAACAGCAAAGAGAGGTTTATTTGAAAAGGCCCTTAGAAAGAACTGTGATTACTTGGGCTCATTAAATCTTTTTTTTTTTTTTTTACTGTCTTTCTCTTAGATGAAAGCTTTTAAGACCCATTTATCTGGAAAATTAAGTTTAATGTAATTGAAATAACCACCAGAACTACCAGGAATGAATCCTTTATGTTATTGTCTTTATTTTAATTTTTTTAGCTCAAATGGAACAGATTGTCAAAGTCAACAGACACATGTACTAATTTTTTTCATTTAAATGGATTATTTCTTGTGATGAATTGAGTTGTCTGCAAGGCCCATATTTTGTGCATTGAGAAATGCAAACAGCAACAACGATGGCTCTTCAGTAAAAACTATAACTGAGATAGCAAGATGAAGCAATTTGCTAGTGTTCAAACTGTCATTGTTCCCAAAATGGTACTTATTTTTGTGTTGTGAATCTTCTGCTCACTTTCATTTTTTTTACTATTATCATATATATATATATAATAATACACAGAATGCAGAAATCAGAATGAATTAACAATCTGGATCTGCTTCTGAGAAATGTCTTTTAGTTTCTTCCAGAGTTTCATTGTGTAAGAAGCATTTTCTATTTTGATAGCAGAAGTGCCAGCTGTACTTTCAGTCATTCACAGTTCTTGGTTTTTCTCTGAGCTCAAAATTTCATTTCCCATATATACACATATCATTGCAGGTAGGTAGGTATAGATACATATCAATGCATGCGGACTTCTCCCTGTCTGAGGAGAGACCCAGGTGCTTTGTCAAGGCATTAAGTTCTTTATTGTCCGGGCATGAAACCCTTCAAGATGAATCAATTCCAGAGCACCTTTCAGACTGCGTAGTCACTGCCAAAGGGAAACAGCACATACTGCAGCATGCAGAACAGCATTTTGGGAGAAGTCTGCCTGTGAGAGATGTAGCGCAGGAACCACAGGAAAGGAAAGGGGACGGATTTTAATGATTTAGGAGAAAAAAGAGGAGAAAAAGGGAAAATAGAGGAACAAGTTTATGGAAAAGGGTCAGTTAAGTGTAAACACTTGGCTGGGAAAAACGTACTAGGAAACCTACTGTGCCACAAACATTTACATGCTGTTAAATCAAAGGTTCAAAAAAAGGTTCAAAATAAGATAAAAGAATTTACAATATACACTGAGTCTAACAAATTATAGAGGATAAGCTAAATAAACACTTTCCTCTAAAATGGGGGAGAGAGGACTGTATTGGTCTTGTGAGTTACTGTATGTCTTAGACAGCAAATGCTGTTTCTGTAATCCACTTCTTCCATTCCCCACCTTGAGTTAATAGGTGTCTTTTCTTTGCAGAGTTAACTAAGATGGTTAACTGGTTGTCTCTCTTAGTCATTTACCTTCAGATAAACGCCATTTGATGGACTGACCTCCGTATTTTGCAAGGATAATGCAAAACAAAAGCAACAATTTCTAGTGCCTTCAGTAAATTCCCTCTGTGTTTCCAGAGGAGGCAGAAGTTCTGTACAACCTACAGGAGATCAGAAAAGCTCACTCTGCAGCCTAAGAGATCAAGAAATACATTCTAAAAACTAAGCATAGCAAGACTAAATTACAATACTTGAGCTCATCTAACAGATTGCTGTTCCGTAAAGGGTGTTACTGGTTTAAGCCATGTAGTGTAATTTTATCCCTGATGTAATAAATGTGCAGCAGCAGTAAAACTCACTAAATGTCCTCAGTCAAATCAAGGTATGCAAATTTAAAACAGAAATACAAATAAGAGTGAATGGCATTTCTTATAATCCGTAGCTTGGCTTTGTTGAACTTTGTCCTAATACTTAAACGAGACTGCCAGATTCAGCAGAGTTTTTAGGCATAAGAAAGACTAACACTTTTTTTTTAATTTTAAGATGCTACTCCATTTCCTTTCATGAAGAAAAATGTCTTGCTGTCTCTTTATGGGTTGCAGACCAAGCTCTGAAGTACATTTCAGGAGGTTTTTATAATTTTGCTCAATTTATTCATTATTAAACCCATAAAGATAGATACAAAAGCAAGAACAAAATGCTCATAACACCTATTATTACAGCCTACTGCTATTTAATTTTAGGCAGCATAAATCTATTTGTACTAGGAATGTTTGTGGATTTTGCAAGCTCTGTAGGCCACACACACAGAAAAAAAAGATATTTTAAGACTGAGTTTTATGGTAATATATATACTACCCAAAAAAGGTAAATATTATATTTCTGGGGATATTCTATATCTGGTGCTTCTCCCTTTGTTATTCCTATTATATTGACCTCAGTATGATGTTACCAAGACTTAACCTTTGGGATACTTCAGGCTTCAACTCAGAAACCTTCATTTAGATAATGAAGACATTAAAAATAAGCAACATATTTTCATTTACCTAAATTTATCATCCTGGATCTTAAATTTGTTTTATTGACAACAGTGTACACTAAACCCACATTTACTGGAAGTTCAGGTTTTTCTCAGGAGATTCACTTTATGTCTTTTAAAGTCTATAAATTTCCATGTCCCTAATGGCTATGAATATTGAAGATGAAACATAAGTATGCTTAAGATAAAAACAAAAAAAGTTTAGTTTCAGAACTAAAGACTGAATTTAATTCCACTGTTATCTGAACTGTCAAGAGTACATACAGAACATGATAGATAACTTTCAAGCCTTCAACTTTTCATAAGTTTTTAGCTGACAAATTAATCTGGAAGCTATTTAAAATATACAAAAACACAAAGCACACTTTATAAGTAACTTGTGCAAAGGTGAAAATTAGAAAGGGAAAGGCAGCTATAATATTGGAGTATTGCACTAAATTCAGAATGACAGCAATGTACATTTGGAATCCAGATCAACATTCCAACATACATTTGGAATCCCGGTCTTAAAAATTAACAAATCACCTAATAGTTGTAAATCTTTGTTATAGCCTTTGTTATATACAGTAATAAAAATAGATATGTATTTTTATTGTTGCTGTTCTACAGAAAATTGTATGCATATTTCTATGCATACAGCTTTAAATTCTAGTGAATTAACCAATATAACTAAAACGAAAAAATGCTGTCTCTTAATCTTGAAATCAAGTCAATATATCAATATGTGAATAACAAATAGGAATGAGTCCACTCATTCAGATCCTGGAAAATTGCAGGTTATGATGTTATCTGAGTTAGTATGACCCCACTGAAACAGAAGGACAGAAGAGATGCTTGACAAGATGCTTGACATCAACATGAGGCTGCAAATGCATATTTGGGCTATTGTTTTCCATACATGTTGTTTCCAACAGGTACAACTAACTCTTATCCTGCCTAAATACTCCTTTTTGACATGGAATGTCTTGCAATCACTGTAACTTTACTTGTGGTAAACCAATTTTACACTGAGCAAGCACAGATTATGGCTGCATTTGTCAGATCTATTATGATGTTCAAAGCAGAACACAAAACGTACCATGATTCTGAAATACTCTACCCCAAAACAACAAGGACTGATCAAGAGCTCCTTGCCTCTGCAATTAGAAGGAATCAAAAGCTGTTCTTTTGATACCACATAACATCACTTTTAGTTAAAATATTCAGCTGTGGTTATCCTTTGTCTTAGGGCTTGGTATAATGAGAATTTCTCACTTTTTTCTCCTTTTTAGACTGTCAGGACAGTAAAGACTTCCACTAGGATGTAGATGCTGAAGGAAGACACATATTTTTGGTATTTATGAATACCTAATTTAACAGGTTGCCCTTCTCCTCCCTTGGATACTTCCAGAGAATTCTTCAAAAAAAAATATGCTTAGTTGTTTGCTCTGGATCTTAAATCGTATATGCATAGCCCAATGATCACCTATTTCTACTGTTTACTCTGATTGTCTCTTGTTTCTATCAATAAAAATTATTTCAATCATACTATGAGCAACATCTGGAAAGGAGATGTTGTCACAGGCACAGCATTAAAATCATTAGCCCATTCCTCTTTGTGATGCTAATTTTGTCTTTAATTTTTTCACTGAAGAAACAACTAATATTTTCTCCACACACACAATTAATTTTCTTTACAGTTTCTTTACATTTCCATTACCCAAACAAGTTTAAAAGTAATCATAACCTTTCTTGTTTATTTTGAGGAAGCAGAAGAAATTTTGTTTATTTCATCAAATAAAACTAATTCTTGGGAATATATCTCTCACTTGTGAATTTATATTCCTTTTGCATCAGTTAAATAATAAATTAAGAAACAGTTTGCTGATTTAATTTTACCTGGAGAAAGCCCTGCTCCTGTATGTCAGCGTTGTTATTGTAACACAACTAGCAAAGAAATATTCAAATATACATTTCTTTAGAATAATTAGATTTTATTTTGCAAAACAGAGTGTGTGAAAATAAAATATAGGGGATAGTTTAGAAGTTTTTTATTTAACTTGTTTCTATAGTTCTTCTATACAATTTTTTGTACAAATAACAGTTTAATTTCATAGTTTTAATCAATATTTCTGAGTGTAAAACATGCATTCTATCTCTGCCAAAACTTCAAGACTAGAGCATAAACTGTAGGAATCTTTCTTCATTCTGTTTAGTCAGCATAAAATATATATTTTTATTTATGAAGAAAGACAGTTTCTGTGCTGAGCCGTCTGCTGCTGATCTGATTAAAATTTCATCTTCTTTTTAAAGTAAGGCCATCCATGCTTAATTTTCTCCTTCTATATTTAGGAAGTAAAATCAAGCAACATCAAATACTATGGAATTATTATTTCTTTTCAAATATGCTGAAGAATTCTCAATGAGCCCAATTCATTAAATCACTTTTAAATTTAGATTTAAAAATCAGTCCTGTGGAACAGGCAAATTTTTGGGCATCTTTGCACGTGCTGATATAAGCCCTACAGAAATTATGCTTCTGCTGCTACAGCTCAGCACATTTTGAAAGTTTTCTCAAGTTAAATAAGAACAACTTTCATAAACTCAAGCCAAAAATAAGTTATCTCACTCTCTGATGTGTTTTCAGTATCAGATGGAATTTCCAAATGCCAACTCTTGCATCATATGAAACCTCTCTTCCCTCACACTGGTGTTTCCACATCATACAGATAAGCACTGGTGCAGGAAGTGAAAGAAGGAGCGAGACTTTCATTTCTCCTACAGATCATGTGGAAATTCTTTTGCAGTCTGATCTGAAACTGTTGACTTCTCCTTTTCATTATGTTTTTTCTTCTCTTGGAGAAGAATCAAACAGCATAGAGGTGAAATGAAGTGAAATCTGTCCGTGGGAAAGTACACATGGAGATTTCAACTCAGCTGGGGTAAATCAGCCCTTTTTCCAGCAAATTTCACAGAGCTCTGGGGATATACCCAGGCTGAAGGACTGCTCTGTTTTGAATAAAAATGTAAAGAGAAGAAGGCACTTGGCTAACAACGGCCACACCTGCTAAAGTTAAAGTAACTGACTTAGTAATGATTAACAGTGCTGTAGACAATACAACCCTAATGAAGTATCTACTAACAGACAAAATCATAAAAGATTTCCTTTTGCATCTCAGTCTACACATATGGGGATTCTATACCCTTGATGATCATAGGAAGATAAAGCTTCAAGAGAAAAAATAACATGATTAATTATCTGAGAACATGTCAACATATAAGACAAAAAAAATTGTCACCGATTTATAAATAACTAAAAATATATAGAATTATATATTAGAATTATATATAGAATTATATAATAGAAAATATATAGAATAAAATATATATTACTTACCTATATTCCTGTGAGGAATATATATGCATTTCACAAGGTTTTATGTATATCTATTTAATATATACAAATTTTTCTTCAAAAGATTAGTGTTATATATGTGTTTCTATTTATCTGTGTACGTTTATGTTCTAAAAATATGAAACACAGCATGGGCAAGTGCACATTCACAGTCAGTAAAGCAAGAAGCTAATTCCATGTCAGTTGGGAATCAGCAAAATGCAGAATCTTTGGGGCAAAAGTAGAAAAATATTCTACTAGAAAAAAAATTCTGTGTTGTAGACGACTTGATATGAAACAGACTAGCATCAGCAGGAAGTCAACAGTTTCTGAGTATGACATCTTCCTGAGGTTAAAGAACATTAAATATCTTCTTTGCTGTCCTGTGTGTGCTGTCAGGGAATCCTGTGAGTCCCTTGTAGATGGGCAGGAGAAAAAGCAGACCTCAGAAATTTAGTCAAGAGTCACAGATAAAAAGAATTAAGAAACAGCAGGCTAACAAAGCACACAGACCCCACTTAATCCCATCATTATTTGCCCTTGCAAGCACAGAGAAATAAAAGTCTCTATGGTTATCTTATTGTTCCCCAGAACTTTGCCTTTTTCCTTGGGATGCCAATGCTCCACAGACCTGTCAAGTTAGACTTTATCCTAGTCCAGTTTAACTTGTTTGGGAGATTCCCTCCATAACCAAAGCTAAGCTCTGAGCCAACCATGCCAGGGGATTGTAGAATATCATCATTCCAGTCTAGAAAGCCATTTCTCCTTATCACATTCTATCTTTTACATAGTTTTATGTCTAGGTTTTTAGGGCCTTTAAATTTGGAGAAATGGAACAGTCTTTAAATGTTAATGTCTTTGGTTACAGGTCCCTGTACAAGTATTTTTTACAGTCCAAAATTCAGGTATGTACAACCAAAAGCTGAGCTGACTAAGTATGACTATAATATCTGGTTACTGAAAACAGAAGGATTTTTGGAGTGAAAAGTAAATGCTACTGGGTATTAGTTTTCAATTGTACAGTCTGTTTTTTGAAAATATTTGCTGCCGATCCATGTGTGAATAAAATGCAAGAGTTTGTGAAGAAGTAAGGGTAATATGTAATTTGGTAAAGATTTATGCAATTTTTCTTCATTTTTATTTTGATACAAGGTGAGGCCACGGTGATAATAACCTCTTCCTGTTTTGTTGCAGATGTGTTAAAGACTTCAAAGATAGTGTTTAGAAAGGTTTTCAGCCCTGTGAAAGTGAATGTATTTCCTTTCTCACATGCACAGTTTGCAATGCTGTCATTCATCTGAAGAAAAGTCCTTTCCCCTTCCATCTGTTTTGGCTTATTCACACACAAAATCCACACCAAGTCTGAAGGGAAGGGAAGAGCTTCATTCTGTTGTTGCTGTGTGATATGACCCCTGCTGTGTTTTTTTACCATCTTTGGCCTCTCAGAAACTCAATTTCTTCTGACATTATAATCAAACATGTTCAGTATTCGACAGCAGCACATATTTGTCACTGATGCCAAATAGCCTCTTTTCCTTTGGATTGCCTAGCAGTGAGATGCAGGATCCCTTTTCTTCCCAAATAGCTTGTTCCCTTTAATTACACTTCAACTTGTTTCTTGGATCCCATTTTTCATTAGAATTCCTCAGCAGAAGTTAAATGATCTCAAGACAAATCTGTGAAAATCAGCTAAAGTGAAAAGGTAGGAGCAAACATCAAGACTACCGATGCTTCAACAGAGCAACTTGATGTGAGTACTCAGCTGAGAAAGCAATATACTTGGTTGCAATGCTAAACTAGTTATAAACAAACAAAAGAGAAAGATGATTTCTTTATATTTCAGATACAACAGTATTTTAAAATATCATCATCTGCTAGAAATTACTATTCAAGACTTACTTATATTACTATTACTTCTTTATTGTTGTAGCTGTTGAGTGAAATTGGATTGAAGAATGATTTAAAATTTTTATATGCTCTTTAGCAAAGAAAGAAACCCTGAAAACTCTCATTTACCCCTCTAAACAACATCTGCTTGCCAGGAAGTTTTATTTAAAGAAAAAACAGACATCAAAAAATTAAAATAGGTTAACACAGAAAGAATAATAAAGTTAAGGAGATAGATTTTTAAGGGAAATAATCACAAGAATTTTACACAAACAAGTACAAAATAAAAAAATAGATACACAGTCAGACTCTTGCATGACATCATCTACATATCTAACTAAACATAGCTTTTTAAACTAGATCATCAGTTAATCAAAAAGCATATCAACAAGACAATAATTTTCTCTAAATATGGGCAGATTTTTTTTTCCATTCATGGCATTATCTGGGTAAGAATTGTAGCCAAAGAAATGTCATTTTTAGAAGAATATAGAGTTTTACTTTGTTTCTTACAGTTCACACTATTATCTAAATACAGTCTTGTTTACAAGTATCCCACAGAAGCAGAGTTATTTGTTCTGACAAAAAGGGAATCTAAATCCAAACCATTTATTTTGTAAATACTATTTTCCTTAAACTTAGGGTAATAAACGAACTAGGTGAATTTTCCATTTCTTTACTTTTGGGTGAACTAGAGAGAGAAGGAAGTGGCTTGGGGTGAGAAGAGAGGCAGAGCATGAAGGAGAATTGGCTGGACACAGAGGGTATGAGAGAGAGAGAAAGCGAGAATTAGAGTGAGAGAGGCAGCACTACAGGAGAAAAGAGTGAAAGAAAGAGGGAGAGATGGAAACATAAAAGGAAGAATGGGGGTGGGTAGAGACAAAATGTGCATGAGGAAGAGAGGAGCACAAGGAGCAATAATTTTCAATTTATTAGTAAAATTGAGGAGGATTACATCTAATGAATGTAGGAGGATGACATCTAATGAATATAAAAAAACTTCTTAAGGAAATGAAACATTTTACTGCCATACATTTTCTTATTTTTGAGTTGGATTTCATCTTATTTTTTAAAACCTCCCTTAAACCCAAAACTTTTCCCCTTTTGATATCACTTTCAACCAGCTGTTTTCCCAAATATTATATTAGCTCCAAAGTCTTGTCAAGAGACCTGGTCTGTCCTGTCAGAGAATAATAGATTTGTATTTAAGAGTACAGCAAAGCTATGATATTAGATGACTTCGAAAAATGCATTTCTACCAGCAGGCAGATCAGTGGGTCTCACTGTAACAGATACAGAGTTCAATCTCCCTTCCACACCTTCTGCTATGAAACTACATAAATATTTGAGTACTGCTACTTCAGGCACTGTGATCTAAACATGAAAGCACTATCTGTAAAATACATGTGCATGAGAATCACACGGTAATATGCTATGAGAAAAATCAGAAATTTTATTGTAATTTGGAGTAGAGAAGCATGGGAGAAGCAGGAGAAGCCCCCAAATCCCCACAGACAAACTTCCAGACCAACCTCCATATGTCACCCTCCAAGATTCAGTCTGCAAGAGGTGGTTCATTATATGCACTGTGTGCACTAAATAAAATAATCTCGTCTGATTAAAATGAAAACTGTGTTTTAACAAGGTGACTTCAGCTGCAGCACTTCAGCTGGGCTATGGCTGCTGTATTTGAAGGACTTTGTTTTGGCTCATCACAGATATTTTTCTTCGATGTTTGTAAATACCCCCCCCCCCCCCCCGCCCCCCCCAGCATCTTGGTGT
>VXBB01001391.1:38419-49585 GCA_013399915.1 Illadopsis cleaveri
TACAGGGGTTCTGAGGGGAAAACCATTCCCCCAGAAGAATACAACAGATGTTAACTACAGACTCCAAGCAGAAAAAATTCATTCCTGATGGTGCACACAATTTGGACCAATATGAATGGAAGCCTGAAAATTGTGACCAACATGGAATTCAGAGCTTTTGTCAGAACAACTGGACAGCATGCAAGTGAGCAACAGAGATGGGAAGGGTTATTGAGTACTTTCCTGGTGAGCTGTCACTAGCTCTGATCAAATGATCCTAAATTAAATGCTCAATAATTTTCATTCATGTGTGATTTGCATACTCTTTCTAGAGGATGTTTCTGATCTCATCTTAAAACATTTAAGTTGCAAGCAAAAAGACATGTCAAACATCCTGGAAATCTTAGAGATCATATTCTGGTTTAATCCAATCCTATGTCCAAACATGGTTAGTAAAGAATGAAAATGAGACAATTTCCCTGCCAACCTTCTTTCATCTTTGTAAATGGATGCACAGACTCCTCTGGGAAGAAATCTATCCAAATACAACTGTGCTGCTGCTCTTCATGTTGATACTGCACAGTAGCCTCTGAAGAGATGAGGATGCCAGAGACACTTGATGCTCAGGGAGTAAAGCTCAGTTTGGTGCCTTTGACTTCTCAACATTGCTTAAACTTCCTCTAGTTCATCCTACTGGGAGGAGAAAGGAAAAGGGTGTGCGCTTCCAATAAGAGGTGTGGCAGTACTCTTATCACTTGGATCTTGCATCATGCCCAAACAAATCTGAAGCTCTAAATACTCCCCACATGAGATTAACTTTCCAAATTTTTTAAAAAATATAATATTTCAGCCAAGTTTTCAGTCAGGAGGAATGTAAACTTTTGGAAAACATTGTTAAGAATTACGTATTTTCACTCAAGCAGTAAGAAGCATTACATCAAGATGCATTTCTGTTATTCTTGCTAGAAAATGAATTAGTTTAAAACCTACAAGAACGTTTATTCATAAAGCTATGAAACACTCATTTCCCAAGCACCATATTAACCTGAGAGTATTTAATGCCATGAGTGCTTCCATATTCAGCATTTTTCAGAAGCTGTTAGCTCTCTCAGGTTAATAGTGCCAAACCGTTTTCCTATACATACATCCACGTCAAAAGTAATTCACACTGTGGGTAGAGGGATCAAGAATTTTGCAAGGATTTGCCCAGATGTTTGCATGCAACTAACTCTAAAAATTTTTACTTATAGGTCTCTGTTATATTTGGCTGCTATCAGAAAAAAAAAATTAAAATAAAAACTAGGTGTTGGGTTTTCTACAGTGGTTCCCAATCAGTTTCCTGCAGACTGAGTGTACACAGATTAACGGATTTCTTTCTTTGTAACAGTTCAGTGACTGACAGGTCTCTCAAGGCCACTTCAGCTCAGCTTAACTGAACTCAAAGATTACTTGAATATTGCTGAGTGGCTGCTCCATGAATCAGAGAATACAGAAATGGACAAATACAACTTTGCAGTTTGTCACTTTTATCACACAAACTAAAGATATTAGAGCTGCAGCTGTTCCATTAAACTATATATGTTGGAAACTTACTGCCTTCTGAAAATCTGCACAAACATTCTATGCATGTTTTATAGAAAAACTGATGAAACACTTCTGTGGAACAGCTGAATAGCTGGTAGTGAAAAGATATGCAGGCAAATTACTGATATAAAATAATGAGTTAGGAAAATTGTGATATGACCATTATCTGTTTTTCAAGGACAAAACATCTGGAAATACAAACAAAACATATTATTTTAGATGAGAGACCCCTTAAGTAACTTTTTCTTTTTTTAAAGACCTTCAGAATAAAAAAGTTACAATTTTTAAATTTAAATACTCAGAAAAATATTAAGGATGTCAAAGAACACGACATATCGCAGTTCTTTAAAATGAAGGTTTATTTTAAGCAGCACTTGAGTAAGGAGCTCCCTTTCCATCGGCCTTGAAACATTTAAATATGTTAGTCAAATGGTTTTTCAATTTGCCTGTTCTAAAATATAATTTTTTTCTGTTTTACCTAAAATATGCCTAAACAGCCAGAATGCATATCTAGAATCCTAAAGCAGCTTTTTTCTGCTGCCCCAGGAATGACTCACTACAACAGGAGGAAGTGTGTAAGCTTCAACAACCTGCAGATACTTTACTCTAAATATTTCTACAAAGAACACTTCTGTACCATCACATGATCCATATCTCCATTGACAAGATTACAACTCTCCTAGAAGGTGGGCAGAAATGTAGGACTTTCATTTAAATGTCTAAAAATCAAAATATTCTCCACCCAAAACCAACTAGTTGCACCTACCTTCCGACAGAAGGAAACAGTTCAGATCTATCACTGCTTAACAAACCCAACACACGCTGCTTAAGCTCTGGAGATGCTTTGTTCTGCAGCTGAGCATATACTGGGACAATGTGTTAATGACAGCTTAAAATGGTCAGATTGGCCATTTTTGGTAACTGTCTGAATGCTGAAAAATGAGAGGGTTTAGGACAAATGAGGGCTTAAAAGTCCCCATTCAGGATGAAGGATGTGATTTTTAGACATTTCAGTACATACATTACAGAGTTACTTGAGTTCTCAAGACTTTGCCTACAATCATGTCACATTCTCACTATAAAATGTCTCCCTTCTCCAAAGTGGCATTTTTCTGCTGAAGAAATATAGACTTGGTGGTTCATTCTGGGTCCTGTGCTGTTTCTCCCCCCATCATTGTTTAAAACAATGCCACCATCCTTTGAGTATATAATTTCCAAATATCTACTGCCTTTACACAGAAGTTAATATACTTTGTACTGACTGTGTGTCATATGTCTCTTCACAAGACAAAGTAATTCCTTGTCAGGAGTGGGAACTTACTCAGCATATGTCAATTTTATCTGATCACAGACACAAAAATAAATGAGTGTACAGATTTTTTGGAGAATTTTTTATACATCTACAGTTGCTTTGTACTGAAAGATGTACTTTCACCAGAATTCTGTGAAACATTGCCTGAGGTTGTGACCATAGGAAAGTTTGTCTTGCCCATATTTTGAGGTAAATAGGAGTCTGCAGAAAATCAAAATATGTTTAGTTCTGTTAGCATGTCAATAATGAATTCTCCTAAGAGGCAGAAGATATTAGTGTAGCAATGGATTTAATCTAATGCAATAAAATATGTTTAGGCTCAAATTTGACTTGGATTCTGGGCACACAGAAAGTGGGCTGCAATTACATCATTCCTGAAGGGTCCTATATTTCCAGCCTGTGTATTAGGGCAGTTCATTCTCTTTGTGAACCTTTTACATATTACAAATTTAATCCCCTTGGTGCTGAAGGTTTTCAGCACTGTAAAAGATCTTGTAAAATGTCAGTGCAGGGTACATTGTAGATGTGAGACCTACCCATCATCAGTATTTCATGGTATACAGGATCTGCTTAGAAAGTACCTAGGGGAGTAAGACTGATTTTCTGTCACATTTATTTCCTATCAGACTCCCACAGAAATACAAATTTTCCTCAGTAATAACTTAGCTTCTTTTCAGCTCAAAGCTCTTTTCTGTATTCTGGTAATATAAATAGCTTCAGCACATCATCTCCTGTTCTTCAAGTCAGTGTACAAAGTCTGTGGGTGCTCCCACACAGATCCTGCCTGTTCTGGCAAGGGTGAGACTAGTGCTGAAGGCTTACCTGGTTCTTTTGCAAACAATAATCTCCAAAGTTAATTCTATCTTCGTAACACCTTTTTTTCCAGACTCAGCTATCTAAGGCATCCCTTAATCAGCTCACATGTTCATACAGCACTCCAGGCAGAAACTTTTACCTCTTTAAAATAAGGAAGTAATTAACTCATTTCTGAAAAACAAAAAGTATAAAAAAGTTAAGGCAAAGGCTTTCAGGCTTTTAGACCCTGCTTTAGTTCTTTCTTTCTATTATATTCAGGAGGGTCTCCAGAAAGGTTTTGTTTTCCCACCTACCACAGTTATTCATTTCTAGTGAATGTCAGACTACTTAACCAGCCTCACAGCTAAAATGGTATCACTCCTTTCCTGCTGACATTTGTCAGTCTTCAGTTCTGGCCACTGGTTCCTTTCAAAAACTTTTTTGGCACCTTTAACTCCTGGCACTTTCTCCACACATGTGTATGTATGAGATGTTATCACTTCTTGATTATTTCTACATCCTGCTGGCTTTTCTTATTGGTAGAAAGCACAAGTGCTTCCATGGTTTTTTGCTGTTTAACCTACACAGCATCAGAACCCAATCTAACTATAAGCTGTCTCTAAATCCTAATTTCCGACTGGCTGCAGGTAAGCCATTAAAGTAAGAGGAGAGTCTGATAGCAATTAGCAGCAACCCAGAGGTGTCTGTTCAAGAGCTCAGTTTTAATCCCAGAAGTAGATGAAACCTAAATAGTAAATTTTACTAAAAAAGAAGAAGAAAATAGTAATGTCTGACAACATGTGGCAATGTATGAAATATATTAAATTAATAATCCATGTACTTTGTCAATGCAAGCCACAACATCGGAAAAAAAAGTGGTTTTCTCACTCTTTCATTTCAATAGATCTGTGTAACATTACAGGTTCTAACTGGCATAAGCTTTCAAGGATCAGTAAACTGAAGGTTAAATATTTATAAATGGTTATAAAATACAAAGCTTCTGCAGTGATGAACCTTGTTCTAACATTTAAGATTCAAACAGCCTGGGTGGCTCCAATAACGTTAATGGCTTTATTGTGCTGCTACTCTGAAACTCACCCAGATGGTTTCCCTAAACCGCTCTCTCACTTTCCTCTGCCCCCCAGATCTATTCAGACCAAAACTTACCACCAGCAGTTACAAAAGTGCCCCTTGTCTTACAGATGAGAGGAGGCTCAAGCAATAGGGCTGTCCCAGGTGCTGGAAGGGGACATTGGCACAGCTGAGTGCTCTTTACTTACATGGCAAGAGCAACAGGATCACACCATAAACATGAGGTCTCTAAACTTTTTCTTTCACCTCTTGCTGTGTTTATGGTCCTTGTAATTTGTCCATCACATTACTACTCATCACTCTCCTGGACTAAGTTTCCCTTCATGTACTTCTTTCTACCAGTGGTTTCAGTCATTATTCCAGAATTCCTCCTCTAAGGAAACAAAAGCTTTATTCTTCTATTAAAACTGTTTTAAAAATATATAGCTGCTCATGTCCCATCTCAAACATCACTGCTTGGTCACCATTTTGAATGCACTGACAAAAGTAAACGCCCTTACCCAATGAGGTTTTTGCTCTGTTGTTTGTATAATACTCGCCTATTTTCTACTTGGACCCCTTTGCACTTTAGATTGTGTATCCATCATAAGAGAAGGAAAAGAAAAAGCATTCAGAAGCGTGCTTTGTCAGCTGAATCATCAGCCACAGCAGTGACATCAATCGCAGGCAAAGGAAAAATCCTTTGTTCTCATATATACCCACCCTATTAACGAGTTTGGTCTGAAGTCACATGTATTATGGATCATTCCTAATTTATAAGTTATTTGACTTTCAAAAAAAAAAGCTTTTGCCTTTGTCAAATTAGAAGCTTGCTTAAAAGTCTCAATGATCAACATTATTGCATCAAATGCTTTATGCTAATTTGAGTGGTCATAAATATTATTATACTTCATTAATTAAGTAAATACCTGTACAGTAACAAATACCTATCTGCATGTTTTATTTGCTCTGTTCTGTAAAATATTTACTGTTTTGTCACGGCAGCTCAAGAAGAATTGGCTTAAATTAGAACCTGTATTCTTCTCTTCAACAGCCAAGCAGAACAATGCCACTGCAAGTCAGAGACTGTTTCCAGATATTCCTGCTATATTGTGTTCAACCAGAGGGTAATGGAACCTCCTGTGAAGTCCAAAGACTGTTACAAATGCAGCTGAGTCATTTTTTGTAGATCTTCTACTAGTTCTTTCAATTGCCTGCCTGTCTGATGTTCCTTTTCAGGATTTTGGCCTGCAAATAGGAAACTGTGTCTGTAGTATAACTAATGATGCGTTTCTTACTGAAATTCTTGCCCCCAGGTTATACAGTTTTAATGTTTCTATGTTCTGCTGCCTAGCAAGGAGGACAGGTGACCTAGTGAGGATGGAATGATTGCCTTGTGACAGAAGGTTGGCTGAACACAGGTGTTTTTTCCAATTTACAAGGTTTCTGCCAATTGTTTTCTTAATGTTGGTAGGTACACATAGGATATAAATCCTGTTGTTCTATAACAATTACCAAAGAAGCCAGCAAAAAAAGAACACCTTCACTAAAACAGTAGTATTTTCTTAAAAAAAAACAAACAAACAACAACAAACACCAAAAAACCAAACCACGGGATGAAATAAGAGCACCATGAGCACTATCTTCAAACTTTCCATTATAAATTTTGATTAACTATTACTGTTATAGCAGATTAGATCCTCTGCTTAGTGACCCCCTTTAGATGTGCACTATATAAGAACAGAAGGATTTTGCATTAACTCAGTCACTTCTTTTGTGACTTTCTGTTGAATTTTATTATGGCAGCAGCTGAACTGAAACTAAAATTACCAAAACTGAAATTTACCAAAGCTATGAGGTATTCTAGTGTTGAGGTTTAGGAATTTTTCCTTTTGTTTATTTCTTTTAGGGATTTTTTTCCTATTTTGTCGCTAAGAGACAATAACGACTAGGTGCTTAAGAAAGACAAAAGATGTTGCCAAGGGAAGGGTGAGGCTGGCTATTCTTAGCTGGCAGTGAGTTTCTCGTGGCGGGGCAGAGATGTGAGATCTGGGCTGGGGAAAAGAGAGCTGGGTGCAGCTCCTTGCTCTCTTGCACTCTCAGCATTCAGAGGGAGAAGGAGGCTGCAGCTGCCGTGGGAAGAATTCGCCACCACTGTGGGGTTCTGCCTCCTGCTGCCTTTCTCCTACCGTGAGTGGAGCTCTGCTCCTAAGAGTCGCCTTTGCACTGGAACCTTGTTAACACCCACCTCACCAAACAAAGGACTCTTCACATTCTGCTGGGGTGCCTCAGGGCAAATCCCGGGATCCCCCAGCCTCTTCTCCCTTCCAGAGAGCCTCTCCCCACCCTGTTTAGGAGNCTTCCTTGGCAGACATCTGTCTTTCAAACCAAGACATTTTGTTAAGGAAAAGTCAAGCAACTACCTTACACAAACTATTTCTGTGCAAAATAATTACAAATGCATATACAAGTTCTTTGTGTTATTCAGCTAAAGAGTTTAGAGATTACAAAATCTTACCAATTTCTAGAGAACCACTGATACCCAAATCACAAAGTTATCTTCTCTATATAGCACACTGAAAATTCAGATTATTATATTTTTTCAGTATAAGTGTTTGCCTTCAAGCCAGCTCCCAGACATATTAGGAAATTTAGCTCTAAAAATAAAGTTCAAAGACATATGGCCATATGTTTTTAATATATTTTCCATCAATTGAAACCTTGTCCAAAGTATGAAAGTAAACAATATGCAAGTCTATCTATAATCACTTACTTCATCATAGTTACCTAGAGATCTGCTCAAGACAAGACATGTTAAAGCTATAAAATGTAATCTGGCCCTAGTGAATCCTAAGAATTTTAGAACAAAATTCTTCTGGACTACATGGTAACTTTCATATTGTTCCTGGGAAGCAAGTTACTTTCCCTATCAGAATTGCACATCATCTTTCCAATGCTTAAGACACGCTCCAGGCAAGAAGCTACTGAAAATGAAAGGGTGATAATATGGTCTGGATTACTACTCATCTGCCTTTGTATGCCAGCCAATACCCCAGTGAAGGTGTTCAAATACTAGCAGTAGTAGCGAGACCAAGATACAGGGTTTATTTCATTGGCAATATAAACAATTACGTTCAAGTATCTTTGTTGCCATTTATAGTCACATGCCTTTGTCTTTAGGTACAGTTAACTTCATCTCGGTTTGCTAAGGCAATAAACCTTAAATGATGCCACAGTCAGTTCATCCTGATAACTTAGCCAATGAGTATGCACAGGCCCATGAAGAAGTTCAAGGGTCCAACGCATTTTTTTTATGAGGAAAGGCTCAGGAAGGTCTTGAAAATTGTATATAAATAAATGATGACTGTAAAGAAGACAGAGCCATGTTCCTCTTAGTAGTGCACTTTGACAACACAAGAGGGAAAAGGTATAAATTAAAAACTGGAAATACCATATAAAACCAAGAAAATGCCTTTCTTTTTTTTTTTTTTTTTTTTTTTTTTTTTTTTTTTTTTTACTGTGAGGATGGTGAAATAAAGGACCAAGCTGCCCAGGGAGGTTGTGGAGTCTTCATCATGGGAGGCTTTCAAAACATTAAACAGTCCTGAGCAAACTGCTCTATCTGAACCAGCTCAAACTGCAGGAGATGGACTTAATGATGTCAAGAGACCCCTTCCAAGTTAAATGATTCTCTGATTCCATATTAACCCCTTGATCAAATTCAGTCATATTTGCTAGTAGAGTAGCTGATTTAGACATTTTAAATTCTTAGGACTTTTTGGAAATAAGTAAGTTACAAGGAGGACAGGAAGAGGGAACACCATTTTTAATTCTGCAGAAAAGACAATTAGCACTCTGCACTCCCTCAGCAGCAACAGTCTCCCAAACGGGATTCAGATTTATTAACATGGGCATACTAGTGCTGCCTGACTTATGAGCTTCTCCTGTCTTTGTGGAACAGGTCCTTTTTTCCCATTCTACAACAGTGGACACAGCAGGGATGTGGGATCATTGGAAGAGGAAGCAGCTCAGTGAGAGGACTCTAGAAGACACTGGAAGTACAAAGAAGGTGGAAAAGCAGTGATGCAACTGGCATGAGAGGAGATGAGGTTACCTCAGAACTAACTGTAAAATCAGGCTTTACACATTGATTTGCTTGATAAACAGAGTCATTACAGCTCTGAATGCTGCTTGTGTATCACACATTTTCTTCCTGCTGTAGAAGCAGAGCAAAGAGCATTACCATAATCCATTGTCCAGACTATTCCTTCATTCTTCTTAAAGAAGCAATTTGTGTAGAGGACCTTACCACAATAGCTATTCTTCCTCCAGGTTGATGCATTGCTACACAACACTGCCTCAGGCTTCAAAGTCTCTCTTCACACACAGATTTAGGACTCAGCTTGCACATGTCAACGTTTCAGCAGAAGGATGAACAGAGAGCTTGCAGAGCAAGCTCTCAGCCCTGGAGAGTAAAGGGTGAATGCCATGGAGATTCAGGAGAGGTATTTGAAAGCATCTGGTTTTGTTACTGTTGGTTTGTTTGTTTTCCTTTCTCTTGCTATTTTCATACTCTTATAATGTCATTAACCTTCACTTTGATTCTTGTTTTTCTGCAATCAGAGGATTATACAGCCAAACAACATGTGAATGGGCTGCTCAGACACTATCCTTGAACATATAAGACCTGAAGTATTTTCTTGTTAGTGCAACTTGGAAGTGGCTGCAAACAAGGATTTGAATGCCCCAGAACAGCTGTTGAGTCATGAAGGTAAGTCTGAGAAATGTCATAGTAAATGGAAGCAGATAAGTTGCCTAATCAGTTGATTTAATAGCAGCTGTCAGTCTCTGAAAGGAAAAGAAGCTACTGAGAATAATATTCATGAGGTAATAAGGAAGCAAAAGTCCTAGGAACACTATCTGAACAGCACAGCTAATTCATCAAGAAGTTTTATTGAGAAGGTACTTTTTGAGAAAAGGTGCTTGCACTTGACTATCTGCTGCCATCCAGGGAAGCAGCCCATTTCATCACTTCTGTATTAGCAAAACGCTTAATGAGTGTGACTCTACTTTATCAGGATTTCAGAAACTGACTGATTGCTTACTAATTTGAGGCAAGAAGACCTACTACAGAAATTCTGCATCTCTTCAAAGTCTTTTTGGAGATACACATCACATAAGGATGGTGACTATTTTGAAGGGTTTATTTCATGTATAGAACATATTTTCAGGCAGCCTTGGCTGACTATCCATGCCCTTTCTGACACTGGAACTAATAACTTTTCCTGCTTTACATAGGTCTCGGTCTTAATTCCTTGATAGCATCCTTTTGAGTCAACAGGGTTTTTTGGCAGGAGCATTCCAGGAAGGCCTTTTATTGTCCCTTAAATGGAATCTGCACTTAAAGGCAGGAGTTGAATTTTACTTCAGTATACTCATGATTACTCACTGTATGTTATTCACACATGAACATAATTGTCACAGTATGTTGTCAGTGAGTGGTTCAGGTTCCTTACAGAACCACCATCAAACATCTGCAAAAGCAGATTTGATGTAAATAGGCAGAAAACAACAGAGTTGGATGGCAAGGCTCACTCTTTTTGTTACTACATGAATGAAACATACAGAGGAAAATCAAGTCAGAAGCACCAAAACTAGAACCACTGTCTAGCTTCTGATCTAGCAACTGTTGGTGTTGGCTGCTGATCTAGCAGCTGTTCGTTCTAAAACAACCAAAGAGCACTGAGACACAAGCAACATCTCCTTTGTAGAGTGGATCCTTCTTGTTCCTTTTTATCATTATATATTTCTCATTGCACTTCCCTTAGAATGCATTTTAGTTTCCAGGAAAGAAGTATTCCTTTTCTTTGGGACCACAGCCTCTCTAAGGGGCAAGAGAACAAACTGAAACACAGAAGATCCATCTCAGTATGAGGAAAAGCTTTGATTTTGAGGTTGACAGAGCACTGGAATGGGCTGCACAGAGAGGTTGCAGAGGATCCATCTCAGGAGATATTCTTAAGTCACCTGGTCACTGGGTGAACCTATGCTGGCAATGGGGTTGGACTAAAGGATCTCCAGAGGTCTCTTCCAACCAGCTGTTCAGTGCTATTCTGCTGACTAGCTATGTGTGCAGTTGGCTAGCTCTTTTACCATCTGAGTGCCTTAAAGAACAACTGAACCAGAAGTGGAAATTACCTGCTTTTGGCAGTACTCCTTTTGGGAGTACTCTTCTGAAAAGCAGTCTTTCATCTTGTCAATCAGATTTCTTAAGGCAGCACGTGAATCTCATCAAAAATCTTTAAAGTTTTGCAGTAAGAGAAGGGTGAAAACATCTCATTGATTTGTGCATTTATTTGGACATTTAAGGAACAAGCAGGAGATAAGGCATAAACTGAATACAGAAAGCAGAGGTTCATGAGGCC
>VXBB01001391.1:64789-87026 GCA_013399915.1 Illadopsis cleaveri
TCTAAATTTTTTTAATCAATTTGTAGCCATAAACAAGAATCCACTAGTGATAAACAACAAGATTACAACCATTTTTCTTTTACTCCCCACACAGACATTATAAATTAATGAACTACCTTCACAATTACAAAATGAAAGTCAATGTGCCAGTGTGCAATTTCAAATCTGGTCTTGATTAATACAGACTGAACCAGTATCAAGTGAACTATTTTTATACACTTGTTGAAAATTGCTAGCATTTCTGAGCTTATTTTCCCCTTTACAATTCCAACAGTTAAGACAACTATTTATTATTTTGTATATTTTTATCTTCCATGGAACAATTTAAAAGTACAGAAATATTAAGGACTAAGATAAAACCTTAAAAATATTGGAGAACATTTGAACAGTGTGACTGGTAGACATAAAAAAGGTGATCAAGAAGCATGGCTTTATGAGGATTTGAAATGCCAGACAGGAGATGTTTTTAGATGGTACATAAACTGTCAAATCTAAGCAAAATACATCTGTGGCAACATGCAGTAGCAATGATAAAACACAAAAGAGAAAGTATCTGATAAATTAGGAAGAAATAGAACCATCAAGTTGAATATCAAATCTAAGAAACTATTTGCCATAATTTTATAGTCCTCCTTTCTCCTTTGTTTCATTCTTCCTGCACAAAACCTAAGACGATAAACTATTTACCTATGTCTATAACTATAAAGCACAGCTAGAAAAGAAAATACCTTGGCTGGAAAAGTTCTGTGGGATTGCCATTCTGAAAAGTACACCTGGCCCAATTCTAAGAAAACACTTATAAAATAAGCAAAAAGAATGCAATTATATTTCAAATTAATAGGGCTACAAATGGTTTCAGAGGGAGTCAGTGACTTTTTCTCCTCTCCTATAGATAGCAAATATTACTTATTTTCTTCTCTAGAGAGGGTACCAGTTTGGATTAAACAGAAGCAATGAAGCAAAGGGGTAATTCATAATTAGACTGAAGAAGGTACAACAATATTTTATTGATTTTAAAAACTAAGTTTTCTACTCAGTAAAAGAAGATTGCCTATCACTATTCCACACACAGAAACTTATGTAAAGGTGGAAGAAATAAGCATGGAAGTAGGAAAAAGTGTCAGGCAAAAAAACCCTCAAATGTGTAGTGTACAGAAAAGCTCCAGCATTTCCTAACAGCAATATAAGAAGGCAGTCACAGGAAAGAGATATTTTCAGGTTTTAGGACATTTGTAACCTAAGCTTATATTTTGACTCATGTTTGTGCTAGGTCTGTTTTAGAAGCAGAGTCCTCCACTGAAGAAAAAGTTTGGCTGTGAGTGGTAACAACTGCTAGAAAGAATTCCTTCGCTCTCCACTCATCTTCTAGGACTCCTTTTCCATCTAGGGGTGACACAAGAGACATGGCTGCTCTTCCCTACTACTGGAACATTTTATGGACCTAGAGGTTGATTCAGACCAGCTGTGACAGCTGATTGGCTTCCTTGGCAGGGATTTTGTCTGTGGCATCAGGAAGGTTGATATCAGCAGCCATCCTCAAGCTGAAAGACAGCGACACAAGCCCAGTCTGTGATCTCTTCTATTTCTGGAGCTAAACTGAGAATCTGAACTCAAGAGTATACCCCACCTGGCCCACACGGACAACTTAACAGGCAGAGAGCAAGCAGAATGATAAATAAACAGCCTACTTTCTGTCAGCCATACTCCCTTCCTGAAAGTGCCCTTATACTTCTCAGAGTGGCTACTGAAGCCTCAAAAAGACTATTGAAGCAGTCCCTTGACAGGAAACCTTGATAATGGCTTAGGTCAGCAAAGGTACCACAGCCAAGAAATGAATTTGACCCATGTTCTGCACAGTAACTTACTAACAGTAACATACAGAACCAATGCCATCGGGTATGTAAAACCAAATTGTTCACATTGATCTTGAATTTCTGTGCTTTGTCAAACTGTGTCCTGGGGTTCTGACTTTTTCTGGGAGTTGGTGAGGGCATAACAAAAATTACATCCTATCTCATTAAAAATTACCACTAAAAAATCTATCTCCCATGGCAAAGACAGGCGAATGGAGTGAAAGAGGAATTCGGTTTGTAAAATGAATGTAACTGATTGGATGAAACTCTTCAACTGTATTGATTAGTGAAAGCTTGCTTGGGAAAGCCATGTCAAATTAAGACCATGGAAAAATCTTCTGTTATAACAAAGACACAACAAATTTAGGTAAAGGATGGCAGATTAAAAAAGAACTATGTAACTTTAGGGTAAAGTTGTAACAGTAACGTGTTACACTCCAGTGACTGGGGACATTGCTAAGTGCTTTGAAACACACAGGTAACTTCAGATTAAATTAACAAAATATGGATTTCAAAAAAATCACATTAATTCTTAATATTTTATGAAATAAAATTCATAGTATAAAGTATCAATTCATATTTTATGAAGGCATTACAACAACTTATAATTGATTAGCATTTTTCCTATGAAAATTTGAAAATATTACTGGAGGGGTGTAATTAAAATTAATAACTTGCCCTAATTCTAGCTTTCACCATTATATCTAGTCTTTCCTACTTGTCCGAGTCCAGGGCATTCCTCTGGGTGCCCTGGATGGTCACAGACCTTGGTAGAGGGGTCTGGGACCCAAGAAAGAGGGACGGGGGGTGTGTCCAGGGGGGTGCCTGGCACAGAGCCCGGGAAGACACAGGCTTTGATTTCAGTCCATGGAAAAAGCTTCCAACATAGAGAAGAATTGCAAGTCACAAATGTGTGAAAGACAGTAGTGTAGCTAATCACCAGGTGGAAAATTTTGTAGTTTTGGGTTTTCAGAATGGAGCCGACTGGGGGACAAGATGGAGGTTTTAGGGCGGTGCCCTGGGTTCTTCTTCTTCTCCCTTGGCATCCATCTTCTGCAGTGACGTGGGCACAAAGTAATTCAAAAAGATTGGGTCAGAGTAGAGGTGATCCTTTTAGTAAAGGTGATAGGCATTGGCACATAATTGTAAATAAGATACACGTAATTATCTGTATAAGAGGCAACGACATCCCATCGTGGGGGGAGTCAGGAGTCGCCCTGTGCTCGGGCTGCTGTGAAGACCTTGGCCGGGCACAGAGAAATTTGTAAGACAAGAAATTATAAACAGCGCGAGAAACCAAGAAACAAGACCTTGAGACTTCGCTTCATTCTCGCGCCAGAGTCAGAGCCTTCAAAGGGCAAAAAAGACTCACTCGAGCCACCACCCGAACCACCACCTGAATCTCGGGTGAGAGAAACCCTAAAACCCGAGACCTACTGAGTGAATATCTGTTCTTATGCTAATGGCCAATGAACATATTTGTGTAATTTTTTCTGTAAGAGAAAAAAATCCTATCTAATTTTTTCTCTTTTCAAAACAATGCAAATACAGTCATGTTCAGAAGAAAAATCTAATATATGAAGAATAAAAAATAAAATGCAGTATCCACTATGCATAGGAGAGAATTAGGAAGACAATAATGGAAGGGCCCACTCAAATTGTTAAATTCTGCCTTTGTCACTTCAGAATACTTTATCTGTTGCCTAGAACATTGTCCTAGGGTGACTTTATGATTGTATCTCCAACTGTCTGTTCTGTTTATGCTGGATATTAAGTTCTGCACCTATAAGAAAGGTGCAGAAGGGGGTGAAAAGAAGTGCTGAGTTTATTTTCAGAAACTGCACTTGCCCCCCCGCATTGCTGCTCCGGGAGTGGGACAGAGATCTTCTCTGCTTTTTGGCTAGCTGAGACAGAGAAGTTTTCTGGACTGTGGTTTTTCTTTTTCTGGAACTGCTCAAACCTGCTTTGGACTGAAAACCCAGAAAAACCCCAGGAGCTCACACCTGTGGCCCACCAGGGCCTGGGATGTGGTATTTTCCAGCGCCAGAGGGACTGATGAGAGACTGAGCAAGCTGAGCTACAACCCACAAAAAGGACTTCCTGAATTTGCCATCTCTTCAGAACAGAGAGAGGTTTTATTGTTTAATATTACTTATTTTTTATTCTTGTGAATACTTTTCTTGTTAAATAAACAGGGTTTTTCCACTTTTCTCCAAAGAAATCTTTTTCCAAACCAGTTGGGGAAGGGGCCGCTTGAATCTGCTTTCTAGAGGGACCCCAATTGGAGTTTTCCTCCCAAATATGCCCTCAACCAGGATAAACATCCATTCCACAGGTCTGTATTCTTGAAAGACCATTTTCTAAAAACTTACATCACCTGTTAAATCTACCCTAAAAAAGAAAAACCTTGGTAGGCAAAGTTGTGTTGAATTTCCATTCTGGGCCCAATCCTAACAAAACAGTTATGAATGTAGGCAAAAGAAAACAACTCCATTTTAAGTAGGGCTGCAAAAGGAAGTATGTTTTAGAGTCAATTGTTTTTAAAGGGTATCAACTTGGGTTTTTTTGGTCCCTGCTATGGAATATTACATTAAATGTTCCTGAAACAGGGCAGAATTTAGGAAGATGATCCCAACACGAGTACTCTGTCCTCATCTGAAAGCATTTCATTAATGGCATTGATACTGAAACTAATGTTGAAAAGTACAGCCTATAAATTTAAGAATATGTTTAGGATGCTCTTTGCTCATTGGACTATAAACAGTTTTAAACTGCTTTCACCTTGTGCCCAGCTGCCCTTTAAAGCTTAAGTCAATAATGCCTAGCATCAGGTCTGGATACAGTAAAACTGCATGTTCAGTGCTATACTACTTGTTAGACTAACTTCAGTTATATAGAAAAAATCATGTCTATTTTGATTTAATCAATACAAACAGAAGTCTCCTATTTAGAGATTATTACAGAATATATGCATTACAGGACCTTAAATTTGATCAGTGCAATGAACCAGAGCAGATTAATCAGACATAAAAGCTATCGATTTTACTATCTGTCTTGGAGTGATATATTATGATAGTCTATTCCATGATCCTCAACTTTATGCCCAAAAATGGTTGTTGTATCTTTAAGGCCTGGGACGGGGTTTGTGCAGGGCTGGGGAGGGGGAATTTTATGGGGTTTTGGGCGGGCATTTTTGAAGACTCACTGCCCAGGTGTTCCATGGCATTGTGCAGTTCCGTTCTGCTTGCCTAGCTTGGTTTCATTGGCCCAGGCTGAAAGCTCTTCCCTTTTCGAGCTTGGAGAAGCTGCAGTAGAAATCTTTGATCTGCCTTGGGGTGAACTCAACAGCTGCAGGTCTGAGGATGGAGTGGGACTGGCGGGACCAGGGCTGCCCTGTTCCAGCCCCAAGCCTCAGGGAGCCAAGGGAGAGAAAGCACACCAAGAGGCTCCACACCAGCTTTTGTGCCTGCCGTGACTGCTGTGGAGAGGTCGATGCCAGAGAGCCTCCAGGTTTTTGCCTCCTGCTGGAATTCCTCCATGGACGCTCCACTTCCCTCAGAGTGAAAGCTGGTGCTATCTTGAACCATATGTTGGGAAGGGGTGTTTTTCCAACACTTCCCCCATTTTTGGGGCATTTTGGGTTTTCATTCCTCCGTGAGTGTGGGGCGGAACATGAGTTTTGACAGTTCGATGTTATTTTTCCTTCTTGCCTTGTAGGTATTTTGTTTTTAATAAACTTGGGGGTTTTTTCCACTTTCTTCTATCAGTATTTATTTTCTACTGGTGCAGGGGGGTTGTTGAAACTAGAGCAGACAACTCATTACAGTGCACCCTCTCTTAAATTTGGCTCAAAAGTGAATCATCATCATAAATCCCATGGCTCTCATTGAATTAAGCAACTGACAGAGACAGGCTTCATACAAATAAAAGTAATACTACTTCAGTAAATGAAGGAGGCAGAAGTAACTCCTTAAGATCAAGATTACGCAAAACCTTTGACCAGCCAAAAGCATTCACTGAAGCACGTACAAGCATGTGCTGAAGAATATGTTTGAGCACAATCAATTTGCTGCATCACAGCTTAATGTGGAACTCAAAGTGGCAGATTGCCTTACAAAATCTATTAAATAAGAAAAGCACACTTAAACAATACAGAGGAGTCCACATGCCAAAGGACCAGTGTCTTTAAAGAATGAATGAATGCTCACTGTTAACATCTTTCTAAATTCTAGCTCATTGCAAACAACGTCAACCAAAATGCCCATTAAATAGCAATGGGATGTGACTGGAGTTCTGCCAAACCCATCAAATGGTTTCACGAGGACATGCAATACACCAAGGAAAAAACAGTTTTCAGTCACTCCTGCAATCCATCAGAAACAAATATATGACACCTATGTGTAAGGCTGCAGATACCACTACTGATTTTACAAGCAATAACTTCCCAAGAGAAATTTCTGTGATTTTCAAGTAGGAAGATTAATGGATGTTTTTACTCCACAAAGATTTTCTGTCTTTAGCTTGCTTTCTGATGTGACAGCCTTCGGCATCATCTTCTCTTTCGACTATATATGAGAGGAGCATTGAGAAAAACGACAAAAGATTTTGCTATTATGGGCTAGTATTAAAAAAACTAGAAATGTGTCCTCTGCATTGCACAATTTGCTTTATTTTCTTTATGTGGGTTTCATGCACTCTACATCTGCACTGCATCAATAGAGCTATAGAGTAGGTAGATATCTACTATTTTTCACTTTATTACTGCTGTTATATATCAAATAAAGAAAAACTGAATCCTGAACCAAACCATACACCTACTCCATTGGACTGAAAGATTAAGACAAAGCAAAATTTAAAAAAAGAAAAAACAAGGTTGTGTAATGCATTTAAAATTATTTTAAAAGGAAATAGTTCACATTTCATGGATTAAAACCTTTAAACAAAATCTGAGCTGTTTTATTGCTACTTACAATGCTATCTTCATATATTGCCAGTGGCTTTACTAAGTTACCATCAACCATGTGACTAACAGTCATTTGAAGTGTGATCTTCCATCTGAACTCAAGCTACTCAACTTCAAACCATCAGTGCTATAGAAATGAAGTGTGTTTACACATTGGCACACTTCCCAGATATTCTGTGCCCAGAACTTGTTTTGCATATTACCAACAAGTTTATAGAAATTGAAAACAAAACCAGAAAGACAGATTTTCTGTTCTCTTTCACCTCTGCTTCAGAGAATGATCATCATACCAAAATAGCAATCTCACGATTTAACACAAGGAGATCTGAGGCATAATTTTGTGCTCTTCATCAGTCTTTATTCTCCTCACTGGTGAGAAGCCTACTGTTCTTTTAACAGATCCATTTGGAAAAGATGTTTGCTACTAACAACATCAGAGAGATGACATTAACAGATGCATGAACCAAATCTTCCTCTACCCACATCCTCTCAAACCTGTTCCCTCTCTCCTGAATTCATCCAGTTCATTTTCTAATAGAGTCCAGAGCCAGCAAGCATCATCCCTCTGGATCTGCTCCCACAGTGAAACATCCCTGGGGGAAAGCCACAAACTACAGCAAATCAACTCCTCTTTGGACACCCACGACAAACTCCTTGCAGGCGGCAGAAATCCCAACTGCCTCCAGTGATCTGGGGGTCAAGCTTGCACTTTGTTTCCAGTGCCACCACGCAGCAATACTGCTGCAGCAGGCTGAGCTGCCCTCTCTGCTTGGCACCCATTTTTCCACAGCACAGCTCACAGCTGTGCTCCCAGGGTTTCCCACACCCAGCACAGCTTCCAGTGGATGCCTTTTAGAGAGGAGAACACACTGCAGCATGGAGGGAAAGCTTCGCTCCTCGATGTACTTTTTATCAGACCTCAGGATTTCTCTTCAGTGATTTTTCAATGACTGCTAGCTCCGCAAAGGGAGATAAAACTTAACACTGAGACTATTTTCTGAAACCATTTTTTTCATTGAGAGCTGTGTTCTGTAAACCACCTTCTTCCTATTACATTTCAATGCTCTGTCCATTATAGACTAAAAGGTGAAAAAGGCAAGGCCCCACCTGTAAAGTTCGTGCCACACATGAATCTTTCTACTGCCTTTTTAGCCCATCTGTATGTTACATTTCATCTGAGGCTAAATAATTTGCTAGAAGCATAAGCTGTGCCACCTGTTGGTTTCAGTATGACTGTGAAACACCCACTTACTTCCCCTCTGCCAATTCTGCTAGTGAGTGTGCCCACACTTACACTGAAATGGAAAAAAAAAAAAAAAAAAAAAAGGAACAAAACCCCCCATCTTGTGAGCCTCCAAAGTGTTCTGAAACTATAGGCTGCACTTGTTTTCAGTAAGGCCCTATCTCAGATTCTTTTACAGGTCTTCTTTTCTTGCAAAAGAAAATGATTACTCAACTTCTTTGGAAAGTCCCCTGTATTTCAGAGGTAGATGATAAAGTACAAATAGATGTGAAATGAAGAAGCAAGTTCTAGTGATGATTTTTGCTAAGTCCATTTTCTTTGACTACTTCACTAAAGATATGATACAAAAATGCAAATTATGACACTTTCTTCTAAATACAGACTAGAAAACATCAATAAGCTGTTTCCACAGTGCTCATGAGGTACAGGAACTATAATATTTCTATACAGAAATATTGCTTAAAACAAGTAAGAAATGAAAGTAATTATTTTTTACACATTATAGAAGCAACTATTATTTTCTTAATTTTCCTTTGGCCTATTAATTCATCTGTTGAAGATAGAAGGACAGATCTCAGAAAAAGACTTCAGTACAGCAGTGTTATAATATTGGATTCATAATGTGAATCCAAACAGTACTAGCCTCCCACACATGTACAGGTATGTCCTCATGGCCACAAATGAGGATAAGTATAAGCATAATACCCAAAACCAGGATTCACAGGAGCAACTTCTGCTGAAAGAGACACACAAGACGGAATGGAGAGGGACAGAGACTTCAGTCTCGAATGGGAAGGAAATGAGTACTGGTGAGAGACTTAAATCTCATTCCATCTGTAACACATGCATTACTAGCATCTACCTCAACTATGGTTTCCAACAGCAAAGGAGTAGAGTCCAGATTTGTCACCTGATGAATCAGTTATTTTCTTTGAAAACATTTTCTGTTCTTAAAACATCACACCAGGCATGTCGGCACTGACCTAACCCTCCCAAGGGTCTGAAATAGAGCAATGCTCACCCTTTTTCTCACTTTCTAATTCTTTGATGTAAACTGAAACAGGCTTCCCTTAGCCTCTGAAAAGCCTATACATGGCTTATGTACCAAATAAGCAAACTCCATCGCTCACATGGGGGCCTGACACAGCCCAGATGCTCTCACTCCCCTCCCCACTCCTCAGTGGGGTGGGGAGAGAAAAGCAAAACCAAGTTAAGTCAGGGATCAAGATGAAGACAGCCTACTAGGTGAATGAAACAGCTGCCTTCCACCTCCTCTTTTGCTACCTCAGCCGTATTGCTTGCTGAGAATGATGCTAGATGGCACCACATTTCCTTTGGTAATGGAAGTTTTAAGGCTGGGGAAGTGACATTCAGGCACAGCCAAAACACTGGTGTGTTATTAACAACTTTTTACCCACAAATAGAACACACAGCACCTACATTTTGGCAAAATATTCGGGAAGAAGGTAGTAGCCATTAGTCTTAGCACTTGGTAATTCCAGACAAAAAATCCCCAAATGCTTCTCAGCACTTCTGATCTGAAACACTTCAATCTCTCCCTGTATACCAACAAGAACTCAGAGACTTCAAACAAATCCATTAAAACACTCTTGAAGGAACTCATACACATTAAAAAGCAAGGCTACAGAAGACACTAAGCCAAACTGCTCCTTCATATACTGACACCACTTTTTATGTCTGCCAGTGTATTATTTCACTGTTCATGTTAACAGAGCACAATGGCCTGAACTGACCAAAGCAAAAGGCCAAACCATAAAGTGCATGTAGCTATAACTTTGTTTGCTTATTTCCACATTACCTCAGTAGTTAACTAAGCATTTGAAGAAACCTGTTACTGGGTGGATGCTTAATACAACCTCTCCTCATCACAGAAGTTCAGTATGATCCAAACTTAAAACACACATCTTTAAAAACTCTTGGAAGGCATTATCATCAAACAAAAAGGAGCAGAATTTTTATTGTTTTATCTTGGAAACATCACTTTAAAAAAAAAAAGGAAGGAAACCTAACAGTTTTCTCATGCATACATGTTCCAGCCAGAATCAACAGATAATTCATCTCAAGTGTCCAAAAAAATCCCAAGAGAAGCTATTCTCAATTCTATTAATACCATACGGCCAACATCACTCCCTGTGGATTACAGTCCTGTTAATGGTTCATCAGAAACCGACTACAAAAAATGTTTCTAGTTTGCTTCTCAATTGCACAGCTACAGGAGTATGAAATGATTAAACGGGAGTTATTTTTATAGTTTTTAGAAACACATGTTTTATGTAAGGGAAAATAAACTTAAAAACCCCCAACCTAAAATTTTAAAAAAATCATAATAAATACCAAAATAGTTTTCAAATAAATATAAATTTTCAGATTCACTGTATGAATAAACTGTGTTACTTATTCCCTGCTTAGCTCCTAGGAGTCATTAGCATTAATTAGGGTGGTAGAAAACCTAAGCAACAAAACTTGAAAACAGAAAATTTCATTCCTATTTTTTTTAATGACTAGTTCTGTTGCTCTCCACTAGTTGAAACCTGAAATTCAATCTGGGAAGAGTAAGTTTTAAAAGTGTTAGGTATATAAACATTGCTGATAAGGAACAAAAGAGTTGCCTCAGTAAGAGATGAAAACGTTCTCCCAAAACAAAAAACTTACAGAAGTTCATTGTCAAAAGGTAAATAAGAATAAAAAAATTGGATAAAAATATCCCTATTATCATGATAAACTTCTCTTGGCTTACCTGGTGGAATGGACCAGGCAATGAAAAATATAAAAAAGCAGTTTAATGCATTGTCAATTCTACTTTCATGTTCTCTACGTCTACTGTGCTTTCCTCCAATGAAAACTCTCTCTCAAAGGATGAAGTATCTCTTGACAGACCTTGCTAAATCTTTCAGAAATGTGATAAGATAGGAGAACTTGTGCAAAGGAAATAAAATCTCATCCTGTGAGAAACTTTAAACTAGATCAGGGCATATCCTTAAGAGATTCAGGGATGTTGCAGCTCTGGCAAGTAGCTGCTAGACTGAGAAGTCAACCCTGGAGTGTCCCCATTTCAAGAATGAGAACATCACTTCCTGCTCCGCACATAGGACAGGATATTGGGATTAGACTAAGAAATTCATGCACTAGATTAGGTTCCCAAAATCCAAACTGGCTTCCCAATTGTTTGTAGAAGTTAAACAAAGTCAGCACCAAGGATACTTTACGCTAGGGCACAAGGGTACTATAACGTAAAACATTTTTTTTTTAACATCCACATATGTTAAAAACAATATTGTACTCCACTGAAACATAGCGAGTGTGAATTTTTTTTTCCCTAGTACTTTGAATATTTATATACATGATGCAAAAGACACAGTCATTTTATATTTAGAATTCTATTTTTAGCATAATGGCCATTTTTTTTTCCTCAGGTGATTTATTCATCCATGAATTCCAAAATCTCTTTTCTTAATAAATATATTTTAGCAGTAAACAGAAAAGGGAAGTCTGTTAGCAGGAAGAAAATAAACAGAAGTTTGCAGAAGCTGGCAACATGGATTACTCACAGTACTTGTTTCTCAGCACAGAGCTGCTGGAAAACTACTTGATTTCTGCATGTTTCATTTTCTGAGAGTATTTTCACTGTAATTCCCACAGTAAAGAACTCTGAAGATGTGGTAAAGTTGTGCAAAAGGTCACTACATCCAAAGAACAGCTGTTTGCTTTCACTAGTAAAGAAAAAAAATCCCTGCACTGAGAAATGACCATAAATAGGCACAGCATACTCCTTACATAGGCAAAACTCAGATTTCAGTGGGAGTTCTGCTGTGTTTAATGCAGGATAATACTGCTCTTTCACAGGCAGGATCAAGGAGGAAATAAGTAGAGCACAGGCAAATCCCACAGGATGTCCACACAATTGTTCCATACCCAAAAGACGGGAAGGAATCTAATGTGAAGCAATTTCAGCGATACTGCTGCTGAGTGACTAATAGTTCAAAATATCAAGTTTCCTACTGGATAGCTCCAGTTGGAAGAGCAGCCAAGAAAACATTCTTACACATCAAGATGAGCGTGAGAACTTTGTTTCGTGGATTTAGGAGAGGAAATGCAAGAAAAAACTTCTCAGAAAACGAGTGTATCTTAAATCTGTATTGCTTGTCAGGGAAAGGGGGTGGTGGTGTTCAGCCTCTTCAACAGATGTCTTCAAACATTCACCAGAAGAAGCACAGAAAAAAAAAAAAAAAGAGCTGTGCAAGGCTCTGGGAGTTAACTGACCTCCACTTAATGTACCAACTACATGTTTAGTCTCAGGAACCCCCTCTAATCCCTCCATGGATCCACGAGGTGGTATCCATGACAGAACATCCTGCTGATCCTACTGAGTTTGGTTGCCGGCCAGCACTAGAAGTAAACAATATGATCTGGACTCTAATCCCAGCAGGCTCAGTTCCTATTTGCCTACTGTTTAATCCGTATTCAATTACGGCTTTGCTACTGGGACAAGCCTCTATACAGACACTTTCCACACCCCAGAGAGTATAAATTCATTTGGAAAATATTACTACAAATAATCCTAATGAAATAGTTCAGCATTAAATCTCAGCATTCTTAATAAAAAAAGTTTCTCAAACTAGTAGTTGAAGTCAATATAAAAAAGTTATGTGGTTTGCTCATTACAATTACTTTATAATTAATCTTTTTGGCAGTGACACTAGAGAGCAAGTAAATGTTTTTAATCAGTTAAGATGTTAATTTAAAGCTCTTGAGCTCTGTCATGTATTTATTGCCTCATTTATTTTGTCAATATGTGCACAGTGACATTAAAAGTCCCATAAACTGGCTTTTAGAGACACTTTGGAAAAAAATCATGCAGCGGCTCACAAATCACTTTCAAAATCTAATATTCAAAACTTACTGATCAAGAAGTGAAAAAGCAAAATATATAAAAATTATCACAGGTCATCACTTGATCTAAATGTACTGAAGAAAAAAAATGTCAATACAATAGCAATTTATGACACCACTGATTTAAAAAGTAGTTATCGTGCTCAATTTTGTATGTATATGTATGTATATCATCTGTTTTTAAAACATAAATTCCTTCTGAGATTCTAGAGAAGCATCCATCACTCACACCAGTTTTATAAAGCATGAAATCAGCAAAACAGTAGTTTCTTTTTCCAATACCACATTACCATTTTTTTCAACCCAGAAAATGCATAATGGATAGAAAAAACTTCTAAAAATTATCTCAGAATGCAGTCATTTGATCCATAGAAACTATCTGATCAATTGCAACTCTGGTATACTATGTACTGCTCATGAAGTTTTTTTCATTAAAAGAGAAGGAAGAACAGGAGTGAAAATTTCAGTGCAGTGCTGTGATTGTAGTAAAACTGACCCGTTACTAGATAAAACTCTAACATATCTTTATACTGCATTAGAAATAAAGAATTTGGCCTCGTTAGATCAGAAATCTAAGACACTTTATGTTCTTCCCTTAGAATGTGCCTAACACCACATGCTTTAAAGACCAATGAAGGAAAAAATTGACAGTTTGATATATATAAAAAGGAATACAGATGACATTTTCCAAATCTTGAGCCTGCAGCTGTCAGCATAATACGTTCTCTATTTGCATTCAACATGTCATGTTGGAATCATAAACCTTATTGATTATTAGGTATTAAATGGACCAAAATTCACCATACACCCATATTTTAATAAAATTTTAGGTTCATTAACTCAAATTCAAATTTACTGTTAATATCAATTGATAACACTTAAATATCAATTAGCATCACTTTAAATTTACTGTTGAATTTAAACTGCAGATTCAACAACTGGACAAATCTATGTATCAGATGACACTGCTAGATATGATCTAAAATATAGCTCAATCCAAATTTTTCAACAATTCGGATGGCAGAGCTTTTGCAGCCTCATTCAGAGAGACAGTGTAGGTACTAATAATTTCTTTAAGACAAAGCCTCCTAAAGGAGCGTTAAATTGGCCAGCTTAAAGACTGCACATTCTGGATTACCATTCACATTTGATAATTTTGTCCAGATTTATCAAAAGGAAATTAAAACTGTTGTTTGTAAACTGGAAACAATCTCAGACAGGTTTATATACACATACAAACCACTACATCTATGTACTACAGACAGTTTGAATACTTGATAATTCCACTCAATCATGGCCCATAAATAGTTAAAGTCTAAATGTCTAATGAAACTGAGTAATTCAGTAAAAAAGTAAAGGTTTTCTAAAGGATTTCCTGATTTCAAAGGCAATATATTATTTTTTCCAGAGCCAGAAGTGCACCACAGAGGGGATGCAGCAGTTAATCTATGAGACATTGCAAAACAGTCCGAAGAACAACTTATGTCTAAGCTTTATTCTCACACTGCATTGGGATAACGGTTCAAACATCCTTTCTAAACTTATCTCTGCTGCTAAAACAGTAAGAACAGCGACATAATCAGTAACTGATGTACAAACCAATAGCAGCACTTTAATGCATCTTCCTAAACCCCACAAATAGCACAAAATCAAGGAACTCCAGCAGAATATTACCATACTGTCATAATTTGATGTACAAATGCATTAACATCATCTTTTGAATGATTTTCAGGCATAGCCCTACTTGTAGTATATAGCAGTGACAAAGACATTGGAGCCTTCATCTGACAGTTTTGTTTAATTATGGGATTAAAAAGAAAAAAACTGCTCAAAGCATGGATACATCTTTTTTATAATAAGTGGTTTCATTAACATTTTCAGTGATTCTGCTCAATATTTTTGAATTGCCCAAGCATCTGGAAAAGGATCACCTTTCAAAAGAAGAAAGATTGCTCCAAATCCTAGATATTTTATGAAGGAGCTCAGTACTTTCAGATCTGCCAGGCTTCATTACGTACAAGGTTGCTTCCTTACCCTGATGCTATTCAGATTGTATTTTTAACCTTCACAGTTTCTTCCCAAAGAAGACATGTAGCACTTTAATTGTACACTGATTTCAGTCTATTTTTAAGATTAGCTTATCACTAAAGATGATACATTTTTGCACATAGAAGTGCAATTGGAAAAGTTATTGTGCTAATGCATTTCAGCTGTTAGCAGCAGAGCTGGCTAAATGAGTGGCCAGCATTTATTACCAAACAAACTTGTCATAAATGCAATTCATTACATCAATAAGGGAAATACCATGCTCCTTTCCACACTCATCTTTTGTTCTGCCTGCTAGGAATTCTAGTTATGAGTTTCATTGTGCTGAGGACAGACCAGTGTTTTCCATACACTTACCCTCTGACAGCATGAATAAGTCTCAGTGATGGATAGGCGGTTCGCACTTTCAATTTATTCTTAAGGATTAATGCATTAACCCACTCCACATGCTTCTCTCCACCTTTGACCATGAAAGCTGGGATCCAAAGGACACTGTCATTCAGCATGGATAGTCTATGCACAAATTTTTCTCTGTCACTCTCATTCCGAAAGCCTCCAAATGCTCTTTGTACAACTGATGGGTTCATGGTAATAAAATCAGATTTAGTTCCAACATCGGCAGCAAACTCCACCACAGGAGCTAGATTGCACCTGAAGAGGAAGAAATTAATGGAAAAATGAAAATAGATATGAAACATTAACTCAGAAAAATGTGTGCATGAAGGGAAAGCTAAAAATGAACATGCAAGACCAATTCAATTTAATGTGAGAAAAAAAATACCAGTGATAACAGGCGTGGTAACACAAAGTATTTTACTCAAGTTGGACAAGAATCAGACAAATTTTTAAAAACATTAAGTGTGCAGAATGCTGTGAGAAAAAAAATCCCTCTTTGGAACCATTTGGAAACCATCTCATCATGCTCTAGAACGCATCAACATCTAAAGCAGCACTTGTGATTAATATGCTTTCTTAAACCTATTACCTTTCATTATGAATTTATCATCATGTTACCAACACCTCTCACACAAAGAAAGCCATGCTAGCAAAATAAAGCATAATTTATACTAGTCCATGCATTTTTATTTTACTTTACTTACAACACAGTAGTTAAATATTATTTATAAACTAATTTTACCCCATCTTTAAATGAGTTTTTGGTACTTTTGTTTTTGTATTATCACTACAGTTGATAAGATATTTAGAAATTTAGTATTTTTATTTTACTTAGAACTGTGATTTTCTGGAAAAAAGCATTAAACTTTCAATTTTTTGTTCATATTTCATTTTCAAACCTTCTTTAACTTTGCAGTAGCTCTGGGCCTTTTTCCTAGGGTTGAGAAGTTCTCATTATGCCATTGTTCAGCAGATTTTTACCCCAATTACATACATACATACATATGTAACAACACATATGCACCAAATGCAGGTGACAAAATGCGATTCAGAAATTAGTTGTGATTTCAGTGACCAATATGATCTAACTGAAACAAATCATCTCCACAACATCCTCAGTGAATCAGCCTGTAGCTAGTATGCTCCAAAAACATATCCTGACACAACAATGTTTTCATAACTTAACAGACTGCTCTGTTGAGGCAAAGGATGGTAAGAAGCAGTGTTAGAAGGGGCTCCTATAAAATATTTCCATGTCATCACACTCGTAATATAAACAGTATTCCATTAATTCTGCAATTTTTTATCCACTAGTTTCTTCTAATGCCAGATGTCCAATGACCTAAAAATAAGTCAGCATTACTTAACATCAACTGATGACCTGATAATTACCCAGACAATAATTATCAGGTTAAGAAATGGTCCTATCTTCTTCAGAAAGACATTCTGAAGAATACCTTATAGTCATAAAGTAAATATATTCCTAGGAGATAAGGAAGTCCAAGTTTCTGATAACATGTGGGCAGATGTAGGCTAAGGAAATAGATTTACATTCTTCATTATCTTTATACATCTATTCCACAAACCATCTGCATGCATTTCAGGCTGCTAAGAGTACTGTCTTCTAGAAAATGGTAGTTAGGGCATGAGAAAAACTCTCACTGAATTTAATACTGGCTTTGTAAACTGTTTCTGAAAAGCTTAACGCACGAACTTACAACCTGCCATTATAAAAGGTATTTTAAAATCTGAAAATAAACATGGTAAAATAATCAAACCAAGTACTTAAAACCAACCAATCAAATGCACTGAACTACTGCTGCTTTTGAAAATATCTCTTTCAAGGGCAGGCTGCACAACATAATGAGGGATTTGTATACTGGGTTTGTTTTAGTAGTCACATATATACACATGATAAAATACATTACTTAAAAATCTAAGACAGATCTTGACATTGCAAATCCTGTTCTGAGTCCAACTTTGAGAAACAGACCATGTAAGTATCAACATCACCATGTTTATAAAGCTGTATGCCATATGCATACATTATGTCATTACTGCTACATCAGTAACTCACATCTGTATTTTAGAAACATATACAGTGTAAGTAGTATAAATTGTATCTTACTGCATATTCAGATTTTTCAAGTATAACTTCAGAAAATAATGAGCAATCCTAATACACTCAGTAACAAAAGGACTGCAATTCTTACCACCCTTACTAACCTCTTTCATTTTAACATTATTTCACCTTGTCCTGGTGCAACAGGCTGGGCTAAAAAGTTTCTCTCTATATTTCTTTTATGTTTCAGGGCTAATAAAACTGGCTATTGTATATAGACCTGAGTGTATGTATATAGCTTTTACCTGTTTTGGAGATTTTATCTTAACCTCTAATACATCTTTATGCTATGCCACAGTTTCATAGGGTTGTTGGAATTCTTAAGTTTATTTTGTTTTGTTTTAGAAGATGCCAATCGCCTCCCACCATTTCTCAGGATTCTTTCAAGAAAGCTTCACATTCAGAGGCAAACTTACATATACTAATTTTCTTTCACATGAAATGAAGAAGCCTACTAACTGAACAACTTTTAAATAAGCAAAGTAACAGTTGTATTTTTTAATTCTAGCTGATTTGCCAAAAGGCACAGAATTCCAAATATAATCACAACAGAAGTGAAGTAGTGAAGGTGTTTCTGCACAAAAGCTTTACCACTACATCCCTAGGGATTTATTCACTGTAAATAAAACCACATTTTATTGGGGTTTTGAAGGAAGAATTATAGAAGATTGTAATTTACTGAATTTCCTCTTTCTCACATGCCACATTATTAGTACCTTGCAACATATGAATGCATACGTACAAATTTTTTGCAACATACCATCACTTTCCATTCATTCTAGAAACAACTTCAGTGCTGTCTTCATGTCAGCATGCAAGTAAGCAGGCTACAGGCGAAAGCTGACCAAGACAAACTTGCTATGCTACTGTTACTGAGAATATAAGAACAGTAATTAAGAGTCACATTGAGCACTGAAGATTGACTTAATTAAGCAAATAGCTGAAAATATGAGTATTGATAAAATATCACGTTATAAAAAGGTTTGTAAATCTCCTAGATCTCCTTCTCCTGAGCTGTTTCCAGACAAAAAGATGGAATGAGTTTTTTCCCAGCAAAAAAAAATTTCTAAAATAATGGTTTTCATGGGCTCCTTTGCTATTTTCCCCATAAAAGTTTTGTTTCAGTATATTGTTTGAAACAAACAATCTAACAGGCATTTTTTTCTATATAAAAGCATTTAATCAGAAGCTCTAACTACTACTTCTTTCCCTTGCACAAAATTAGCAAAAAATTAGTTATTATTTGTTCCCTTACCTCTTGTAAGCAGTATCTATGGCAGAAATGCTTAGAAAATGGTCTAATGAGACAAAGATTGATACATTTGAGAGTGGGCATTAGAAAAAGACCTAAGTGTATGGGAAACAATCATAATTCATGTGATTGGTAGTATTATAGGAAATAATATCCATGGTACCTCAAATTAATGCTGCAGTGCCTGCTCTTCCCGTGACATTAGACCAGACCATACACAAAGCCTCTGCAACAAGGTCATTACTCTAAACCTAGTATTAGGCATCAATTATACTATTTAGGAAATCTCTAAGCTTACAGAGGCACCTAACTTAGACAAACGCTATGTACAACCATGCTACTAAAAGGCAAATATATCTATGAAATATGCCCAGTAAAAATACAGGAGTTCCCACCCATGAGCTTTCAGTGTGATAACAGAAGATTTCCAACTTAAAAATGGACTAAAAAGAGCGCTGAGATAAAAGGGAAAAAATAGATAATGTCTACAATATCCTGTAGTATTTGAGCATACATGAAATAACTGAGATACTGAGACACGTGGACCAGAAAGTCTCCGTGACTGAAAACCTGCTTCTTCCACAACCACCCGTTGCACGTATTAGTTACAGTGGGATACCTTAAGAAATAGTGTGGGGAAAAACTGCTAATGGCTGGAGTTGTATGCCATGAGCAACAAATGACGAATGGAGTAGGTGCTTCTGTACCACACTCTCGCCAAACCAGGAGATCATCCCTGGGTTTGCTGTGCTGTCTTTATGGCCCAAACATCCATAATATCCATAGTCTTTCAGAGAGCAGAGCTTAACAAAGAAAATAATGCAATCAAAATCACAAAAATATGCTCAAATGAGAAGTCAACTGACTTCCATAGAGATTCAGTTCAACTTGCTTTGTCACTAATCAGTATATGAATCATATATATGTATACAAAGGTCCAGTACATAGTATTCATAGACCACATTTCAAGTAAATTTTAAATAAAAACCATTAAAATTTCCTTGAGTAAAATGGCTATCATTTCCATTTTATCTGACATGGAGAACCAAAAGAATATTCTACCTACAGTAAAATAATGCAAGAAATGGCCATGAATCTGTACACTTCTTAATCCTCTAACAACGGGTGTACTTCAGGTTTACAAGTTGAAATAAATACTTTAAAACAGTATAAAGCCACAGGAAAGAAGTGCTTTATACCAATGCTTTGTTTTATTAGTATCTTCTCTTGGTAGAGCAAAGCCAAAAATATCAGTTACACTGTAATAACCACATACATTCTAAAAAGACAAAAAATGAAAATCAGATTGTTGCTGGCAGACATATTAAACCTTTCTGAAATATAAGGCATTACACCTAGATGAGTGTCAAAAACATATACTCCTCCCTGAGCAGCCTGAAAGGTTTTGTATCCAGATTCATATCCAAATTCTTGTAAGAATCAAAATAGTAATCTTGAATTCAGTAATTCACACCATTTTAAAGAAATAATAGGACAAGAAAGAAAAATTAAAGGCTCAAGCAAGCAGGAGAGAAAAAAGAGTTCAAGACTGAAGAGAACCTCACAGCTGTACTACACCCTACTCAATCTACATGCAAGAAGCACATTGCCCTCATACTTGTGTGTATATAGCGTATCTTCTCACCTGGTTCTCCAAATAAAGGTGTGCAGCAGTATTGTGGTAACTTTTACACACGCCCAAAAAAGAGACATTTACAAAACAAAACAAACCCAGGCACAAACTTCCTATTTCCCCCAACAAATGTAATAATTAGTAATGTGTATGGATTCTCATGTTCTGCACACTTCTTTGGCTACTGAAAAAACTAAAGTTGCTTCAAATTAAGCATAGGAATCTGGAATAATAGTGAATCCCCTAACATACCCACTTCATCTCAGTCCCTATCCATGGCACAGTGGATGTCTCATGAGAGGTGCAAGGCTGGAGGCTCAGATACAGCACTGCATATTCTATTCACAAGCAACAATCATGAGGGGTTTTTAGTATGTACCATGTAAAATACTGACTTGATACATCTCTTCACAACACAACTTCACAAAAATACTGAATTCATGACTTCAGTATGAAGACAGTTTTTGTAACGTCACCTGGTAATAAACTTCACTAATTCCTATTGCCCAGATTAGAACTTATACTGGTAATCAACAAATTCCTTCTTCCCAGCATCTCCCTTAAAATCAGTGACTGAAATTCAATTTTTCATCAACTGACACACTGACTAAAATTCAAGTTTTCATCAACTGACACAGCATAGTGGAGCGTCCAAAAAAGTCTAAATGGCATTTTAGGCAGAGCTGCAAAACACATTATTTACATATTTATTGTGTGTCCTGCTGCAAAACTACACATGGATTTATTTTGCTGTTTTTCCCAGTACTATTCTTTTGACAACAAAATAAAGCAATTAATTTCTATAACTGAAATTTCTATCACTGAAAGGTTTTTGCATATACAAAAAAGTTCAGCTTCTTCAGCCACAAAAACTACAGCAGTGAAACATTGAAAACTATATTTTAATGAATGAAAAACTAAGAAAGGGAACCTAGCAGTATCCTGAACACCTGCACCTTTGCCTTTTTATGTGAAAATACCCTCACATATTACTATCTATAGGGCAATCATGAAGAGCAACAAAATTGTTATAATTCTGATGCAGAAACATTTTTAAAAAATCTGCAACATTATGAGAACAGAAAGGGTTAAAATTTATCACTCTTGCAATAAATATAGAAAAAAATACGACTTTCATAGCTTTGGAGAAGCACTTTGGAGTTGTTAAAATGGAATGTAGAAAGCAGTAGTAGTTCAAACTTTCCAAAATGAAGAACAGCTAAAAAGGTAGTATTTACATTAAGACTGTTCTGCACATTTTCACCTCTTAAAACAGTCAATGGGAATAAAAAGCATAGTGTTCCTGAGTTTCCAACTGTTTAGAAAACTACTAAATTAAAGGCTCTGTATTATCAACAACAGGAGTAAGTGACTTTAAAATAATAGTATTTTTTTTCTCAGGGTAGTTATTAGAAGACTCAAGGAAGATTCAGGCTAACTCTATCTGCTCCACATTTGGATGCTCACAGGACATGTATTTATTTAAGCAGCCCCTTTAGAAATCCATGATCATTTGTACACGGGTGTAAAGAAGCCACATTCTACTGATATTTCCTAAGCATTCTAGACTTCTGTCCTAAATCACCTACTTAAGGACTAACTTCTTTTAAAAAACCCAACAACCCTAAAATGCAGCTACATGAGTCAAGCCTTCTTCAAGGCTCTCCTGAGGTACAGACCACTCATGCCTGGCTGACTGGAACAACTCCACCAGCCCTCCCCTTTCTCAGACACTCAAATCTCTGGGCAAGAATATTGGAAGATGATGGCTTTCCTCTGCTTTCATTTAATGTCTCAATGTAGTGTGACAAGTTTAAG
>VXBB01001391.1:87036-107829 GCA_013399915.1 Illadopsis cleaveri
TTTGAGATCTGAAAAGGGTCTAATGAGCTAGTCATGATATTATTTTTAGAGGAAGACTCATGCTTTAAAATAGGTGTGTTAAATTTGCAACTTTGCTTTCAACAGATCTGCTGGTTCCAAGGATTTAGCTCTACTTGGCACAACGGCCATGGTCGAAGCAAGGTGTACTAAAAAATACTTGGAAATAAAAGCTGATATGAATTACAAAAAACAAGTTCCAGAATAAAAGTAAATTAATATTCTAAATATTTTTATTCTGAAAAATTTACAACACTTTTTTCCTAGCACCTGAAGGAATAACACACATTAATGAAGCTACTACTAATTTCTTATTAATTTAAATTGCTCTCCTGAAGTAAGATACCACACCTCCACAGTATGATTAGGTCTGTCCTTTTCTTCTGCCCGATCATATCTGCTCTCTTCTGCTCATAACACATAGGATGCTTGCTTCTGCATATCACAATTACCCAAAAAATCAATACTCTAGAGAGAAAGTCAAAACAGATTATCCACATCTATGTACAGGGCAAACCAAGACATCTATTAAAGGGCGTATTCTTTACTCTCAAAACGGAAAAAAAAAAAAAAAAAGGACTACAAACTTTTTCATGTCAAATTCACTAACCACAAGGATGGTCAACTTAAAAAAACAGAAGTCAAAGTATGCTGGAAAAATAGAGCTGCATTTGCCCAGCAAAATTTTATCACCAGTGATGACAGCATTTGGTTCCTAAATGCTGTCAGAGTCACCAGGAAAAAACTCCAACAGGAAAAGAAGAGTTGTAACATATAAACTAGGCACTGCAATCCAAAGAAAGAAGCAACTAATATCTTCTCATGGCTGTTCCTTGTCAGAGCAGCCCTAATCTACTGAAAAAGCTTCACTCAACAAGTCTGTTCTCCACACTGTCCAACTGAAATGAAAGGGACTTTTCCAGAAGTGGTGCAACCACAAAAAAAACCCCCACAATATATTTGCTAGGGTTTGTTTGACTGGTTGGTTTTAACCAAATAAGTCTAAAACTGAACATGGCCTCTGCTTTTGAATAGGTCTCATCACGAATGTGGAATTAAATTATCTTAAAAATACATAAGATAAAACTACTTACTCTGATTTTTGATATTGTTTAAATTCTGAACCCAAAGCTGAACTGTTTGGTACATACTGGCTTCCAGAAGTAATTCCAAGTTATTACTTGGCAATACTTAGTATTGTTATTTTACACTTGCCTAAATACAGCTGCATTTCTCAGAAACTCCTATGTAACCGCTGCATTTCAAAATATACCACTAATTATAACAAGTTCATCTGCTCTGTAAGAAGCAACAGCTAACTCAGCCCTGGCTTGATAATTTCAGTACGAGAAAGTGCAGATAATGTGGGAAGAAGATGTACTTATTCATCAAATCAGATATTTTGGAATGCTCCAGACTCTCTCTGTATAGTATCAAAATGCAGCACACTTAACCTCAACACTGGAAGAGAGTAGTAGAGGCACACAGATCAAAAGTTCCTAAGGGGGTATAAAAGCATGAGAGGTAAAAAGGAAAGGTATACAGGAAACAGAAAATAGTCATCACAGTTTGAGATTTTTTTAATAGCAAAGAGTCTCTATGCTTCCCATTTTAATTAGATGGACCACATTTTCTACTGCCAAAACAGGCATGACTTCACTAATCTTGTGAAACTTCTGTGTGTTTGTCCACTATTTTTAACACCTTCACACTACCTTTATACAATATTGAGTTTATCACACTGCAAATATTGCTGGATATCCATTGTGTCCTCTTCATTGTCACAAACCTTCAGTATTACTTTTATCATTAAATTAATGGTATTGTTGGTGTTAACTCTAATGTAAGAACTGCTCCTCTAAGAAGTAACTCTCAGAAACAATTTTCCTTCGGATTTCACCCCCCTCCCCATAAAATACAATCAAAATCAAGGGAATATATTTAACCAGAATGACATATTTGTCACAGCATATAGGCATAATGCACTTAGCATCAGAGGATTCTGCAAAACTGTCCTTCACCAGTCTACACACTTGGACACATTCAGTAACTCTCTTTGAGAATACCATCAGGTGGCACCTAAGTGAGGACATTTTACTTCTCCAGAGATCAGATAAAAGCAAAAAGATTAACAGTGTCATGGTACATTTTAATACCAGAATCCTAACAGCAATATAGGTTAAGTGCTTATGAAGCACTCCAGAACTTCATAATTACACCATGTGATTACATATCAAGTGATGTACAACTTTTTCTAAATGGAACATGAGGAATGTAAGAAACTAACTCTGACGAATGATTTGCTTTTTCTTTAACTTCTGTTACAAACAAATTCTTTGCTATTTAAACAGATGCTATATAACTATACATGCATCTAGACTTAAATAAATAAATATCCTATAGTGTAAACTATAATATGTAAATTCTAAAACAGTTTAACTTTCATTTGTAAATAAAAAAAAATAATTAAAAAATCACTGCATTGAAACTCCCTATAGGCAGCAGGACCAACTACGTTATTCCCAAAACATCAGAGATTATTAATCACAGTACTGTCAGACTCACTAGTTGTTACACAGATCACTTTAATTGTCATGTACCATATGAGGGATGTTTCAGGGAATCATAAAATGGCTTAGGTTGAAAGGGGGCCTTAAAGATTATCTAGTTCTAAATCCTCCACCATGGTCAGGGACACCTTTCACTAGACCAGGTTGCCCAGAGCCCCATCCAAGGTGGCCCTGAACACTTACAGGAATGGGACATGCACAGCTTCTCTGGGCAACCTGTTTCAGTTCCTCCCCATCTTCACAGAACACCCAGATCTCTCTCCAGTCTAAAGAGCTGATTAGCAACAGTAACTTCCTACTGTTCCTGTTAAGCTTCACCAAGTCTTCAGAATATTGTCTTTCCATAGTTGAGCTAGTTAAAACCAGATATCAGATATCATCGCCTAATTTATGGCTAGTTAAAACAAGTGGAAGAGCATGGGAATGACTGCAAAGAAATTCAGCACAAGATTTAAAATAAAGTCTGTACCCTGCCTTCTCTATGAAAATTTTAATCTAGAAAGTCTAGTATCTAATTTTTTCTGTAGCTCTGTGTCCTGGAGTGATGTTATTGTATGCCCTATTGCCTGCTTTGTGCCCAAAAATGGGTCCTATAGCTTTAAGCTAGGCCGAGAGAGAGAAAGATGAAAGAGAAGCAATAAAATCTTTTTTTGCAAACACAAAGATAAGACTCTCGGTTTCTCCCAACTCGTGGCTTTTTCTCTCCAGAAAAAGAGACAAAGTTGTTTCTTTGCCTTTTAAGCTAGCTTTTAGTTTGTTAACTGAAGCAGAAGTTTTTCCAGGAACTGTAGCCTTGTCTTCTAGAACTATTCAACTTTTCTTCAATCCAAAACACCAAAACATCGCCCAGGGCCCCCTACACCGCGCTGTGGCCCACAGGCCGGCTCCAGACTAGGAAAAACCAAACCTACAGAAAAAACTCCGAATCTCTCAAATCAGCAAGAAGTTTTATTAATTAACATAATTCATTCTTTTTATACCTGTAAACAACTTGCTTTTTAAATAAATAATTTTTTCACTTTGCCCAAGAAAAGTCCTTTCAAACCTGTAAGAACCCGTAAAAAAAAAGGTTGCTAAAACCTACTCTTCATTAAAGGAAACACCCTTTCAGAACATTTCCTCCTGAATTTGTCCAAAAGCAAAGGATCTTGTTAAATGAGTCACATTTAATCTCAGCGAGAGTACAAAAGCATGCCATAGGCTAAATACAGTTTAAAACTGTGGTAATTACTTTCGGATTTCCTCTGCAGTAAGTAAGGATGCTAATTTGAATAACTAGTGGTACAAGTAAGACTAATAAGAAAAATGAAAGAGAACTTGCTTCAGTTGCAACTTGTTAAAATAACTTTCAAATGAAATACAAAACTCATGTATATTCTTTTACTTATGTACTGCAAAACTGTTATTTTTCTTTTTCATGTCCTTTTACTATTTATTGTCACATCATTTTTTAGGGTGAAAAAAGAAAAAGCAAATAACTCACAATGACTACTATTTCTATATTGCTTTCTGTCACAGCCCTTCTGTTTTCTGCCCTTTCTCCCTTCTCTAACCAAATCAATTGAAATTTCTGCTTCAAAAGCAAAAGTACCCATCTCTTGCTCAACATTTTCTACATAGTGCCAAGATGTCAAATGAGGTCAACTTTGACATGATCCATGAAATCCAAAGGCCCTCTATTGTGTGTGTTTGAAGAGTGAATAAGTGAAACATATAATTTTTTTCCCTAAATGGCAAAAATAGATTCTTAAACCAATGTGAAGGAATATATTAGGGTGACTTCCAATTACCTCAGTGGCATCCTGGTTTAATATCAATACACCACACTGAAATTTTACCACATGCAACACAGAAGTAATGTAGTAATTTACCAAAGGCCATCTGTGCTGACCAAAAGCTAAGAAAGAGTATTTTTAAAGGTGAAACCATTTTGCATTTATGCTACCAAGACCTCTATAAGATCAATTTTGTCTGGAATAAGCACAGCAAAAAGCAAAATTAAGTAATGCAAACCACTCTCTCTTGTTTTATTTTCACTGTAAAAATAATCTTGTCAATAATATAGGCATGAATTTAAATCTGGGAATCACATGTTGATGGATAGTGTTTCAGATTAATTTCAGATAATGCCTGTAATATGTATCTTAGGTTAAAACATTTCTCCCAGCCTTTCTCCAAGAAACATAATAGCCTGTATCTTCAACAGCAGATAAAAACTTACCTTATTACAAAGTCATGGCTATCAATCTCTTTTCCACAACCACTCTTCAGAAGGATGCCAGAATTCCCAACAACTGCACAGGTTTTAAATCGGCGATTTTTCATTGGGGAAACTTCAGGGAGAAGGCTGTGCAAATCCTGAGAAATGTTTAGAGTGCGACGTCTGTCCAGGACATAATGAATTACATCTCCTGGCTTGAAGCTGCTTTTGACCACTGAGACATCTCTTTCAGCATCCAAGAACTGCAGAATGTTCTTCCTGCATTGACAGAAAAATGCAGAGATAAAACCCAACACTCCCTGCTCGAATGGAGTTTATCTAACAGCAACATAGACTGCACAAGGCGTACAACATAAAGCAGAGGGTAGACAGTGTCAGCCCTGCTAGGGTAAATTACCATGCTCTAGGATGGAGTAAGAGTAAAGCTTTTAGAATGGAGTTCACACTGTGGTTACAAGGTAACACACAAATACTACCCACTTGAGATTAATGACTCGGACACACAAATGCACAAAGAGATGAAGGAAAAATAACTGAAAATCTGAAGGCACAGTGTGGTTGACTATCTTCACAAAATTTTGGAATTAAGACATTTTTTAAAAGGACTGTGGCAGTTTGTTTTCATAAAAACAAACTTAAATACATGAATTATTTGTGATCAGGAAATGCCATCTCCTACAAATCAGCTTGGCTCAGGAATGGTCATGTTTTCTTACAGATTCTTATTTCACCATAAAAGTAATATATTTAGTTTAGCATAAAATTCCTCCTAATAAACTGAAGTTTAGCTAAAGCTATCCAAATTAACTTGATATGAGAACACACCCAGTCTTATCAATTTGAACAAAATCAGCTTAAAATATACTGCAAATTAAACTACTGCAGCTCAGGGTCCAGTCAAGTTGTTAGCTGAACTCAAAATCACTTACAAACTCATCAATGCTTCAAAACATTTATCATATTTTCTGCAGATAACTGTTTAAACTATTAGACAGGTTTAGACACACGTGACCAAATACGAGGGTTTAATAAACTACCACGTATCAAGTGAACTATGGCAGTTGAATAGTTGTATAGTGCCAGCCCCCAGCAAGTAACTGATGAAGAATGCTTCTATGTCAGCTGAAAAGTGAAGTCATGGTATCTGCTTAGGGAGCCATCAGGATGCTCTGCCTAAGGGGAGGTCAAGCAGCTCAAACTTGCCTCTATTTGCAATAGTTATCAGTGCTCATGGAGAAGAGGAGTTCACCCCGCTTTTGGTGTTGGAGAGTGCTGAGACCAGCCCGACTCATCAATCCCAAGTGGGGGTGTAAAAGATAATATGAATACATCAAAATGGCTATGAACATCATCAGCCAATCTATCAAGACACTTATTTCAATGAACTCTGACTTGAGAAAGGATGACCACAAACAAGTCTCAAAACCTCAAAAAATCATGTGAAGTGTACAGAAACTAGATTCCCAACTACAAAAAGTCACATGATCACCAGAAGATTTACTTTAGTCCCTCGTATCTCGAAAAAATTTGCCTAAAAGTGTCCATGTTAGCAAAAAACTAGCAGCAGTTGTATATGAGCATAGTATCTTCTGCATTATTTAAAAAGTAAGACGAAGGCAGTGAAGTTATTCAATATCAAAAAATGTAAAAGCACCTTGGCTTCCATTATTCATTTGGCTGCCTGCATTCAAAACTCATTTATCTACATGCTCATAAAAGTCCTCCAAAGAATTTCATGTGGACCTGAATTAGAATCAGATAATCAACAACTCACTTAACACAGATAAAATTTCCAAAATGTCTAAGGAATTTATTTTTCAATAAAATGCTGAGATGGTCAGAAGTCACTAATCTTGATATCTTCTCACATATTTAAAAATGTTTTCTTATCTGAAGCTGTCATTAGCATATTTAGTTAAATGTGTACACAGGTATTGCAGTACGCAATACAGTCCTCCTATAAGAGATATGCAATAATGCTAACATTAAAATACTTTTTATTGATTCATCTGGCTGTATCCAAATATCTTCTAATACTGAGAGTAATATGATGAATAACGCAGAGTCCATGCTATTGTTTTAAGTTCCTCTGTGCTACTGACCCACCCACACCACGGGGATAACAGTACTTCTGATTTTCACACAGGTGCTAAGAGACAAAAAAAATTACTGAGGGATGTAACAAATACTGAGTGTTCATGCATGAGTGTCTCAGTCAACCCTGATGCTGATTAATAAGAACAATTAGAAACTTCTGCTCTGTCCCACAAAGAGCACTAAAAATAGCACAACGTTATTCTGATTAAACAGACATGACAAAATAATGACAAGTGTTAATCCACTTCAAGCTGTATATTAAATTCAAAAGTAAGCTTGAACAAAAGTAATCACGGGAAAAAAGAGTGTGATTTTTAGCAAACCTTGAAGAAACAGTATTCTGCAACCTTAAGCTGAAATGTGCAAACAAACAGTTTCATTTGAGGTGGTTTTAAGTTTTTCATGACAAATAAAAGTGTATTGGGGTGTGACCTGAGCTGTTTTGTGAACAGGTGAGACTGATGTGACTCACCCTTAATTGTAGCCAAACAGCTGTTTGGAACATGTTTACATGACTCAAAAAAGCATAGTGTCAATCTGTGGCTGGCCTACTGTTTTCCTTTGATAAGAAGAAACAGATCTCCATAATATTTAAGTACCAACTGAAACTCCCCGTTATCTGATGAGTTCATGCAACAGTAATGTCTCTGAACAGCTTTCCAAATGTTAAGAGTATGTACTGCTCTGGGGCAAGATGGTGAGATTTTTTTCATGATGCATTTTTCTAGTTTTATTTTGTACAGTGGTCTTTGTACCACAAAACTATGATATAATCCCCAACGGTTCTTCATCTGTCTCAGAACTGTGTGAATAAATGAGAGAAAACAGAAGATTTGACTTTTAAGATTACAAAAACATGTATATTTTTACACATTCTCAAGAAAATTGAAATATGACCTCCAAAACTTTTCCTGGCAGAAGTCATTTCTGTAGAGGAAGGCTGTGCCATAAGTCATTGCTGCTGGACTTGAGTGGACCCCGGGCATGAGGGGAAGCCTCTGGAGAGCATCCTAAGTGCCCAGGAGGGTTCACTAGCAATCACTATATGGAACAGAGATGGACCAAGTGTTCAGATGATCCTTGCTGTGCCCTCTGAAGATTGGCCTTTATCTTCATGACTCCCAGCCCATGTTAACCTAATATATTCCTAATAATTCCTTGTGTTGGGAACTTGACAACCACCCCAAGCACCTCTGTCAGTGCTTCCTTGGCCTTACTGAAAGCATAGTATTCCTCACATCTTTTCCACAGCAGCTGAGGAAGCTCTTGTTCCTTATGCCTTGCTTAGGACTACATCTTATTCTTAGCAATAGCCTTCATTTACCTGAGGGTAAGAAACCACTCAACTTTTTTTTTTAACTTTTATGCTGTAGATTTCTAATCCCTCCTCTTGATCTCCTGCAGACTCTCTCTGACAGGCCTTCATAAAGTACTCGACTTTCTAACCCTATCTAACCCTGACTCCACTTTGCAGCTGGGAGGCAGAAGGTGGCTCCCAGCCTTTAGAATCATCAGGGACTACAGCCTAGATGAAACACGATTTTTTGCCAGAAAAATTAGTTTAATTAAAAACAACATGAAAGAACAAACTCTGTGGTAACCAAAGGTCAGAGCTTGTTCTTACACATGACTCAGAGTTCCAGCTCCTGTTGATTTCCTGAGGAGGCAGTGGGGACCACAGGTATTTGCACCCTGTGCTGGGTTTTACCTTCATCTGAAAGGAAGTTTTAAGAAAAGCCCTTCCAGGAAAGCAGCCTTTAGAATCACAGGATAGTTTGTGTTGGAAGGGCACTTGAAATATATAGTTCAACCACTAATTTGGATTCGTTAAAAACATACCTAACTGCAAATAACCCTGGAAGGGTTCCTAGAAGCTCCCAGCCAATGGAGGCCACACAACCAGAAATGCTGTAGTACAAGAGAGTGGGCATGCAGAAGTAAGAGGGCTTTTAAACAGACTGTGACTCAACTACTGCCTATCACAGGGAAGTTGTCCATATACCAGCTTACCACGAAGATAAACAAGGTAGAGTAAGATGGATTGACAAGCAAAAATCCCCTGAGGTTTATTATGACTAAACCAGACCAGAGAACCACAGATTCCATGTCTCTGACACAAAAATGATCAGGAGGAAACAGTGCAAATGGCTTCAGAACATTGCTCCAAAAGCTTCAGAGCAATTGCAGTGCTCCATTGCTGGTTCTGCATTTACTGCTTGCACTTCAGGGACTTACCACAGCTGTTTCACACTAACTTGTAAGACAAAAATTGATAATAATCTGAACCTTTTGAAAGAGGAAGATGCTTTTTTTTTTTTTTTTTAAAGATGCTGCTGACATCTTACAAGTTCTCACACTTTTCTGACAGGAAATATTCTCTGTTAAATTGCCGAGATAAATACATTTCCAGTGTACTTTTTAAAAATTTTGCCTTCCTTCAATTCATGACCTTCTTCTGCTACTTTCAGCATAAATTCTCATATTTATTTAAAAGTAAGTGGAAGAAAGTCACAGACATCAAACTGTGATTCATTTCACACAGGCCACAGATGTGCTGTCATCTGCCCTGTCAGGGAGGCTTTCCCCTACAGGTTTGTACTATCTCAGCCACATCCCTACTTTCTGAAACTACAGCCCTCATTACAAATGAAGTCTCCTTATTTCCATATGCATAAGGAAAACCTTCACATTGCTACAGAGAGTAGAAAGGACTTAAGACATAAAACCTTAGCAGATCGTGGACTCTTCTTCATGACTGAAATAATTCAGGCAGAAAAGAGAGCCAAGAAAGCAGTCTTCTTCTCTTTCTTCCCTTTGTCACAAGAATTATCAATTCTTCTTCAAAGAAGTTGCCAGCAATGAGAAGGTAACATCAGTTGCAAAAACCACTCTCTCACTAAACTGGTCATTGTCAAGGCAGCACATTTCACACAGTCTCAAATAATTAGCAATAACCATAATTTCCACCTCAATCACAGAAAGTCTAGCTCTTTCTTCTTAAGCCTGCTTATTATCTCCAAAGAGCTGCTGCTCTCCCCAGAGGGCTGTGACACTCTACAGACTGCCTTCTCTGGCTGCAAAGTCCTAGAGCACCACAAACCCACTGGAAGCTTTCCATCCTTCCATAGGTCCTGATAAAGGAGATTTACCACTCACTGACTCATATCTGAGCCTGGTCTTGCTAAGAATTCCTAAGGCTTTTGAGGCTGATAGACACATCACTAACTTGAGAAAAAAATAAAACGGCCAGAGATGATGACCACAAAGTCAACGAAGCAACAGCAAAGTAGAATATTCTAGATGCCAATCAACAAGATTTGACACATCACTGACCAAGAGTCCTTGCACAAAGCAAAAGTCACCATAAAACACTTTCTACATCTGAAAATTGCTAATGTGCATGACAAGCTGATGTAAGACACAAAAACATCTGTCATGTACAGGTGACTAGAAGTTTTATGAAATATCTTTATGATGCACACTAATGGCTTCACAAATTATTTCTCCACTGCTTAGAATTGGTAACATTTTATGTATTATTCAACAGGCACTAGCTTGTTTATAGTTTCTCTCTTACTGTTACTTCCTGTGGTCAACCTCACACCACAAGACCATCAACCACTGTTCAAGTTAACAGCTGCAGTCACAGACTATGAATCATCTCCATGGTCTACACAGTGCATGTAACACATTATGGAGGGCTGAGCAGTTTGTTACAGCACAAGAATACTGTACAAATTTAAAGTTAGTCCTGATAGGTAAGTGTAAGTGTAAGTGTAAAACTACAGCTAAAATGCTTCTTACTGCTGTAACAGGAAGAAAAGTGCCTAGCAAATGACCTGTAAAAGTGAGAGAATATACATAATTTAGTCAGCATCAGACTGAAAGACATCACAAGGGGTTGCATGCAGCTTCCTCAGTGAAAAGCATGCCTGATATCCCTCCCTCATCACTGAGCACCATAACTGAATGTGCTATGCATGTCAGCAAAGATGATTTCTGTAAAGACTATGCCTGGCAGGTAGCACTGACTCCTTTTGTAGAGTTCATGTCAACTTTTGGCCCTAAGTCACATTAATCTAAAATAATTTTCTGGTTCACACCTACTCTCTGCCCCAGTGGTCACTAAGGTAGCTACTTCCTCTGAAAACAAGACTGGCAATGTGGACTTCTAAATAACCTCAGCTTTATGCTCTCTGTGGTACAGAAAATCTTACAATGCAAGAATTACAGTGGAACCTCTACTTCCAGTGTTTAAGCCAGTGTACAAGGTACACTGTTTTCTTCACTCTACTAATAAGACAAAAAAAAAAAAAAAAATCCTTCCCTGCACAATATTTAAAAAAAACCCACACATAAAAGTGATTCTTAAGTAAACAGCAATTTCTTAAATAAGAGAAAATTTCCCCTCTGGAAAAACAACAAAGAAAAAATTTATTTTGAATCTTATTAATTTAGTAGATTGAGACGATACACACATATTATAGGATGAAAAAATACTAAAGCATTCTCTACTGTTTTACCTTTTTGTCTGAATAATATATTTTCCATTTGGAACAGGTGGAAAATTGGCATAACCCAAGCTTAATCTTCCCTTAATTTTAACCAAAAGGTTATTGTAATATTTTTTTCTTGTTTGTTGCTTGGCTTGAGCAGCAAGGTGCATTGGTTTTAAAAGGTTCTGAAATATGATACTCAATTTTTCATACTCAGTAAAATGACTGAGAATAATTGTCTCTACTTATAGTCACTTGCTCATTTGCAAATCAGCTTACTTCACAAGCAGAAAAAGCTGTTTTCCCCAACTTTTGGACCCATAAGTAATGATACATACATTTGTGAGCTACCTTTATCTTCTGCATGCTTTAGAATTAGGGACATAAAATAGCAGTCATTAAAAAAAGTCCCCAAATTCCTCCTTCAGAGAGGCCATGCATTTATACATGGAAACAATATCTGTTTAAAGGGTTTGTAAACTGTCTTTTAATTTAAAAAAAATAAAAAAAATTAAAAGTAGAAAGGGATATCACATAGAAACTACACTTTACTTAGAACACATCACTATTCAAAATCTTAATATTTAGAAAATCAAGTCTAATCTGCTATGTGATTGTTGTTAAAAATAGTTAACTTTCCCTCATTTTTCATACAATGCGACACTCCTAGGACTCCACACTGCCAATCCACGCTCCATATGCTTCTGTCATGGGCCACTTTCCTGATGAAGGATGGGGAAGATATGACACGACACACTCAGATATCTAGCTACACTCTGTGGCCACAACATGCAGAGATCCACTGTAATGACACATCAGAACTATCACTCAGTTTAACTCTGCTACTGGGTTGCCCCCTCAGCAAAAGCCTAAGGCTCTTTTTGGCCTTTCTGACATCAAGAAGGGAAACTGCATAAGACATAGCTATTGTCAGTGTCTGACCCTGTGACATGAACTGGCCACAGCCACAAGTGGATTCACAACACTTGATGGCCCAGCTATCAACTCCAGCATCTCAGCTGTCTGCCTAAGCTCCCTCTGTAGTCAAGGGAGGAAAACTGGTATGCTCAGGATACTTTCACCTGTTCTATTTCAAACCTTGAGGATGAGAGAAAATCACATCCTAAAAGCGAAGCTTCTCACCACTGACTGTGGAAGAGTTCTAGACAACCAGCTTAAACAGGGACATGAATAATATAGACTGATTGCACAGGTCTGACAGTCACAGCCAGATGGAAACATTTTATTAATTCTTATGAAGGATGACTTGACTTTGAAGGCTAATGTAATGCAGTTGCATTTACACTGAAACCTAAATAGATACAGTTTAAAAACATCCACCTGCATGTGTAAATCAAATTACTGTTTTATAGACCAAAGGAATTATAAAGCAACAGCAATGAAAAGAATTATAGGTAAGGTGAAATAAACTGCTTTTTTATTTAAGAAACTCACCTTATTTCCATTACCAAAGAAGAATTGATTTTCCAACCTTCTGCAGGATGTTGGAAGATTGAGGAGCCACCCTTTCGAATTATCTTATCAGAGCTATTGATCATTGATCTACTCAAACTCAGTTCACCATCTCTGCAATGCAATATAGAAAACACACAATTACATCAAGGCTAACTCCAGCTTAAGTAATTTACATCCCAAGCATCAGCAATATATCTTTTTATTCACAACAAAAATAAGCAACTCTCTCTTTGTTCTCTAAAGAGAATAAGCGGTAACAGAAAAAAAAATCTATAAGACAGTTATCTGCAACAGTTGAATACGCAAATTAAGACCTTAAACGTGTTTATATTTGTAATGGAATAGACACAACAAGATCTACAATAAACTCCAAAATGTGAATCTGGACAATACTTCATAATCTCTGTGAGGTACATTCTGCACTTCTAGATTCCAAAGTGCTACATTTCAAGCCTTTGCCCAGTTCATAATCTGCAACACTGGCTTAACAGATATCTTTGGCCTCCTGCTGATGCTACTGATTTTTAAGCACAGAATTCTGGAGTTTAACAGTATACAAAATACAGAATTTCCCCAACACTTCTGAAATTTTTGCATGCACACACCCAAAACCCCCCAATTGTCTTATCCTGTCCATCAGTCTTACGATTATAACTTTTTTGGCACAGTAACTTAAAAAAATAAGTACAGTAAGCTTTGGGTGATGACCATCTGGTGAGCTAGCACAAGTTGCAGTGATATTAGCCTACAGGATCACATAAACAGGACAGAGAAGTCCAGACACTACAGGCACAACTTAAGGTGTTAGGACTAAAACTCTTTTTTATCTCTACATCTTTCTATTATCATCCATAGTGTTCTCTTTTAGATGCCAGAGCAGCATTCAGTTGAGTTCAAACACAGCTGTTAATCACACATACATCAAAGCTGTTGGATATAAACATCTACCAAAAAAAAAGTCTTGTAACTCAGGTGTGCACAGGACAATAATATACAGAAATCCATTTATCTGTTAAATAAGCATGCTCTGAAATACTGCCAATAACAATAACTTAACTTAGAAACAGAGCATATGACCACAGCCTTTCAAGGAACAAAATGGTAAAGATGTGAGACTGTAAGCTTTCCAGGAATTGTTGAGTTGTGTTTTNGATCACTGCCCTTAGTAAGAAACACAGCAACGTTACTGCTGCATATAAAGCAATAATATTTAGTAAATTATACAACAGACTAAACACAAGCTAACCTGCAATGGGACATTAATTAAGCTAAATTAACAAAACTGGTAATATGTAGTAATTTCTAAAACATGCTGTCATTACAAAAGCCCCTATAACTAATCAACCAGTATGATACACTTCACCAAAACCATCCTGCATTACTTGCAGCTCCCTTTCTCCCTCACCCCCATGACAACACCCTGCAGCCCCAGACATCACACTGATGCAGAGGTAAGGCTGCCACCTGCCGAAAACCTACAACTTCAGGTCCAAGACCTGTATGTAAATTACCCAAATCCTGCTAACCTGAAGCCACGGGAGGATGCTGCCGAAGTCCCTAAATCCAAGAGCCAGAATCCAACTGATACTTTTTCCGATATTCATTTTTTTATTCCCTGAAACTTTTCCAAAATGTAATAATATTAATTACATATATATTCCTGCATGTATTTTCTAGATGCACTGAGTGCATGCATCTAAAGGAAAATTACCAAACTGCATCCAGGTAAAGCTCTCAGTCTAAGGATACTTCAGAAATGTCTCTAGTTAAGTATTATTTAGTACACACTTGAACAGCAAAACAAGTGACAAAACTTAGCAACAAAATGAATTGCCAACACCTAGACGCAGCATTTGAAATGTGGTTGATTTCCATAGTCACAATTTACAACTGCAGTGAGTTACACAGATTGTACATTGAAAAAATGCTAAATTATGTTCTTATGAAAGAAAGTCCTAGGCATTTCGTGTTAAAGTTATTACTGTGAATGCAAATGCGCTCATTTAGATCCTCCTCTCCCTTTTACTGGATTAACTTTCACTTAAAGCAATATTAAATAAACTAATACATAAAAATACTAATACATAAATTTCTCCAGGTAGTTCTTCATGGTGTAAATAACTAAAAAAATTTGGAAAACTCTGTATCTTCTAGAATTATTGCAAATCCTCCATGATGTAAATCAAAGAGCTGCCATACCGTGACAGCAATGTACAGCTGACAGTGTCAGCATTTACTTTGGATTACCTTGCCTTGGTGACCAATCAGACCCATATAATAAGACTTACTTCTCATGAAGATAGTCCATGAAATATTATAACTGCCTTCACATCAGTAGAAGATGATACTGCTTAAGAAACCCTATTCTGCACGTAACATGCATGTTTCATTACTTGCTCAATTTTTTAAGGGGCATTACTGTCTATCTGAAGCAGGGCATGCTTCACAGTAATTGTCCTAGAACAATTTTCTATGAGAGCACACAGCTGGTTTAAAGTTTCTCACTTAATTTAGAACTGTATACAGTCAGTTGATTTTGGATTGTCTAGGATTTACCTCTGGTGCCACTAATAACCATAAAATGGGCCACCTTGCACATCCATAACTTCTGAAAGTAAAACAACCCATGGAAAACTAACTTAGCTTGCCCACACAGCCAGTCAAAAATAACCCAACATCCCAAACTCCTAATTCAGGAGAAAGGCAAGTGTAACATCAATAGGGGCAGCAGTTATGAGCAATGCATTTTTAGGGTACTTTCTCTGCTTCATACAATAATGAATAGGATGACAGGCTCTGAAGAGGAAAAAAAAAATTCAACAGTGAAAGTGGGTAGTACCATACAGTACAATTAGTCTCGCTGATAAAGAAATAAAGATATCACAAAATGACTAGTCAGAAGTATATTACTGCTGTATTTTAAAAGGTTTTTTAGGAACATACATGTTTATAACTAAACACACTTGTTTTCTTTCATTTTATATTTAAAAACCAGTTCATCCTAGTAAGTTTTAAGTTGTGTTAAACAATGCGCAGTAAGCTGAAGGCAGTTTTTTTCTTTACAAACTTATATAAAGTAATTTCTGAATAATTTCATCAGTTCCTTCTAATCTGAGAGGAAGGAAAACATAATGAGAAACAGAGGTATTAATGACAATTCTACCTCACGCGTTCATTTTCACCTCTGTTTTCACACAGCTGTAACCCCAAAACTTTAAACTTCTGTACATCGCCTAAAAATACAGATACCTTCGTGGTAGAAACGAGTTACACCCAGGCTGAACAAGAGGAAGAGATACCAGCAAATCATGAAAATCTTGAATAACAAAGGAAGCAAATATAGCACACACACAGGTGAGCACAGCCCCTGCTTTCAGCACATGCCGGGGCCACAGCTGCCCAGCTGCCTGTTCCCCCTCCCTCACCAGACTGCCGGGAAAAGAGGGGTGTCCTTAACTCTGGGACCAAGCAGGCTGTAATTGCCCCAACTTTCTCCAGGCCTGTACAGGTACTTACAACCCCTCTATGCCACCTCCTTAAATTAAGGCAAGGGCTTACACGAGAGGACAAAAACCTGCTGTGAAAGAATTCTACCCACAGTGGATATGCACAAGCAAACAGAAAGTGTGAGTCCCTACTGAGCTTTTACTGATTACATTAAACGACCAATAAAGATATGCATATATGCATAGTAGTGAAAACAAAATCTTATACACCTCCAAGGAAAAACCAGCTTGGCTGAAAACACAACATCTCCAGAGAACAGCTGCAAGTTGGGAGAACAATGAGGAATGCAGGCATTCACATAAAGAGAAAGCTGAGGTGCAAACAGAAAAATGGCAAGGCACTCTTTGCCTTTCGCTTTGAGCCAACGACAGGCAGCAAAAGGAAAGCACCTACCAGATGGTCTCAGCGAGGGACCACCCTTCCCAGTGCAGGAAGCTCGAAAGCTTAGGGGGATGACCCACACTTCTCTCAGAGCAAGAATCCATAAGAAAAAGCCAAGTTAAGCAAAGCTCCCAGACAAACTTCAAAGACGCTAGCAGGCGTTCACCTGCATCCCAGCACGCTTGCCTGCGAAAGGCAAGGAGCCGAGGGACAACGCGCTCCGGCGGCCGCCGCCGCCACCTCGGGCTGTCCTGGCGTCCGGGGCAGCCGCGGACAGGTGAAACTTCCCAGGAGCGCCCCTTTAGGGCGGCTGAGAAGCAGCCTCCGAAGAAGGGCAGCTCCCATCCTTTCCCAAGCACTCGCACCCACCGAGCCCCGGCAGCAAGCCCGGCTCGCAGCCCGTCCCGCAGCGGCATCCGCGCCCTCCGCAGCGCCCGCCAGCGAGAGCGCCGAGCTGCGCTGGCTCCGCCGCCTGCGGGTCACAGCCCGAGCAGCGCCGGGCACCTGACGACCCACGCCGGCACACGGAGGGGAGTTCGGGCAGGGAGCACGGCCCCGCCGCCCCCTCGGACCGCCCTCCCGGCGCGGCGCCCCGCAGTTACCCGGCGAGAGGTATCTCCTGGCGCTCCTCGGTCCGCGTTATTTCCTTCGTCTTATAGAAGATGAGGAGGAGACTTATGGTACACACAGTCCACCTCTTTCTGACGGAACGCATGTCTTCTGCGAAACGCGGGCCCCCTCCCCCTTTTCCTTTGTTTATCAGGGGTGTGCTGGAAACAACTGCATACGCAGCACGACTTGCTAAAAAACACGCCGATGTAATTTTTTTGTTATTTTTTTCCCGAAATAATTACAGAAGATAAAATAAAATAAAACCAGGCAGGAGTAACGGCTGGGGATTCGCTGGCGTTTACTTTGTCTTTCGCCCTGCCAGGCAGCTGGGCTTGCTAGCGGTGACTCGCCCGCCTCGGCCGGGGAGAGGAGTCCGGGGCGCCGCAGCGNCCCAAAGCCGCAGGAGAAGGCGGGAATGCAGAAGGGAAGCGGCGTGGCCCCCGCACACACCCGCCTGGAGTCCGGCCAAATCCAGTGCCTATGCCCCGCTCCCCAGGGTCTTGTTTCATCCCCACGGTCTCGACACGGCCGTTATTTTCCTAACCTCTGCTGGGATGGTTTCTCTGAAATGCACAAAAAAACCGGACAAACCACGAAACCCCAAAACGAAACGAAAAACCCCAAACCTTTGAGATGGATAATGCAGCATGAATATTAAATTATGGTCTATATCCGCTTTTCTCAGTATTGTTTTGCCTTTTTCAAAGTGAGTGAACTACCCGGGAAATATGCTGATTCTGTGTGACAGGGCTCTGCCCACAGCCCTGAAGCTTGCTCTTAAGGAACAAGCAAGACCAATATCACACTTCTCCCACGGGGACCCAGGGAGGGTCTGTGGTAAAACTACTGTGACTTCTCTTTCCTGACGTAGATTACAAGCAAGAGCTCACGAGATGGCAGAAACTTCCCTGGGTCTATCTGGTCTGATATCTTGTGTCCAGAACTGACCCATAACAGACATTTCAAAGGAGGATGCAAGGAGATTTGGAAGTAAGTACAGATTTTTCCTTCTCAGGAGAGTACTCCCTCACAGGCATTACGAGTGAGGGAAAGGTTGGAGAAGTTTTTGAAAATAGTTTGCTAATAGTTATGTTGGAAAAATCGGTTGTGTATAGTAAAAAAGTTTTAGTTCAATCTCAATGGAATCAAATCAAAACTGCAATTTCCTTCCACACAAGCCAGATCAAGCTCCATTTTCTGTGCTCTTTTCTGCTGTGGCTCTGATAATTTAGTCACAGTAAGTGATCTCTATAAGGCATCAGCAGCAAAAGGACAAAAGTCCATTCTGTCTATGAGAGTCAAGTTCAAATTTCCCATAATATACCTGACATTATTTTCTAAGGGGAAAAAAAAATCAATGCAAAACCCTAATTAATACCTTTGTGAAAACTACATCACATGTTCAGCCTAATAGTCAGGATTCTGTCAGTGTTGTTAATCCTGTTGAATATCTGTGATAATATTTTTTATACTTTATACATTTTTTGTATATTACATTATTTTTGTAGTTGGATGAACTCATTGAAAATAGGTGTTGAAAATGTATATAGAGGATCACAAATTCATCTGCCTTCAGAGGTGGTTTTACTTGAATCCATCCACAACCCCCAAAGGCATCTTAGGATACAGTTAGCCAGGGCAGCTCCTTGGTTTCATGCCAGGCCTCATGTACGTTCAGAAAACAGTATTGCCTCCACCTGCTTCTCCTCTACCTTCTGCTGTGCTTATTCCTCCCTGAAGGTTAAAACCTAGCTCCCCTGCTGCTTCATAAGAACTAATCCTCACTCCACACAAGAAATCCCTGCCTCCATCTAAGACACTTGAGAACTGACAGCAGGGTTTGTGCTGTGCCCAGCAGTGCACTTTATCTCCCTGCTCAGTCCGGTTGCAACCAGGCTGACTGAAACTGACCCAAAATTTCAAGCTCCTAACCATCAAGATTCTAAAGGTTTTTTCCACTTACTAGAATATAAAACTGTCAGTTTATACTTGAGTAAAATATGGAGAAAACCACTTCTCAACAAAACCACAATGTGCATAACAACCTGTGGCGTTTTTCTGAAAATTTCAGCTTTTCCCATGCCTGTCATTCTGCTATCATGAAAACATACTTCTGGGTCAGAAAAGGACTGTGGCATCCTGAGACATAAACCAGCTCATCCCTGATAGTGATTCGCTGTCTTCACCTTCTGCTCATGCTATTCAAAGCACTGATGTTATCTATATAACAGGGTTCCAGAGTTTCAGAAGCTGCTTAAGAGTGGATCCAGAGCAAGTTCCCAATCTGTTCATTCCTCTTCCAAATCACTCCTGAGTTTTCATTCAGAAATAGGCTTACAGCTCTGACTACAGTGTGGAGGACCCCTCTCTCAGCTCTTCTGCCCTTCCTTGGGTTTCCCTTCAGGTATAGTTTCATTCTCTAGCTGTATACTCAAATAACAGGCAGACACAAATAATATATATATGTATAACACATATGTAATATAATTCAGCCAGGTGTTACATTGCATTTACAATTATAGAATTTATTTTTACAGAAAGTTAGTTTACTCTGCAGAGTTTAAATATTCATATCTAGTATTTCACCAGTTCATTTATCTTTCTTTAATGTGTAATCAACAGTAGTTCATACCTCTAACAAGCTATCTAAATTATGCCTTGAAATTATTTCTTCTTTCTCATACATCCTAATGATATTTAAATAATGAATACCATTTATATCAAATAGTGTGGTGAATAGAGGAATGGTTTAGCTCTGTGAACTAGAAACATGTTCAGTAAATCTTATTTCATGGCATCTGGTGATAACAGTAGAATTTCTTTCATGAAGACTACTGGAGGAGAAAAAATGTGAATAATACAAATAATCATGCATTTAACCATTTCAAAGTGCTAATTAGTTTCTATGGCAAAGAGTTCTTGAAAGACTGCATTTCATGCTGAAGATAGTGGCTAGAAACATGAAACATTTGTGTTTGTTAATACATATTACCTTATAAAGACTTTTTTTCATTAAGAGTATTTCATGTTTTATGTGGGTGGCCAGAAATCTCTTCTGAATTAATTCAGCCTGTTTTATCACTGAGGATAGAGAAACACTAGAACAGATTTCCTGGGGAAGCTGTAGAATTTCAATCACTAGTTGTCTTTATGACCAAGCTACACAAATCTGGATTTTTAACTCAAGGTGGAAGGATGAATGAGGTTAATTTGTCAGGTACCCCTCTAACTATTTTTTTAAACATATAATTTTAATGTCAATCTATCAAGTTACAGTGATACAGCTTTCTGATTCCTATATAGTAACTTCTAACAAAATACTCAACATTGTGGAAAAGGTCATGTGTTCGTACATGCTTTTGTTTCAGGAGTAGGCAAAGCTGATGCAGCATTCTTGCATTTGCTGAACAACATT
>VXBB01001392.1:0-10835 GCA_013399915.1 Illadopsis cleaveri
TTTTTAATTGGAAGATGAAACATTTAATGGTGATCTTGATTCTGACCTGTGTGATTGAGAATACTTTCCTTATTTGACACTTAGTAACTCAAAGATGAAAAAGACAATTCATTTGGTAATGCTTAAGGAACATATAAGTTTTTTACAATAGGGAATGCATATTGCAATTAATTCCATTAGCAAAGAATAAACACATTCTCAGAAGTAGGTTTATGCAGAGACATTAGATGAGTGTTCTGAAGGATAATATGTAAAAATAGCAAGTGATTAGTGAGCTTGACATTATATTTGATAAAACTGAGTATTATGGAGAGGCTCACTGTCCTAATACTCATCCAAAAGAACAGTAGAGGTTAACCAAAAGTCTGTTTTCTTCTACAAATTTTTCCAAATGACTGTCAAGAAGTCTTCTGAACAGAAAATGACTCTCAACTTCCTCATAATTTGATTTGTTAAACTCTGCAATCCTTTTATCAAAAGCAAAAAGGTTATGGATAGTCTCCTCTAATAGTCTATTCCCAGTAGTATTTTCTGTATCATGTATGTGTTTAAAAATACAGTGTTAATGCAAATCAGATCTGAGGAAGGTGTGCTGTAAACTGTAAATCTTTATGATCTAAATTACTTCAGCTGCTGGATTGATGGTGATTTGGAATTTCACATAAGGATTCTGTTATCATTTCTCTTTTACAGAGAGGGCAGGACCATCACCTCTCCAAACATGACCAGCTAAGAATGAAGCCTGTTTCCTCCTTTTGTCCCTGGCTGCTACAAGCTGGATGGATTGGTAATTGGTCTAATAATATCAATTATGAAACATCCAGTCCAAAAATAAGAATCATGTAGGTAATGCTGTTTTCTTGTGTAGTACTTTAGTTGCATGTTTTGAGGAGGACATAAAATTTCTCTTTTTAGCCTGACCAAGTGAGAGGCCATGCTTGGCTTGGGTTGGAAGGGGCCTTAAAAATCATCTGGTTTATTTTATTTTGCCCTTTATTATTCAACACAGACGGATAAGAAGAGAAGTTTTCAGGGCATTCTGTTTTCCAAGAGGAGAAGAAATGAATTGTGGTGATCACTGATGTGCCTTGGCTGGTTGCAGGTGTCAGAGTCAGAGAAGGAATGGAGCAGTAATACAGAAACACACCCGGAACTGGTCCCAGCCTGGTAGTGGTTCCAATAATAACTGGTACAAGCAGTGTGATAGAAAACACCACTTTCTTTTGTTACCACTTGCAGCTTCTGAAGTACTTTCTTTGTTGAACAACACCCATTATCTGAGATTACTCCTGCTACTTTCAGCACTTTTATGCTGCAAACTGCGCTGCAAGTAAAGGTCAAATATAATTAGCTGGGGAAAGTTGCTGTTTGTTTTCATCCTCGCCAGAGCTTTTTTAAACTTGTAATTATGAGCAGGGAATATGTAATGTTACACAATGTATCACCAGTGAAAATTTGATGCTTAGTGGAAACAATATTTTACTCGGTAGTAACAGATTTAGTTTCTTACGCTCTGTCAAAGTTTCATTCATAACTAGCCCAGAAATAAACTGACTTCACAATGAGTGAAAAGAAAACTCAAGCTTAATTTAAAACCCTGAAAAACAATGCTAAAACAATTGTACATTTGAACTTTACAAGGGAAAGGAGCTCAAAAATGTAAGGAAAGATTGAGAGAGAAGGGAAGTACAGTGTGTCATGACTAATGATACAGAAGCCTTCAAATGCCATGAACTGCCAGGAATGAAAAAAGAACTGTCGGGGTCGTATGCTTATTTAATCTTCCTTCTCCATCTTCTCCACCTGGAGGTCTTGGATAGTTTTCCTTCTTCATATTTTGCTGTTGTATGGTTATTTTATAGGAAGCAGGAGTCCAAGAGACCACCAATCCATATGTCATCATCACTTTTCAAATTACCTCTCTGGTCCATGTTCAGCTCGCCAGCAAGTACAAATGTGTAGTTCTTGAATCTAATGAGAACAGGGGAATTACAGCAATAAAATCAGCTAGGAAAAGGTAATAAATAAGTTTCCCATTTCTATTGCTTATTTGACTCATGGTGGTTAACAGCAGTTGTGTGCATTTCACAATACACTCTGAAGAAATGGTATGTGTAAACAAAATTTGCCAGCAGTGTGCATCTATAATTAAGATGATAGGATTCGAAATAAGCAGCCTGGATTTTAATCTATGTTTGAATAGAGATCTGTGAGCATTCAGTATGGATGTAATAACTTGACAGCCTAATGTGCAGAATTCAAATCCCTGTTTGAAACATCAAATACTATTTTGGTGGTGGTTTTGGGGTGCGAGAGGTTGTGTGGTTTGAGTTTTCTTTTCATCTTTGGAAATGTGGTGCAAGGCATCAGAAAAAAAACAACACATGAAATGGCTACATCAGTAATAGGGATGTGTGTTAGGACCATGTAAGTATTTGTAGTTTAGGATAAAACCTGGAATTGCTGAAATGTAAAAATAATAATCTGTTTTACCTAACCTCACAGAAGCTAAACTGAAAAGGTACTAACTTCTCAAACTCTGAAAACTGCTTGGTTTCAGTTATATTTGAGCAAAGAGATTTATACTTCATTGGCAATTGGAGCATTTAAAAAAAAAACAAAAAACAACAAAACAAACCAAAAAAACCCTGTTCCTTCTTGAATTTACATTTAAATTTAAAAACAAATGCAATCATGCTCCTCATTAAGTATGTTAAATGATTTTTCTCCAAACAAGAATGCATATCCACCTTTTTAAAAAATAATGGAGCTGTCTTTGACTTTTTTAAAATTTTATTTAATCTTAAGCCCAGTTTTTCAACCAAGTCTTTATCATTTCACTGCCACCAGTCACCTGTTAGTGTTGCATCCATGGCAGTTGTTTCAGAATATGTTAAAGTGGTGAAGGTGAAATGTAATTAACAGTATGTATCACATAAATGTTTCAATCAATTTAAATTAGTCACTAGGTGGCCATGTATCACAGATGGAAGTGTATTATTTAACAAGAAGGAAAGCCTTATTAATAATGCATTTCTTATTCTAATAATGGATTAATAGGCATTGACTGGAATTTCTGCATTGTCTGACATGAGTTTTAGTAATTTTAATCTGAAAACATGAAACTTATTCTTCACCGTCTGTATCTACAACACTTAGTCAAAAATAAAGTAGGTATTGGGATCACAGGGAAGGCTTTCCTGAACAAAGACAGAAATTTAGATTTGTTTAGAATGCAGCATTCCAGTGTGTGTGCATGTATTTGAATCCACATCTATAAGACAGATAGTGTCAGTTCTCATTCTCAGGTTCCTGCACACTTTGTTCACCATCAAGCTTGGAAGTCAAGTGAGGGGACGTTGAGTTATTTTAATAGAAATCACTCTTTTTTTCTTTTTTCCTGGTGAGGTGCTTTCATAAGGATAGGCTCATTCCCACAGAAGTTGTACATGTGCTCCCTGTCCTTTTAAGGCTTTTAAACGAGTTAATGTTTGCCTCATTTGTTTCACTGGTCAGATTTATTCAAGAGAAATCCTTCACCATGTGCAGGATGATAAACGTACTCTCCCTCTGTAAAATATTTAGTCGATGATCTTTCAGCTAAAAAATTAATAGTCAGGTATCATTCAGGAAATGACCAGCTCAAACTGTCATACCTTTAGCAAGCTAGATGCTCTTACATTTTGCTAATTTTCAGGGAGTCATTCTTTTTCCTACTAAAAAAAAATGAAAGCACAGCATGGCCTTCTCATTTGTAAATGTTATTTTCAGTCTGCCAGCCTCTGCATGTTTAGAATGCTCTGAAAAGGAAATGTATCATTTTTGGATGCAATTAAATGTATATTTAGTGCTGGATAGATCAGATGGAATTCTTACAGATATTAGGATTGAAAAAAAACCCATGTTTTCTTAGCTACAAACATGCAAAAATAAATAGAGTTGGGTTAAAATAAATAATGCCAAAACTTTGTTACCTAAGGAAAATTGTCAAGCTCTTCCATCTTAGAATAGCAAAAATAGGAAAGATGCACTCAGCTGTTTGCCCTCATTTATTGTATATTTCATCACTTTGATTTTAAAGCAGCTGTCTTCTTTTAAAATTTATACAAAGTAAATAGAAAAAGTAAATGTTTCCTTGAATGTATTTACATTAGGCTATCTGAGAAAGTAAATAGAATTAGCTTGAACAATTTACATGATGTTACAGGGAATGAAAAACAAAAGCCAACCATTTCCAGCCATGTTAGGCTTTCTTGTTTTGGTTAAATATTCCAGAAAAATGCCATCAATAAAAAAGTTTCACATTCCACATAGAAAAACTTTACCTTTTTAAGCATTGCTAAACAGTTTGACATGTTTGAAAAATTGAGTCCTGGGTCCTAAAGGTTATATGCCATAGGAGAAAGAGAAAATACGCTCTGTCTATGCCAGAATGGCAAATAAAGATGATAAATCTGGAGTTGGAAACAAGGTACTCAGATTCATAGTCCACAGCTTCATCACACTCAGTTGTGGTTTGGTCTGGCATTTACTGACATGTGAGTGTATGCAACAGGGAAGTGGTGGCCAGTAGATCATTGCCCAGGGTGAAGAAAAGGGTGAAGGGAACCAGTGGATTGAATAGATTTTGAATGCTCACCATGCTAAATCCTTCTAGCAATTAATTGATTTGGCATTGGCGGATTTTTTTATTTGGTTCTGTGTTTTTTGTTTTCTCTTTGTTTTCAAAGTCATGGCACTTAAGTTAAGGCTTGCCTTGAACCTCTCTTTTCCTACAGTACTTTAAAAAAATCAAGTATGTGGCAGGCCTAAACAACTGGTAGGAAGAGCAGTCAAGGAGACTTGTTATGATCAAAACAATTCCATTCACTAAATCTTTGCAATGAAGATGTGTCTGGAAGCTGAGAATTTCTTATGCTGTAGGTAAATTTATCAATTTATCCTAAATAATTTTGCCAAGATGCTGTGAGCCCAAAATCTGGAAGAGCTTTGTGAGAGACAAAAAAGAACAGTGAGGTTTTTCAACTTGAGTAGTGTACATCATGGTCATAGTGTGCACCTTTGACTCGGCTTCTGTGCTAACATGGCTTAACATCTTTTATTTGGCCAAAGGATTAGTAATTTTATAGTGACAGGTACACACAGTGATGCTTGTAAACAGGCCTAGCATTTGACTGCAAGCTAATTGCATCATTTAATTTTGTGTTTTAGATTTATTCCCCTTTGAACAAGACACAGTTCTGTCTTCATTAACATCAGCAAGTTAGTTTCTAATGTCTTTTTTCTAATTTTCAAGTAAAACAGCTAATATTAGTAGGCATGTAAGAGAAACCTCCAATATCATGATCATCAACAAGTGAACACTCTTGTGACAGAAAATACAAGGGAAAGGAACAGGGGCTGGCAGTTGATGGTGGCCCCTGGGCACACTGCAGAGCAAAAAACTCTCCCTGCCCTGCTGAGTCTTACCCAAAAGAACGACAAGAATTTTCTTTCTCTCTGCTGTATCCATAAGGGAAAGGAGTCTCTGCAGAAGGACAGGTGAGAGTTTTGGATGAACCAAAGTTGCCAGTCCATGCAATTAGTAGTGCAGAATATTGGTAGAGGACATGTTATGTGCTCTGAGCTCCCCCTTAATATGGAGTTTCAGCCATCCTCCCCAGCACTGGGCTTTGGTGGAAGACCAGAAACTTCCAGTACAAAGCATCACCCTCTGAACTACCTGCTCAGATGCTGCAGAGTGCTTCCCTCATCACCCACTGGGGCTCCATGGTAGCACATGCTTTGTAGTGGATACAATATTTAAATATTCAGGTTTTTTACTCAGATACTTCAGCACAGTAGTAGAAAAATAAGTGGAATGAGAAATACTCTAGACCTGAATAAAAATGTAAGGTTCTGAGAATTTCAGGTACAATACCAAGCGAGAAATGCTTGCTCAGTAACCCACTGCTAAATGATAGTTTTATTTGTGGTTCCCCAGTATGCACAAGTTTAAATTTTATTTTTTGTCATATATACATACTGTGCTATATATGTTCTATAGATGCATACTGTTATTCAGAATCAAGAGGATAAAATGTCCTTCATGGCAAGGTAATAAGTGCACTGCACATGCATAAAATAGTTTGTAATTTATGGGGATAAAAACATTAATGTTTTTACCATTCAGAAAATATGAATTGGATTTTTTTTTGTAACTTCAGGTACTTACATGCTCTGTATGAATATTTTCATTGTTAAACTAACTCATAATGTCTGTTTAGCCTCTAAATAGTCTGAGAAATAATTACAGTTTGTTATAGCTCTTTAAAGTGAGGACAGGCACGGGGATGTGTAAGGACAAAGAGATGTGTGAGCATCAGCTCTGAAGCCTGTACTTTTAAACTCTGGACAAAGAAAGCAATTTAGTTTTGAGTGGTCTCAGTTATTTCCATAAGAAAGAATATGCTGCCTTTAAAGTGAATTGTAAAAGATCAGTAGCTGTTCTCTTATGTCCTATTTGTACCACACAGATTGAATGCTAACACAGACCTTCCTCACCATCAGCCCTGAGTGTATTCCAAGAGCTTCAGATGATGCAGGGCAGCCATTACTGACACACCTAGCTCTTCCATGGAGGCTTTTAAAATTAAATTATCCACCCTAAGGATCTTCTCCATATATTTGTTCTCTATAAAACAGTGTGCAAAGTTTGAAGGTGTGAAGGGACAAACATTGTTATTAGTAAATCACTATAGAAATTACTGTGTTTACTGGATATCCCGGTTTGATTTTAAGTATGCATTCTTTTTTTTATTATTATTTTNTGCAGTGTTTTCCAAAGAGAACTAGTTTTTGCTAAAGGAAATGTAGACTTTTTTTTTTAAGGCTGAGAAAGAGCTCAATCCTAGCTTATGAGGATAAGTTTATATAAACCACATAGCATAAGAAGCTGTTAATATTCAAGGATTATTAGTACAAATCCCTTTATAAAGCAGCCTTACTTTAGCTTTTGAGTGATATTGCAACATTGTTTTTCAATGAGACTGTCCTTGAGAACCAACAAACTCCATTTCACTAAGAGGGTTAATTAAGGTCAAGTTTATAATGATGTAGGAAGAAGCACAGACTGAAAGAGCTGTATATCAGATTGAGATTTCAAGGTCTCTGCAATGCATTAAAAACTTTGAGGCTGTCTAATGTGGACAGCATAACATGTTCTGCAGCAAAAAAAAAAAAAAAATCTTGGAACAAACCTAAAAAAAGAAATTCAGTTTCTTTCCCTGAAGGTTTTCTTGACAGTGCTTTTCCAGCAGAAATCTCCTGCTAGTCAACTTTGCTCCTGAGGGAGAGTACCAGGTCAGGGAGCAGAGTGTTGATCAGTCAATGTTCCTGGGTTTGCCCAGGATGGGGGAAGTTCCTACTCTCTGCATGGCTGTGGCTGCAGCAGGGAACTGAGTCAAGTTCCTCATCTCCAGGGTGAGCTGTTCTGTCTGTAGTGCTGTGTACGTGGTGCTTCTCTGCTCTCCTGTGTGACCAGAAACATCAAGGGGTCAACGACCCCGTGTTCCACTGCAGAAGGGAGTGAGCAGGGCTGGAGCTGCTGCTGAGGAGGCAGAGGGACTGTCCTGGGGGCAGAGCAGGTGCCTGTGTGTCCCCTGGTGATGGATAACGAGCCACGTGTCAGTGAGCCAGCCTGGCCCAGCTCTGGTGCTGCTTTGGTTCTTGAAACACATGAAGAAAACCAAAGTGGGGAAAGTTGAAATGCTGTGAAGCTGCAGAAAGAGAAGGGGATATGTTAAATCCAAAGGGAGAAGGAGACAGAGGAAAGGTCGGGTGTGGCTTTCCTGTTTATGTATCTATATTTTCCCCTACTACAGTGAAGTACAGGGCAATTTTAGGGTTTTTACCTTCAAATAAAGTCCCCACCAGTGATCAACATAACTTTCCAGCACAGCTTCCATTGCCTCATCTGTACAGTCGCTTGTGCAGAAGGGACGACTCACCAAATGCTTCTCCTATATTTTCAGAGCAGTGTCGAAAATTTAAATTCAGCAGAAATCATCAGACTCCATCTCTTAATTTCTGGTAATTTATATTGTGGTATTTTTGTCATTTTTACAGATCTGCAGTAATAAGGATCAAAACTTTGAAACTTCTAAATCCAAGCAAAGAAGTGTCATGAAAAAATATAGCTGTCAAGGACAACTGGAGGAGTACTACTGCTGAGTGGCTTAGCTTTATTAAGCAACTGGAGCTCTCTCCCTCAAACAAATAGTATTTACAAGAAGTTCAGGCTATGACAGCAGCTGTAAGGCAAGATGTTTAATTTCTCTTCAGGGGCACATTTATCCGAGGTTAACTTTTTTTTTTTTTTTCCTAATAGAGTAAAGGCAGCTTTTCAGCTTTCTTTATGATACAACTTAGTGTTTCACAGAGGTAAGAGATGTTGTACAATTTCATTCTTTGTTGTCCCCCACATTGTAGAATGAGCTACTCAAAACTTTATTACATCAGGAACAAGACTTTCATTGTTCATTTAAATATTTATGTGAAACATTACACAGATTAATGATACAAGTGTTTCTTTGGAACAAAAAGGAGAAAATGCAAGTGAAGGAATTGTTTTTTACCAGATATGGAACAAACAGGAGCCTGAGATTTGGCTTGCTTTTTCTTTTCACACTCCCATTCTTCATTCAGTTTTTGAATATTTGAATAGTAAACAAAACAATTGTGTCTAATCAAGATCCACAGGATGTATCTCTCTGTCATTAAGGCAGCAGACTCTCAGGAGACAAATACTTGGCACCAAATTGCTCAGTTTCTATTCTGTGCTGTATGAAAATAAGAATGCAGGACTCAGACCTGGTTTCTCTCTCCTTTTCTCCCTGTTCTCTTTGCAGTATGAAATCACAGTATCTTGAGCCACTCCTGCTCACTCTATATTCTAAATCAGAATCATAATCCTAGCTTATTCATTTTGAGTATTTTATTGATTCCCTCTCTCATGCCTTCACAGCACGGACCCCTCTTGAATCCCGACCTTTCCCTGCACCAAGGCTCCTGAACCTGTCCAGCTCCTGCTCCTGTCTGTGTGTCAGCTTGGCTGCTTCCAGCTCGCTCCTGTGTGCCTGGCAGACAGCAGGAAGGAAAGGAAGGAAAAAGAATCTTCCCTCACAGCTCCAGTGCTTTGTGCCACAGTGGCATCTAGCTGCAGCAGCCACGGATGGAACTCGACACATCCCGGCCCGCGAGCAGGTCACTGCAGATGGGCTCCTCGGAGAGATCATCTGCCAAAACACTGAGCATATGGAAAGTGTGATCAAAGCCTTAGCCTGGCCTCAGCCTGGCCTCAGTATTTTTTTGTTCCCCTATCCAGCAAAAGACGAGTCCTTGTAGTGAGAGACAATCCCAAGTTTCAGGTCGGAGCTTCTCGACTAGAAATGCTAGAGCATTTAAAGGCACTGGCTACAAAATTGTGTATTTCAAACAATATTTCACCCTCCCTTACTCTTGGAAATAGTTTATGAGCATTTTCCTAAAGCATTTCAAAATATTTCAAAAATAATCAGCACCCAGTAAATTCTCCCAAGTAAATATTGATGACTGAATGGAATGAGCCCTCCATACAGAAATCAGAAGAGGTTTGAGCAGCTAGTAGAAGAATTTAAAATTATTTTATTTTCTGATCATAAAGAGGGCTGGTGAGGATTTCCTTGGGATATTTCCTGTTGAACGCATACTTACTTTGTTCACAATTGTTTTATTCTGTATCTTTACAGCTAAATCCTCACCAAAAATATGTTTTATTTGTATCCAGACTTCAGCAACATAGGAAACCAAGACAGTAAATGCAAAGCATCATTTCCAGAGGTTCAGACTTGAAGCTGTTGCTGGAGAAAAGAAGTCCATTTAGATCACTCAGGCTTCTTGTCTCCCTAAAGCCGCATGCTCCAGGTGCATAACACTTCGCAGTGGCAATTTTCACTGAGCCTTCAGTCTTCTCCAAGTTTTCTGGTAACTTTAAGTTAAGATTTACAAATTTTCTAATGGTTTTCCTTGTCATTCTGTAAAACAATTCAAAAACTGTTTCCACTCCGAGTGCAAAATGTTGTGAAATACATGTACAGTTGGAAACATTTTACACTTAAAATAATGGTCAGGGTTGTGGTGGTTTTTTTGGTGTTTATTTTTTTGGGGTTGTTTGTTTTTTTGTTTGTTTGGTTTTGGGTTGTTTTGGGTTGGTGGGGTTTTTTTTGGTTTTGTTGTTTTTTTGGTTGTTTTTTTTTTTATGTATCAGCTAGATAAGAATTAAAACTTGATGAGTGGTCTGTGTGGGGAAAAAAATTATTATGCCATTGTTCCCAAGCAGACTCCCCTGGCATTTGTCATGGTGGAGCTCCCTCGGGGCATTATCCTCCCCTCTAAAACCAACTGCAGGGAGCTTGCTGAACACAGCATGCAGGGTAACAGGGATTTCTTGTTCAAGTGCATTCTCTGGTGGGTTCTGGAACATTTAGTAGTTTCTAATAGTAATAACCTCAACCAATTAAAAAAAATAAATAAGAAAAAGTTATGTTCATTTTTAATGCAGTGACAATTTTGTGACATTTACTTGACAAGCTCCTTTGATCATGAACTGAAGCTGGGACTGAGGAAGCCTCAAAACACATTTATGTACCATGCTGCATCCACAGAGACAGGGGGACTGACATTGTACCTTGTCAGAACAATCCTTTGGTATTCTTAACACATGATATTTATGTATTTCTAATTTGTTTTGAGAGAGTTTAGTTTTAATTAAAATTTAAAGATTATGAAATCAATGATTTAGTTTCAGGGCTGTGGAG